>OZ025272.1:4651492-4898992 GCA_964019165.1 Mastigias papua
AACTCGAAGCTTAAGATTCTGCAAAGCTAACTCGCTAAATTCGCAAATCTAAGTTTCATCACAAACAATCATCCTTTGGTTGCATAGCAAAACATCACAACGATGTGAAAAAATTATCGAAATACAAGTGGAAAATATCTGCTAACGATAATTTGCCAATCATGACTGGCACTGCGAACAGTAAAAGGCATGAAAAACAAGATAGCATAAAAGATCGAATCGAAAGAGCAACAAAACTTGCTTAAGGTTTAAGGCCACAATGGGGTAGAGACGATTACTATTATTATTAGTATCGCTGTTATTAGATTTTTGGGTTGTTATTAGATGCTTAGCTATAGCAGATGAGCCAATTGTACACTACCTTAGAATAGTGAAGTGTATAATTGTAACTTAAATATTCTTTGAATATCATCAAGTTTCAAAAAGCCAAGAAAATTATTGTTAGACATATTTAAGAATGCAATGCAAAATAAGAATAAAATCAAACATAAAGTAGTCACTACAAATATACAGTGTTCAATAATATACAACAAGTAAAAAGGCTTTAAATATATATCTAAGGTCCTAACTGAACAATTAAAGTAGCTGATAACAAACAATAAATTAATACAAAAATGGCAAAAGTCTCAAGAATAGATAGTGTCTTCCTATAACAAACTCTTGAAGGACAGCAGGTTAGTGGCTGGCTTTGATTGATTTGGGAGGCTATTTTGAAGTGTAGTACCCCTATACGAGAAGCCTTTCCCGCCAGTTGAGTTGTGTTTCTATAGTAACATAAGATCAGTGTCAGTACCCCCTTAGATTGTATGAAGGATCGGTGGAATTTGCAACAGACAAATCAGAGAGGTACTGCGGGGCGAGTCGATTTAATGATTTGAACACCAAACTCGTGATGCAAATAATATTATCTCATTAATCGTTTTCCAACCCACACTTTCTATTGATGGCTTGCTGGGGACATCGCAACTGCTGACGGTGATGACTCTGGCAGCTCGATTTGGAAGTTTCTGTAGCTGGTGGATTTCGGTTGCACCACACACACACACCACACGGAACATAAGGGACAACAACAGCACCGGAAATTAGGGAAAAAGTGCATCGAAAGGAAGATATCTTTTTTCATATTATAGCATCCCAAGAGATCGCGAAAATTACTTGGATGTTTCTTGAATATTCTTCTATATACTTGGATGTGAACTCCTAAATACTTGGTGTTCTGAACAGCTCCTAGGACATCACTAGGCATTTGCACATTTATTTGCTCATTTTCTCTTTCCAATGCAGCTTGGTTATGTTTTGTTGAGATAGTTATTGACTGCGTTTTAGTTACGTTCACATAGCTTACTACCATTAAGCCATACATCCAAAGCCTTCAGGTCCATGTTTAGTCCCTTATTTAGCTTAGAAACAGAATCAGTTTGGAAGCCTATACAAGTGTCATCAGCATACATATAAACTTTCGCATCATTGGTGACCATAGGGAGATCATGGATGTAAACTGAAAATAGCAGGGGCCCATGACATGAACCCTGTGGAACTCCTAGGTATATACTCCGACATATAATTATCTACTTGCAAAATGCAAATATATAATTGCTACTTGCAATTCCAATGTCTTTGATTCCACAAGGTAATTTCCATATACAGACAAGAAAATACAAAATTTCCTTCCTTGCTAGCCATCACAGGTTATAATTATTGACAGAATAGGTCTCAAACAAAACATTATCTAAATGGTTTCCCAATATTGAAGAAAAAAATCCATGGTCCTAGCACTAGTTGGGTGGATAACACTGGACACCTCTGTCAAGCTAATGAAATTCAAATGATAGAATCATGATATAATTACAGACCTGTGAAACTTCAGTGAGTTGAGCAGGATGAAACTTTGGGAATTCAAAATGTACTTCAGATTTTTCTTTATGTAGTTGAGGTGAATTATTGCTCAGAATTTGAAGATATGTTGAAACCCAAGAGTTTGAAGTTACTGGACTTAGCTTCCATTTCAGTGCCTGAAGAGAGAAACACACAAAATAAGCTTTCAATTGTGAATCAAACCTTTTCGAAATCCAAATCAGACTTCAAGACATATTGTTTTGGTATAGCAAACATTTGTTCTTAATACCTAAATAACAAACAATTATAAACTCTTCAACATTCCGCAAAGTTAAGCACTATTTTGAGGAATAACTTTGACCAGAAAAAATATCACTTATTCATGCAAGCATAAAAACCATTGAGTAATGAAGGAAAGGGCTATAGGAAGCACCATCAAAGAGATTTGAAAAACATACTACCTGAAGCATTAGAAGCTCTTGTTTAGTAATTTCATCAACTGTACATGCACCATCTGTCACATAAGCAAATTCTGCAATCTTTGGTGGATAAATCTCCTACAGTAGCAACAATATAAAGCTAAACTATGACATCATAAACAGCAAAAGTCAGCAAATACTTAAGAAAACAGAATTGAAGAATAGAGAGTATCTATTCATAAGTAACTATCAAGTGCAAAACCCCTCCATTATGTCACATTGGCTTTTACATCAATTCTAGCCAACTTGTCATTTCATGTAAAACTGCTCTGCTTTGAGATTCTAGTTAACATGTCAAAAAGTAGCATCCACTTGGCATTTTTCTTCACAGTTATATAAACTTCAAAGTACAGGAGCAATGAAAGGTTAATACCATTAACAACTAGCATCAAATAACTAATGTTTAGAGCATATGAACTTCACTTTTTCCACTTTTCATTTATTCATCCAATAACGCATTTTGCAAATTACGTACTACACATACACATATAAAACAAGAGAATAAGAATATGTATAACAGTAGATAACATTACTATAATACAAAAATAACAGAGTTACATTGTGATATGCTTTGGCAGAGTAAGGAGCAGCCTATAAAATAGGTTGATTAACCAAGAGCAAGCCCCCCCCCACCCTCTTCGAACTAATGATACATAGCAACTGCAAAACAGTTATAATGAACAATGTCTTTAAAGCAATTACATTTCTTGTTGACAAGACTGTGCATTTGCTACTGCAAGATGTGTAATGTGAGGGAGAGATCAGGGAAAGGGCAACTGCGTAGTGAATGCAGTCAATTAGCAATAGAAATACATAAGACAACAATACATACTGTAAACACACACACACTCACACACACACACACACACACACACACACACACACACACACATATATATATAATATATAATATATATATATATATATATATATATATATATATATATATATATATATATATATATATATATATATATATTAATTCGGCTAAGGCTGACATAGGTAAATACTAAGTCATGAGTGGGCTACCACAATTGGAAAATTTATTTTGGCCCCAGTGTGGATTCGAACTCACGATGTTTAGATCAGAAGACTCCTGTGCTAATCAATTGTGCCATCCAGGCACAAAAGAATAGCTGTGGAATCTTAAGGTCATTCTACCGTGAGTCCCTCAACGCATCTAGGGCCTTCTCTATGTTTCGGCTATAATGCCTTCTTCAGAGCCAAGCGTACTATATCATATTAATTCGGCTTAAAGCCCTAGATGCGTTGAGGGACTCACGGTAGAATGACCTTAAGATTCCACAGCTATTCTTTTGTGCCTGGATGGCGCAATTGATTAGCACAGGAGTCTTCTGATCTAAACATCGTGAGTTCGAATCCGCACTGGGGCCAAAATAAATTTTCCAATTGTGGTAGCCCACTCATGACTTAGTATATAGATATATATATATATATATATATATATATATATATATATATATATATATATATATATATATATATATATATATATATATATATATATATATATATATATATATATATATATATATATATATATATATATATATACACACACACATATGTATGTATTTAATTTATACAAGTCCTAGAACCTAGAACATAATTCACACCTCAATTTTAGCTGCAATAAATAATGATGTTACACCAATAAGTTGTAATCGTTGCTTTGCTATTTTCTTTTCAGTTGCAAGATATCTATCAACAAAGTCAGCAGCAAGGTGAAAAGTTTCCCGGTGGAGTCTGTATACTTCACACACCTATGAATGAATGGTGAGATAAAAATAGCCATGAATAATAAATATTTTCCTACTTAAAAGATAACAGCATTTCCTTGAAGCAATCAAAGATGATTCTTTCCAGCTCTGTTGTGCATGATAAAGGCATTGAAAGGCAATTCACAACTAAGAACAGAAATTACCCATTAATCAAAGCTGTTAAAGAATTTTCAATAATTTCACTAACTAGAAATTCAAGGCATTGCACATACTTTGCTGAATTCAACTCTGCATGATAGAAACTGGGAAGTAGAAAGGGCTATGGCAGCATATACTCATACAACAATAGCTCCAAAGAGATACAATACCTCTATCAACCAGTCTAACAAAATTGATCTCATTCTAACTTGCAAATTCGGATGTCTTTGCATATAAAATGAATCCTTCCGATACTCTATCTCTCTTCTTTTCATTCGCTCCCAGACATCAAGTGGGTCAGCCCAAGGTAATTTTGGAAGAGGACATTCTGAATTACTTGATGTAAAGCAATCATTCATATAACATAAACTGTCATTGATAAAGTCAACACTGTCATGTTCTCGGGACTTTTGAGTTCCATAGCTTCGCAATGACTTCCGCCTCTCTATTACTTTTATTTCATCTTCCTTCATTGGACTCTCAAAAGATTCATGGGCTTCCAATGACAAATCTTCAATGCCACTCTGAATGATGTAAAACAATCAAATATTCCACAGTCATTAACTTAACCTAGATGTAGATCATTTATATGACTTTTCAATAAACACCTTCTTCATATGCATATAGAATTTACAAAGATATGCAACATGTAAGTATGTATGTATGTATCATTGCATCCCCACATATATGTTGAGTGTAATTACCCTCTAAAGGTTCCTGACCAAATATACAAGTACATGTGTGTGTGTGTGTGTGTGTGTGTGTATATATAATAATATATATAATATATATAATATATATAATATATATAATATATATAATATATATATATATATATATATATATATATATATATATATATATATATATATATATATATATATATATATATATATATATATATATATATATATATATATATATATATATATATAATTCAATAGTCTTTCCACTTAAAGACCTCTAAGAAGTTAAATAGACTTTGATAATAAAAACAAATGTTCAACATTTTGCATAAAGCTTCATTAGAAAATTAATACCTAAACTTTACAGAGTCAGGGTGGCCGATCATATTTTACAAAAAAATTCCAGGAGTTTTCCATGGATTTTTCCAGGAGTATCTGAGCAAATATCCAGGGACGTAAATTGATGGACATTAGGGGGAGTAGAGGAGAGGTCAAAATTTGTGACTGACAAAGGTAAATTATCATTTTGTATGACGGCCTAAGAGTTGATAAACATTTACTAATGCTTACTATCAACATTCATTGTGAACATTTACTGCTACAAGGCAGGCCTGTGCAGACAGCTGAACAGGCTTGAGTGGGGATGCTAATGTAGAAATCAAATTCAAGGTTAGAAACTTTTGCAAGAGGCAAATCTTCGCCAACAGATCAAAAAGTATGCGCAAAAACAAACCCATCGCAGATATGGTGCTTACAAGTGAGGGGGTTAGGGGGCTTGCCACCAGAAAAAAATTTAAGGCAGTGCCCTCTAAAACATCTGAAAATGCCCATTTACAAAATAGAATATTATCGCTGTCATCACTGACCTTCATGATGAGAAGGAGAACCTGCTCCGAAAAGTAGTACAAGTATAAATTGTGAATACTGAATTTATGTCCCAAAGTTGACAAATTAGTAGGGAGGACAGTCGGACAATCTTAGTGCAGTCGGAAAATTTAAGTCTTGTAGGATAAGGTATGCCCAATATAGCTTTTTCTGAAAAGGCTTTAACTGTCCAAATGTCCTAAGATTTTCCAGCTGGATAACATTTGTGGGGTGCTGCTCCCCCACACAGCTATCATTTATTAGTCTCAGAATATCCATGTATATCATGTGCTATCAAATCAGTTATCTTTAACAGGATGATCCAGAACGTGATCTACACTATGTATTTACTCTAATAAACATTGGAGCAGCTCATTAAATTTTTCATCACTTTAGAGGCACACTACGGAAGGAGGAAACTCACTATAGGAGAACTCAAGAAAGAAAGTATGGTAATTGAAAGTATAATCAAGACATTGGTGCCAGACCCATAAATAGTATGTTTTTTAAAGTTTTAGGGGCTACCTACAATGACCAATTTTTGATGCACAATCTTCATCTTAGACTTAATTCCAGGGGGGATGCACAGACTTCATGACAATTTTTCATAAAAAGGTCTGACAGAGGAGGTCAAAAATTGACTTCCAGGAGCTTTCTAGGAGTTTTCCAGGAGTTTCTGCATTTTCCAGGAGAATTTTCTAGGAGTTAAATTGCATTCCAGGAGCTTCCAGGGGTAGTGACCACCCTGAGAGTGCACATCACATATATGCATAACCATAGTTGAATAAATACAAAAGAAACATCGATTACAAAATTCCTTGGAAAATTAATTAATGAAGTTCATATAATCTAGCTGGAGGCATGAATAATGCATTTAGAAGAGAAGGACAATAGAAGATTAGAAGTAGAACAAGTAATGGGGGGTCTATCTCTGACAGTAAAGAGCAGGGCAAAGCACACAGAAGATATGGTAAAGAAAGGAAATGGCAGAGTTTGAATAGAGAGTTCCCATCTGTAAGTCCATGCAGACAAAAGAAACAAACCAAATTGGAATGTAAAGAAATAAGTATACATAGCATATATGTATACAATCAGTAGCTAGCGAGTAGCCAGGATTTCTCCTTTTTCGATGCAAACAGAAAGGTTGATATAATGCTCAGAAAAACCAGGAGAAAATTAAAATTTGCCACCACCTGGGATCAAACCAGGGTCTCTCGCATTCCAGGCAAGCGTCGTAACCACTAGACCACAGTGGCCTGTTTTAACTCCCCTGGATTTTAGCACCTTATGGTCACTTTAGGCTTTCACCTTATCAAGCAGCTCTAATACATACAATCAGTAGCTAGCTGATATATATATATATATATATATATATATATATATATATATATATATATATATATATATATATATATATATATATATATATATATATATATATATATATATATATATATATATATATATATATATATATATATATATATATATATATATATATATATATATACTCACAATTCTTCTGGCTTTCATAGTTTATATTTATAACTATTTTGCTATGTATACTTTTTCATTATGTTCCATTTTGGCCTATTTCTTTAATCTGCATGGAGCTAGAGACAGCAACTCTCTATTCAAACTCTACCAATTCTTTTCTATATTTTCAGTGTGCTTTGCACTTGTTCTCTATCCACAGGGATAGGGTCCTTATTAATCTTTCAATTCTTCTATATATATATATAGACCCTCAAGAAAAAATTCCAACTCTTAAAACGTTCGCACAAGTCTTCATCAGTTAAGTTGTATCATAAATCAAGGACAAAGTTTCCACAGCTTGCCGAAACGTTTTAAGAGTTGGAATTGGAATTTTTTCTTGAGGGTCTATTTATGTCTTTAAAAATTTCTTTATGATTGGAGCAATTTGAGTGTGTGTGTGTGTGTGTGTGTGTATATATATATATATATATATATATATATATATATATATATATATATATATATATATATTGCAAGGACTTGGGGATTTGGTATATACATATATATATATATATATTGCAAGGACCTGGGGATTTGGCATAGTGAGGAAAAATATGTATGGAAAAATTACAGGTAATAAAATAGCCAAGTTGTATCATAAATCAAGGACAAAGTTTCCACGGCTTGCTTGCAAAAAGTTAGCAGTAGTAAAATGATCCAAATAAATCCCCTTGGTTCTTCCATGTAGAAGTGACAATTTGACTCATAAAATGTGATGTAGTTTCTGTATTTGCAATTGTCTGAGCCAGTTGCCTAATCATTTAACAACTCTCCTATTACGTATCCTCAATACACTCTGTGTTAACAATCAAGAAAAGGAATCTAATTGGCCATTCTCATTCACGAAAGCTATAAGTAGGTAATATAAGCATACAAATTAACATGCCCGTACAGAACCTGGCTGTCACTAAGGGGGTTTCATACTTTTCTCCGTTCTGTAGTTCGGTAAAATATAACTAGGAAATCAATGAGCATTATTGCATTGACTGCATAGCATACTTCTTCTGACTAATCTATGTAAGGTCGGAGATTTGCAAACTCGTCATTTAGTGTGTTTCGCATTTATGCATCGACACGTTGCTAACCATTCCAGCTCAGCCCTAGACCCCAGGCTTAACTACTTTGCAACTTAGGCCTTATAAAACTTGAGCCCTAATCGTTTTCATCCGAATCCGAATCTAAGAAAGCAAGGAAATCAAAATAAACTATAATGATCTAAATTGTTCAGCACAAATAAATTCGCAGACATATTCAACGTCAGTAACAAAACTTTTGCAGACAAACCTGTACAACGAGATCAGAGTTCTGGATCTTTGACATGTTAGCCATGCGAGATGCTGGGCAATACCTTTTCACATTATTTCCACCAAATTCCTAAAAATAAATGACTGAGATTGTAAGACAGATAGCGTCATAACATTTATTGCGAAATGTAGGCTACGTAAAATCGTAAAATTCAAAGTCCGGCGTAGGGTACCTGGTAAACAATGTGAGTTCAAAATCCAAACAAAAGGATCCATACCGTTGATGTGGAAGCCCGCCCTTTCCTCTTTCTCAATTCATGGGCAACTCCATGGCTAAAATTCCTAGTGTTCCTTTTTCTTCTATCATGAACAGTTTGCCTACAATATGAAGCATCACGTCATTACACAGAAAGAACAATTCTATGGTTAAGCACTACAGAAGTCCCATTTCTTTTACCATTTGGGCGAGGAAGCCATATCAAAATTTGAGCAGGCCTATTCGCCTGGCATCTTCTCGAATATTAGAAAAAATTTAAACAACATTTTGGGAAGTGATTCAAACCAATGATCAAAATGCAACTTATGTACAGTATCACATTCATATTATGATAAAACCTGTCAGGGTCATGGAGAGCAAGAAAAAACCATAAACAACTAACATCGTTTCAATATAACCAAAAAATACTCTTACCTAGAACTCATAGTTGTACACAATTGCAACCGTAAAACTTCCCCTGTCCAGGCTATGAATAGTTACCATCAACACTGGCTAGTCCTTTCCAGGCTATCGTCGAGCACCTCTCGTACGTGAAATGACCAAAGTTTTGTGAGCGAGAAGTTTTCGCGCTAATATCGCAATGCATTATGGCTATGAAAAGGACTCTCCGTAAACCAATCAAATATCCGTCGGTGGCCGGTTTCTGTTCAGAACAATCGTAGAAAACGCGCCAGATCTATTTCGCGCCAAATTCAAAAACATAAATAAAGGCCCACGTGAGTTCAGGAAGGAGCAGCCCACGTGCTGATTATTTCCGTGAAAATCTTATTCCATGTGAAACTGCATTGGCCATTTGAGGCTAGCAAAGAAATACCCATACAGTTGAAATAAGATAATATTGTGGAATTCAACTGTAGCAGGGTGAGGAAACATTATTCATCATCTCATTCTATAACAATGCATTATCTTCCAATGATACTAGTTACCTTTCATAAAGCGTCGAGGAAGAGTCACTTGAAAATCCTAAAACTGCAAGTACTATCTGCATTCATAACGAGCATTTTCCCAGGAGCTAATCATATGAAAGATAAAAACTCAGAAATGAGACCATACATGATAATCAATGTGAAAAAGGATCTACAAGTGCTGAAGATATTATCTAAAGATTCAAATGATATAAATACAATACATTACATTACTAGCAAAATCATAATACGTAACTAAGTGGCTGTGGTAATGGATTTCCATTTAAATTTTAAGCAAAAAGGTAGCAATCTATATAATGTATATCATTCTATAAGAAATCAATCTGTGAAACTAGAAGAGGAATAAGTATACAAGATTCAAACTTTCCCAAAGTCAGCTAACTTCCCTTTCTCGATCCCTGTTTTCTATCATCAAGATGGCCACTTTCAAATTCTTTCCATCTAATCCTCTCAAATCTGAGGTTCAAAATTGAAATTCCTACATGTAATAAACAAACTTATTAAGAAGCTACTTGTGGATGTCTTGTGTCACTGTATCCATCAGTTGAATATACTAACCAAGCAAAATCCAAATACTTTTCATTCAGGTAAATTTTAAGTTTCACAACTTTCTACCCCAAAGGCTTGGCTGATTTTTATACTCATGAAATGACACGTTTTGTAACTAAAATTGTGTGGTAATGAAAGAAATTGCGAATTACACTAATGATAAAATGAGTTAATTTTGAGCGACTAAAATGCACTCAATTCGATAATAAACCACAATCGACTGCAAAAATACAAAACCCTTTTTGAATCTGTTCCTAATAGCATACAATTGCTACTTCCCTTGAAATGCCTTATGTGCGAAAAATGAGAAATATCTACGAGGGAAATGGGATGATGCTATGTACAACCTAATCTAGTCTAGTGAGAAACTCTTAAGTGCACTAATATGAACTAAGAGAATAATAAAACAGATCGATTTAAAACAAAAATTGCGGAAATTCAGATATAGGGGAATGAAAAGATGAAATTTTGAGTTAAAAGTAAGTGAAAATAAAAATACGCTTGTTTACGGGCTGAGCAAATAAAACCCTGGTTGGCAACTCTTACAAGCAAATCAGAACATATATGCAGCTAACGATGTTTAACAAGTGCTTATGTTGGGCCCTCCTTCACTAAGCAACAAAGATATAACAATCAGTCAAATAGCATTCATCAAGACCTCTTGCAATAACCAGCATAGCCGCCAAATGGTTTAGAGTCTCATCAGACTCTATTTTCTCCCAACCTAATTAACCAATCAGCATGCAGAATTCTCACCACACAAGCATTCCAGGGGCTTATTTAGGACCATTTTGCACGCTGATTGGCCAGTTAGGTTGGGAGATAACAGACCTGACTAGAGGTCTCAAACATTTGGCGGCTATATTGCAACAATCGTTTCTCAGGCGAGATTCTAACCGTCCTAATTGTAATGTACTACTTAAAGTAATAAATACAATCTTAGCAGTATTGTGCTACTATTTCAACGTGCGAACTGTCTGTTATAATCGGCTGAGATCTAGAAATCTAATAAAACTTGAAACAAAGTAATTGGTACAGAAGTGCATGCCATTGTGTATAGATGATGTAAACAATGTGGAAGCAAGTGCTTAGGTTTGCGCAAACCTAAGCGCCATTCTTAACGTCTCTAAACATCATTATGAACAAATTCCTTTCTACGGCGGTAAACAGGCGTGGAACTGAATGGTGAAAGCCAGTTGACAGACAATTTACCACCAAAGACGTGCTGAAGACGAAGTTGCCTGAAAAAGAGTAGATACTGCTGTAAGTGTTCATAATTGCACCACATAATAACACAGTGACTCATCAATTGAAGCAACATTTACTCACTACCGATAAAAGGGGCACGAATGAAGCCTATGGTCAACAATGACTTCTTACTCACCTGGCAGTACATTAGAAATAGTTCACTGTCAGAAACTGACTACAGAAGACACGGACCACTGAATGGTACAAATGTAATGGAATAAACTACCAAATCCATAGAAAGCTACAGAAATGTTGACGAAATGGCGGCTTCATATTCTTTGTGAGGTATTTGCGTAAATTAACTAAAAAATCATACATGCATTAATATGCTAAAAATCATTTGGCAGATAATGCCTAATTGTGTGTGTATTCCATGAAAGGGCAGCATTTCGCTACCAACGTGTGCCACTATTTTGGTGGGCAAATGACTGAAAAACAGGACAAGCTGATCAAATCGTTCTCATATATATCATAGCTCCCTTCAGAAGGCTGAACAGCAGTAAACAGCCACTGTCACTGTATGTCTGGAAGGTAGTATCAAAACCAAAGCTTTTGCCATCTCTGGAGCTCTTCAACAGTTGAAAGGTGTCTAAACTCCGCAACAAATTGAACAACTATACTTCATGGAGGCCTGCCAAACAAGGACATGCATCCTCATTGTATGATGTCACAGTAGCATGCCAATAGTTGGTGGAAAACGCAACCACGGGATACCCCACACAATATCCTACTGGACACTCAATTAGTGACTCTAACAAAAGCTTAGGAGGCACAAAGACAGAAATCACATTTACACGGCACTATCAAAAGACTGAAGGGAAGATAATCAGGTTAAAATGCATCACACTCAAATGCCCTTGACGATAGATAAATCTTTGAATACACGTTGTTGTTAAGAAAAAATCTTCTGAGAAATGAGCCTCAAAAGGCCATAATCTTAAGAAAATGTTAAGAAAATCACGTGGTTCAAGCTCCAAAGTACACATATTTTACGTGCCAGAAATCGATATTAGCTCATTCTTTGCAAGCTCCTCTACAAAGATTGAAACTTCTTTTTGATAATCTTGGTTAACAAAGATCAAGCCTTTAACAACAAATAAAGGTAACCTCTCCTAGACAGTATACTTCAAAAAAAAAGTTAAAAAAGTCCTAAGAAAATCTCAGCCTCAATTTCGGGAAAACTTAAGAAAATTGTGACGAATATTATGATAAGCCATGGTTCTGTGTAGTTATCAAACAGATAGTTACAGCAGTTGCCAAAGGTTACAGTGAAGGGGGAATTGTTAAGGTAAAAATTCGAAGAATGGAAAGAGATAGTGCGTTAGAGCAGGTATGTAGTGTCCATAGAACGTGAAAGAGATAACACTAACAAAACTTTTAAGGCTTCCACATAAACATTCCAGAAATAAATTGCTGACGAATTAATTAAAGAATTTAAAATGTTGAAGAACGACTACAAGAGGTCACTTTGGAAATTCTGATGCATGCCAAACAGAAAGCTCTGCTGCATATTATGAACTGGCCTCTAAATTGATACAAAACATTCACCTCACTTCATATGTTTCCTGGAAGAGGCATAAAGTTGGTTACAAAAGTAAAGCATTTTGAAATAAATATAGACGGATCTGGGGATGTCAGGTTTTCGTATGACGAAATAATCAACAATAGAGAAAGATCGACAGAAGAAACTCAGCAGTTGACAAACAGTTATTTCTGAGCAAATCGGAAGCGTCTATCAAAAGTAAGTGAAAGTAACCTAGCAACAGCACACAATCAAGTCAACTAACAATAAACAGAGAATACGTATCAAAAGTAAAATCAGGAACCCATTGGTTACCTATGTGCCAGTAACTATTCATCCCTGTAATAACACGAGAAGTGCACATTCACTGTAATTCAAATAGGAGCTCATCGTGCTGAAAAGAAAGGGCTCAGAGAGATTCTGCTTGTAAGTCATACTGTCACCTACGAAGCGGGGCTGTGAAGAGGACTTTTGGGCCACGGGTCAGGTAGCCCAGAAATCAATGCAATATATCTGGATAAGTGACCCCTGGTCTTCCTTCCCTTTAAACTGCTACGACGTAAAAGGGGCTGTAGCCACTTATTGAAATGTGTATTTAGCTAACTATGAAAAGGTAATATCCAATTGAAAAAATACACAATCATTATGTGGTGCAATAAAGGCAAGTAAATGCACTTGAGATGACTGAGCGTGAAAGTTTAGGAAATTTGACTTTTACTAGAAATCCCCAGCTGCACGTATATTTGAAATGTGTCAATAGAGACCCTCTGGATACAAATGACTGTGGCGTTGGAAACTCAGGCTGATCCCTGCAAATAGTAGAAATCCGAGCCCACGGCTTAATAGACATGGACGTAATCGTGTCAAGTGACAACAAAATCATAGTCGATGTTCCATATTTGGTCAATGGCTAGATCTTGTAAGTATGGACTTTTATGTCAAAGAGGAGTCCACACACTTTTATATCAGGTATTGAAATCGCATGCAGTTTAAGGTTCCAGTCAATTCCATTGAGGAACTGTCATATGAGGATAAGCATATTGGTAGTATGAAACAATAAAGGATTACTGTTCTAAAAAGACAATGTTCAAATTACATGTAAGCATGGTGCTTTGTAGGCCAGTTAATATCACAATATTGCCATTACTGCTTGGGCCTTTAGAAATCTGTATCTGTCTGTGGAGCTACTAGACAGTTCTCTATGGTGAATATACCTCTATAGTTGAAGAACTACTAGTAAAATCGAAAGAGACAACGATCCACGGTGGCAACCAGTAAAAGTTTATGATTGAAATATATGAATGCACCAATTACATTAGTCCTCCTGTCTCCGTCTATAGTTTTTACAACTAAAGAAATAAACTATGATCTTCAAACTAAGTATCAAAAGCTAAAACATGTACATATGCACAAAGCTCCCTATCGTTTAGAGGTTGTATGCTCTGGAACACCCTGTCAGGCCGCATAAAATCCGCACAAGGTACAAAAGTTTTAAAACAATGATAAAAAAACTGGACGGGAGAAAATGCTGTTTTAAGATATGTAGCTAAAGTTTGGTTTTTATTAGTTTATTTTAACTAGGCAATTTACCTACTGTAAATAAATTAATCATTACTATTACTATTATTTCTAATCTTAAGTCATGAATAAGCGCCCCCCTCGCTTATTTTTCCGAAGAATTTTCGATCGCCCTCCTCGCCATTATTGGGGCCCCACCGTATATTAAATCCTCCACTTTTCTGAAACAAACCTACAAAACAGTTAAGTCACTAAGTTTGAACTTTCTTAATCGCAATGTGTACGCAGTAATCTTGCTCCAAAATTATTGCAGTCATGCAGTCACTCTAAGATTATCGTGATTCTGCATGAAAATATATTCGTGCAAATTTACACAAATCTCCAGCCCCCAGCCTATTCCAACTCCCAACGCTTATTTTGAGAATTTTCCCACCGTCCTCTTTTGATCTTCTTATGACCCCTCTCATATTCGGGAACTAAAAGTAGGTAGCGAAAAACTTTGCTACCTAGAAGGTAAACATCTCGCCCTACTATTGAAAACATTTCGAATTTACTTGAAGTAGATATTATCATCCAAAGCATAATGGTTGAGTGCAATTACAATTGTCTAAGTACATTTAACTTTTCAGTATAGTCAAACTCAACTTTAACAAAATCAATTATTGGACACCTACTCTTTGTCACAGAACTACATTATAAATTCAGCTACAAAGCATAATTTCGACGTGAAAGCAGTGCTTTCCAAAATTAGTTCAAATATTGATCAAGCAAAAGTAATTTGAATTGGAAATATGATTCCAAAATAAAACACCTCTTTAGCAATCACATTGACCTATCCAGCGCCCACGGAGCGGCCAATACCTACATTTAGGATCTGCTCAACAGAAAACTCATTGCCGAGTTGAAACCAAGAGTTTTATACCTATGCGAGATCGACTATTATCAGCTGAATAGCAGCAAGAGTCCAAGATTGACAAGTATTATCAATAGTCAAAGAAAGTATAGGAGAGAATAACTGGTTCAATATGGGAACCAAACTGATGCCTATTTCTTGAAAGAGTTGTTGCTGCCTATCTATACATATATACATATACCTAGAGTTGAAACCTCGCATATATATATATATGTATATATTTAGCACATCAAGTATATATATATATATATATATATATATATATATATATATATATATATATATATATATATATATATATATATATATATATATATATATATATATATATATATATATATATATATATATATATATATATATATATATATATATATATATATATATATATATATATAAATATATATATATATATATATATATATATATATATATATATATGTATATATATATATATATATATATATATATATATATATATATATATATATATATATATATATATATTATATATATATATATATATATATATACACTTGATATGCTAAAAACACCAAAGAACTTCCAACTTTCATCGCAAGAATGTGATTACAACTTCGCTTTCACCATGACATTGCATAAAACTATGCGGAACTACTTAAATATCAAGGTATTTTGAATGCTGAGAACACTACTCCAGAGTCATGAGACATAGAGGAAAGGCCACATAGATGACTTTATGCATAAGTGTGATGAAACATGATGAACAATCTCAGTAGTTCAGGTAGCTAGCAGTTATTATTGCTAGCTAAGGGAATGCAGAGCTATACTTTGTAATACTACAAAATTGCGGACACGTACGGAGAAAGAATCAGGCGGCAAACGCAGCAGGTGAAACAGTAATTTGAATAGAATGCTCGGTACACAGATTTTGTAGAGAAATTGATATTAGCTCATTCTTTGCAAGCTCCTTTACAAAGATCGAAACTTTTCTTTGACAATCTTGGTTAACAGAGATCAAACAATACTGCAATTTACTCCAATAAAAGTTAAGAAAATGCTAAGAAAATCTCAGCCTCATTTTCGGGAAAAGTGAAGAAAATTGAGGCTCAGACAAAAAAGTGGTTTTCCTATAAAATAAGACGTGACCTGCAACTATAACGAGCAAAAATACAAAATAAAAGGACAAAAATGAAAAACACACGTTTAATAGTCCATCAAATCAGGATCAGAAGTGCGGTAGTAAAATGACAATAAGAATAAAAAATAGTGATCATAACATTTAATTTAGAACTGTGGTCCATTCGGCAATGCTGATTTTCAAGAGCCGAACATTCAACAAACCTCCTGATAGATCACAGAAGAGGACTATGATTCTTCAACAGCATAATTTAGAATATATTACAAAGAAATGGAGAAATCAGCCATACTTAACATCAAGGAGCCTCAAAACCCAGCGAAATCAGCATGACAGTAGAAAATAATAATGTGTGAACTCTGCAAAAACAGATTCAATCTCCAACACAACAAACAATATAATATGCTGAAATAGCAAATTCTACAGAGTGTGCACTGAAGTTAAAGGCAACACAAAATTCCCTAACACCGGAAAGTGGTGATAACTATGATAAAGATTGGTTCCTTGCATAGGAGAATACGTTGAAGAAAAGATTAAGTCCAGTTTAGCATAGGCAAGCAGTAAAAAAGGAAAACAAAAAGGATCTTCATTTAACTAGTGAGCTTTGAATGGGACGAAATGAGCTTTAGTATATCTTAATACCCGATGCTAGATAAGTGGAGATAAGTGGGTGGGGAGGTGTGAAAGTTGGGAACAAATAATTATGAACACATGTTTTACACATCACAAGACACTTGTACACATGGAAAAGCCCAGGAGACAGAGTAAGGAATCAAATAGACTACATCACTATCAATAAAAGATTCCGGAATAGTATAAGTCAGGTGAAAACTTACCCAGGAGCAGATTGTGGTGGAGGTTGTGATTATGTCCCTGTGGTGGCAGAAATGAGAGTAAAGCTCAAAAAGTTGAAGAAAAACAGTAAGGTGAGGAAAGACTGGAGCATATTAAGAAGAGATGAAGCGATGCAAACCGTTATGCTGTAGAGGTCTCTAATAGGTACGCCATTCTGAGTCCCAATGAGGAAGAGGAAGGTGTAGAGAAGGATTGGAGAGTGCTACAGGATGCTCTTGTTGGTGCATCGCAGGATATAATCCCAACTGAGAAAAGGAGAGGAAGGAAAGCGTGGATAACTGAGGAAATTCTAGATTTGATGGAGGAGAGAAGAATTCTGAGAACCAAGTCAGAGGACCTATACAAAGAACTTGACAAAAGAATTAAACGAATGTGTATAGAACGAAAAGAGGAGTGGCTGAGAGAAAAATGTGAGGAAATGGAACAGTTAGAGAGGTCAAACTCAAGGTTAATGGCAGAAAAGATTAGAGAACTAACAGGGAAACGTAGAACGACAAGAAGTACAATAATACAAGATAAAGATGGGAATATCTTAACAGAGAGAGGACAAGTACTAAAGAGATGGGAGGAGTATGTCAGGGAATTGTATGGCGATACAAGACGTGAAAGACCATACCTTGGAGAGGTCACACCAGGCCCTTATATTTTGAAAAGAGAAGTGGAAAAGGCCTTGGGGAGAATGAAGTGGAGGAAAGCAGAGGGGAGTGATGGTGTGGTTGTTGAAATGGTGGAGGCGGCAGGAGAGTTTGCAATAGAAAAGATTACTGAGTTGGCAAATAAAGTATATCGTACTGGTATCATTCCGAAGAGGATGGAAGAATCAGAATTTATTGTACTCCCTAAAAAAGGAAGGAGCAACAGAGTGCGGTAAACATCGAACAATCAGTATCATGGGTCAAGTGGCGAAAGTGATATTGAAAGTTATGGATAGTAGATGACAAGGAACGGTAGAGGAACATGTTGATAAAGCGCAGTTTGGCTTTAGAAAAGGGAAGGAGACTGGGAACGCGATGTTTGTGCTAAGAGCAATCATCGAGAGAGCTATAGAGAAGCAAAAAGACTTGTACCTGTGTTTCGTTGATTTTGAAAAGGCCTTCGATATGGTTCGACATGAGGTATTGGTGGAAAGATTAAGAGGGCTAGGGATAGATGATACTGATTTAACGTTAATAACCAACTTGTACTTGGGACAAAGAGCTGTGGTAAAAGTTGGTGATGATAAAAGTGAATGGGTAAATATAAAGAGAGGAGTAAGACAGGGTTGTGTGCTGTCACCGGACTTATTCTCACTTTATTCACAAGCGGTTATGAATGAACTGGAAGATATAGAAGGTGTAAAGGTTGGAGGGTCTAACATAAATAATATAAGATATGCGGACGATACTGTGCTGATTGCTGACACAAATGCAAAATTGCAGAGTCTGGTTGATAAATTAGATGTGGAATGCAACAGAATGGGATTAAAGATCAACATCGGTAAGACAGAAGTGATGGGTATAACCAAGAGTAAAGGGCAGGTGAGAGTAGTGGTGAATATAGGAGGTCAGACAGTAAAGCAAGTTAGTTCATTTAGATATCTGGGAAGTTTGGTAAGTGAAGATGGTAAATGTGATGCAGAAATACGTTCAAGGATTGCAATGGGGAAAGCTAGGTTTGGACAGATGAGAAGGATATTGACAAGCATGAGTTTGAGCAGTGAAGTCCGATTAAGACTCTTGAAGAGCTACATATGGTCGGGTATGCTTTATGGCTGTGAAAGCTGGACAATCAGTAAAGAGATGAGAAGGGGACTGGAAGCAGCAGAAGTGTGGTTCCTCAGAAGAATGCTGAGAATCCCGTGGACGGCAAAGAGAACAAACCAGAATGTGATACAGATCGCCGGCACAAAAAGAGAACTGATAACTGTCATAAGAAAAAGACAGCTAGGGTTCCTTGGACATGTGTTGAAACCGAATGGCCTAGAAAATAGCTGCCTTCTAGGAATGAGTAGCGGAAAGAGAGCACGGGGAAGGCAAAGACACAAATACATGGATGGTATCAAGGAAGCAGCAAATATTCAAACAACAGTGGACGTTTTGAGAGCTATTCAGGATAGAAATGTATGGAGATCCATCGTCGCCAACGTCAACATAGACACGGCACTGCGGTAAGGTAAGGTAATACCCGATGCTACATGATGAAAAGTTCCAGTGAAATTAAAGCTATACAGACAAAGATACTTTTAAATCAGCAAGGAGAAGATGTGATAGGGAAAATGCATTTCATTTCGATTGTAATACACTTTAAATATTCACAGGCACTTCTGGATATGTGAGTCAAAAAGATCATCTCAGAATGGTCTAAATCTATGCCAAACTTCAATGAAACCATTAAAAATAGCTCAAAATAAAAGTAAAATATAATAAGGGTAGATATTTGATTGATTTTTCTCAGAACCAAAAAGTATTGAATCATGCCAACCCAGTTGTCCCACCTTCGAAGTCAGCAAAAGGCTAAGCAGTTAGAACTTACTATCAAATTGATGAACAAAATGATGACAACCACATGAACGATGTAAGTCGAGCACGGAGCAAACATGAAAAGAATTGTTGACTAAGAGTAGAGCAAAGAAAAAGGGGGAGAAACTGCTCTTGCCTAGCAACATCAACACAAAATGCACATGTCAGAACAAGACGTTGAGCTATAACAGTTTCTAAATCCCTATGTGATTTATAATCACTGCCAAAGTCCTTGGAATACCTATTGAATAATGAACAATATTGAAGTAAAAGCTTAGTTGCTAGAGTGCTATCTAAGAGCAAATTGACGTCTGCTGCGAGTAACCCATGATTAATTCAACATTGTTTTGAAGGGGGAGAGGGGGGTTTGTTCTATGAGTTAAAAAGTAATGTAACTGTTCCAAGACTTCTGGCAATGATTGTAGCTCCTGCATATATGCAGGACATGTTTCCGCTATTATCTGAATCTAGAAGTCGAAGCTTCAGAAACACTGACAAAGACTTGATGATCCCCACTACGAAATACAGCAAATGTGCAATATGGCTTTTTATTTAGAGGAAAGGCTGTTTGCAATCTGTTTGGCCATTGAACTAGCCCATCCCTTGCGATTTCAAAAAACAGGCTTAAAGCTAGTTTGACAAATTAGAAAGTCTTATCTTTTCCTCTTTTACTTAAGTTTGAGTTTTCATTTTCCTAATTTTATTTATGTATATGCTTAATAGTAAGATATTGTAATTAACCTACATTCTTGCATGCATTCTATATTCTTATACGCAGGGCACATTGTGAAACAGTTATACTGAATACATTACCTTGGTTAAATAATTAGAAAAGAAATGAGTACTACACTATTGCAAATAAATAGGGAATTGCAGAAATAGCAGACTGGGGCAGGGAACTGGGACATGATACCATCCTGTTGCACTTTCTTAGACATGAAAGTAGCACAGTCTCCATACAACTGGAACTAAAAACGAAACAAAATGGAACTACAAATGGCACACAATTAAATCTGCTTGAAAACAAGATGTGTTGGTTCAAATATCCTATGGAATTTAGTGCGCATTGAATTAACTGAAACTTACTTATCACGTTAAATACTAAGCTAATGGGTTATAGTAATCCAATTAAATACACTAGAATTCGTATTTGGCAGAAAAGCAATGACGTACTCATCACGGGACAAAATATTCGTGAAGAATATTGGATTGGAAAGAAGTGAGAAAGATGATGAGAAATGACTTGAGGAATGATAGATGAGAGGAGGGAAAATGAGGTACCTAAAACACTTAACAAAACATTTTGTGTAGTATCGCTCAATTTGCTTGATATGGGCAACAGTTAATGCGATAATGATACTGAATCCAACCTGGGTATCTAACGAGCATATATCCATGCAATAATGAGAAATAGTTTTTGTATAAATATCGAAGGAGCATCAACACATTTGGATAATACAAAGCTTAGCAAGAGAAGATATAAAACACTGATTCATCTACTCAGCTCATTTGGCACTTTGAAAGACAGCTATGCAAGTACTGATAACGAGGTAATCCTATTCTTATCAGGAATTATTGGCAACTGCTTTGGAATGATATTTGCTTTGGTATTCTGGACTCTCATTAATTGGCATATACTGACATGTGGACATATTCGGAAACAAGACGATATGATGATTTTGCGACTATAACACTTGCAATGGCTAAAATGCCAATGGTTTGAACATGGACTGAAGCTATAGTACGTACAATGATGAAGCCACAGTACAAACATATTTTATAAGAATACGTAGTTTTTGCTGAGCCTAAAAACTCCTAAAGTTTTTAATTTTGAGCCTACGAATATTTTTAAATTGTTCATAAATTCTAGCTAGTTTGAGAAATAATACTCGTTTAGACTATATATTTATAATAAAAAATGTGTAACTGACAATTCCGAAATATTTTCCGAGTTTCATCATAGCATAATGACTCCCAGACCGGATAAGTGAAGTTCACATTTGTTCTGTTTTCCATAGAAAACGCAAATAAGCAAAATATCTAACACTTGACAAAGCTTGAGCGTTGAAAAGTTCTTAAATCTTAAATTTCAGCAATTGTGGCCCTTGATTTTCTTATAAATTATATTCTCACTAAGAGAAAGTGTACATTGCCAAGATGTGTGGAATCCAAGTGCAAATTTCTGAGAGAACTATAGAAAAAGAGTAGTCATATTGACTGACATTAGCAGTGTGGAAGAAAAAGTTTGAAAATTTTATCAATAACCGAACTCTAACGCATTCTGTGATATTACTGTTCAACAGACCAAACAGAGTGTCGTAAGAAAAAACCCTGCCAATGTCCATAAGATGAGTTTCTGGGACCTCTTACTGCTCAACAACATCATTAGTATAGTAAATCACCTCTGTAAATATTGAGATTATACAATAATAGCTGAACATAACCGAGTACAGCTGCTCGACATAAAAGCTGAGGTTAATTATGTTTGGCACAACAGACTAAACAAAAATGTCTGTATTAGAACAAAATCGATAACGTGGCGTCAAGACAAAAGACAATTTATAACAGGATAATAGGCTCCCCAGAAAATAAATTATTACAGGAATGAAGATTATTGAATGCCATATCATGGAACTCTGACATTGCGTAGCAAATGGTAAGACAACCTCAATTGAGCCTATGTTTTCTGGAGATTAGTGGGGCTGTAAACTGGCACCAGAGAAGGAAAAAAGTCTCGACACATAACTCTGTTTCTAGCTTGGTAGCTGCAAGGAAACTCTAAACAAACTATGTCATTTTTGGCTTTTTGAGTTACCATGCAAATAGTAATTTTGCCAAAATCGATGAAGGCTTATCTTTCAATATACCTTTTCCATGTCCATACCCAGCTTGTTTTAAATATCAAACTCAGCATTAAAACTTCGGTGCTATTTTAAAGATTAGTTTGCAAAAAACATTTGCATAAATACTAACCAGCTGCCATCCTTCTCTCTCTTTTCTCTTTTTAAATTTTCGATGGTCTACAAACAGAAAAACAACGATTCAAACGAGATTATTCAATATGCATATAAAATTTGAAAATTGATGCATAGGGTGTACTAATGCTCGTAAAAGACAATGCCAGCGCAAAGGAAAAGACAGCCGCAGATATTGTATAGCCATGGCTAAAGTTTGTATTCTATTGTGCTGTAGAAGGTAAAATGATTTACTACCATGCAAGTAAGCAAGTGCAGTAAGAAAGACTTTGCATTGAGACAAGCGATAGGTGATCAGTTTCCACCAATAATTGAGCATATTTATTAGAAATTAATACAATCCTGCATTCAGTTTGTTATTAGTATCAATAGCCATGCAGCCGTTCTTTAACTGCACAAGGATCTTTGGACATAACCAACTGACAACTTCCAATGTTTTTCACCTCAAAAACCTTTATTGTAAAGCTACGTCTCAAACCCTATGATGTACTGGCGAAAGAAGGTGCAATCAAATAGCTACGCTAAAACAAGAAATTTCTTGAAAGTACTCACTGTTTCGTCTGAGATCACAGCCTTCAGTTGTGTGCATAACATAACCATCGTAAAAATTCCGAACAGGAGGCCTTCAAATACCAGGAATATTAGGAATATAATAGTGGCAGGTGGAGAAAAGTATGTGCATCCTGAAAAAAGAACCGCACTTTCATATCAATATATTACAATTAGACTAAACCATAACATACTTTACATTTCAATTTTTCACAACTCCTGAAAACACGGTTTCTCTATTAGTATAAGGTACTTAACCATACTTCTGTCCGTCTCTTTGCTTTCCTGTACACAGCCTCATGCACTATTTAATCCTCCCACATACTACTCATTCCTTCGATATCCTATAATTAAAATGCTATATTACTGCTAAGAGCTTTGCTTCGTCAAATGACTTCGTCTATGATGCAATCTTCTAAATACAACAGTGGAATCTTCCTAACAAAAGTATCGAAGAAGACGGTCGGAGATGAACTTCCGGACATAATATATTAAAAACAGTAAAATTCAGCGTATAGTCATAATGTTTTGTAACTGCAATGACTAAAAATATAAAGAAGTCGTCTACAGCAAATATGTGTGGTCAATTTAGATGGTCAAGTCCCCTTTCTCCAGTGATGCCTAACATAACATATAAAATCCAAAGGCCTTACGTTCCTTCAAAAGTCAGAAGATAACAAGCATAACAATGATTCATATTGACTTCGCTAGAATTTGTTACTATAAACTGATATGTAAGGAGTTGAGTTAGATAAACTTTGATTATAAATGAATGAATTAGGTGAGACGGATAGAATCCAGGAAGAAAGAAAAGAGGCAAAAATAGAAAGAATATGCAAATCAGGGCTCATTAAAGTAATCAAACGTGCAAACAACGCTCGCTGGCACAAAATGATACCTTCTGAATTTCCGCAGGCACTACTGATTCAAATCTATCTATTGCTAGTTGCTACTTAGATATATTAGTGTAAAAACACTTATTGCAGCGGGGAACCCAGTAAAAGACTGGTATGTAAGTCACCTGCATCTGACTGGCATGCAAGTCATAGCATCATGTCTTAATTTGCATGCACATTTTTGTGCTCTAATATGTGCTCGCAGGCGCAAAACCCATTTAATAAGCCCTTACATCATATATACATCGACATGGAAAGATGATGATGGGAAAAGTAATAATAGTAACAAAAGGTAACTAACCTTTCCATTCTTTATCAGCACAAGAAAAAACATAATTGACAGCCAGTGCCAGAGCATAAACGGATATTATCATGATATAAAACTATATATGAATGAAGAGAAGAAAATATTGTCATAAAATTGAAACAAAATACAAACAAAAGCATTAATGGATATATACAATCAATACAAGGATGATTTCCATGGTTTTGAATAGAACGCAATTTAACTAGAGATTAAGATGTCATCAGAATTGTAAGATTGTCTTTGTGCAAGTTCAATATCTACTGAAAATGCACTGTCTACTGAAGTCTTCCTTAGCGCAATCAAATAAGGCAAAGAACAAAGTAAAAGGATTCAAAAATCAAAACAAGAACAAATGTATGATGATATAGATAACGAGATCATCATTTACATAAATTCCCAAATTCCTACTCAAATTAGGAGCGACACAACGAGCAAATTTAAAGAAGAATTGTAACAGATACGCCTGTCGTACTACAGTAAGGTTGCTTATCGGAAAGTAAGTCCGATTGTTTCTACAAAGTACAACACTCGAATACATGGCATTATTTTAAGGATTGAGAACATCTTCCCTAACCTCATTCCTAACTCATAATATGTAAATAATACAACATGAAACCCTCATAATCAAAGTCCAACCTCACTAAGAATATACAAACTTCAACACAATTAACTTTTTATATATATATAGAAAAAGTCAAAAGTATACTTCACTTAAATGTAGACGTTTCGGAAAATATCATCATCAGCACTCATTATGATCAATGGTTCGTCAGTATATATATATATATATATATATATATATATATATATATATATATATATATATATATATATATATATACATATATATATATAGGTCCCCCTTAGGTAATATCAATTGTGACCCCACTGTTATGTAGGTAATTTAAGCAGGCCCAATATTTTAAAATCAAAAAAGAAAAGAAAAAACAAAAAAGAAAGAAAGAAAAAAGAGTACTGATGAAGATTCTGATCGAAACGTTTACTTAAAGGATAGTATATTTGTGGTTTATTCTATTTATGTAATTTATATACGTTGTGGATGCGGCTTAGGTTTAGTTTCTATATATATATATATATATATATATATATATATATATATATATATATATATATATATATATATATATATATATATATATATATATATATATACATACATAATATATATACATATGTATATATATATATATATATATATATATATATATATATATATATATATATATATATATATATATATATATATATATAAATATATATATATGTATATATATTATGTATATAATACCGAACGAATCTAGCGTCTATTATGAAAGCAGAACATATGATATGAGCAACCAACAGTAATGCTAATGAGTTTGGATAAAACGATATTTGACAATTTGTTTTGGGATTAAACCAACAGACTTGAGAAACTATCTAAAGGATTGTAAGGAAGAGCAAATACTGTCAAGGGCTCTTAGAGAAAGGCTTACAAATGTGATGTCATTATATTTTGAGTGTTAAGTTTGCTGCAGATGATAATATCTAGATGTTGAATAATCTGTATTGAGTTGGATATTAGTTTCAAAGCTAATAGTGAGTTCAAAAATATGCTATCCTTCGTGATTAAACCGAAAGGTCAGATATAAAGGAAGTAGCTATGGTATGAAATGGGGGCATAAAAGTACAAGATCGGGGTACAATGCGAAACCTCGTAAAACGGAAAAAGTAATTGCTATCAAATTCGAACAGAATCATGCGTCTAAGTATATCTTCCATTTTCACGGTACGGTTTGTAACTAGACACAATGTGTTGATAAATTTCTGACTGAAGAAAAAGAAGAACGTTTTTGATTGGGAGATGGACCATCTGGACAGGCTTCTCTTGCATAGGTAGGGCTTCGTTCATATTTAAAAGTGAAGTTGCAAATGTTTCTAAGCACTTTCAGTTGAACAGTTCACCATATTTTAGTAGTAGATTTAGAGGAAAATTAAATAATAGGTGAATAACTAACCCCTAAGATGTTGCTTCATTTGTTACATGATACATGATGGGGTTGAATAGATATGAAGATTTCTTGTATGGTTCTGTACTGATCATATTGAATGATGGCAAAACTAACGGAGTCATCCAGATATCATATCAGAATTGGGAAAGGGTAACAAAGCACTACAAATTATGGGTTGACACTGGATAAACCTTTTGGAGGAAAGAATGATACTTAAGCCATAGACAAATCTGCTGCTACCGAGACTACTTAAAAGTGGCACTTGTAGGTACCTCAAAACATTGATTGACACACATATTTAGCAACAATGACATCTAGACTTCAGTTTTCCACTTTTCTTTAAGGATATGCCAAAACAAGGTGTCAACAGAGCGTAGAAAGAACAAAACGATGTCAAAGCAACCGTTTACTCTTAGTATAGCGAGTAGTACTATTAGCAATTTCGTTAAATAAATTTTTAATAGTACCCAAAGGAACAGATTTATGTTCAACAGTATGCATAGTGAAATATCAACGAAATTACTAAAATGGATTACCAAGTTCAAAGATCACTACAAATGATAAGGGTAGGCAGGAATGATACAGATGAGTTTGAGTATTTCATAATCCCAAATTAGGAGCATTTGTGAACTCTCATCAACATATCAGACCAGGTTCATAATCTCAAAAAATGGTTATGTGATAACTGATTTCATGGTCCAGACTGTTAATATTACAAATATTTGCTTACAGTGTTAAGTTTCATAATTAGACCTATTTGCTTACAGTACTATGTTTGTCACAAATCCAACAATTGCGTCAAAATGTGACAAGAAAGGGAAAAGCACTGGAACACTGACATGGGTACAAAAGAAAAAAAGCATACAGAGTGACAGGTATGGAGGAAAACACAAACGCAAGACGAATGCTACGTGGATTTTGAGAGGGATGTGCTACTTCTCCTACATATACATGTTACTGTCGGCAAATCAGCAGTAATTATCAAATCGGTAGGGGGGGGGGAGGACGACGACCGCAAAAGGAAAGAAAGGTTGAGCTCTCATTAAGCCAAGTTGGCTCCTTCGTCACAAATTCAATGTGCATGTCAATAATTGACACAAACAAACTACATGTTCTAAACCATCTACAGCACTTTCTAGACATATGGCAATTCAAAATTGTTCGCTATTTAATTGTTGATTATAAATCAACCTCACCAATGCACAAATCATAAAAGTTTCTTACATCCATTCATATTTAAAGGGCTTAACTGAAGAAATTTAAACTCAAAAGGTTTGTTGGATAAGAACACAAACAATACCATATTTTCTACTTGCTTTGTGCAAATGTCTATTGAAGACAGGATGAGTCCCATCAGGCGTACTTGAAATCAATAGGGGGTAAATGTAAAAGTACGTACATAGACATGGGGGGTGTTTGAAAAACGTAAACATGCGCACTAGGGGAGGGGATCAAGGATTTCAAAAACATTTGGGCAGTTACTTTGTGAATGACCTCTGTAGCACCAGGTGGATTAGCAAAGAGGACATTCGACAGTGGATCAAGATTAGGAGGGAAACGAAATCTAAAACAAAGAAAAAAGGAAAGATATGCTCTAATGACTATCAACAAAAGACTGAATAATTCTAAACTAAGCAATTGACGTAAGCAATAACAATACAAGCTCTAGTGGAATCACTGAATTCAACTAATTGTGAAAGAATGCGGCGGCATAAGAGAGATGTGAGAGAGATGCAAAAACCCTAGACCATTGATATGAAAATGTTCGGACGAACAAAAGAGGTCGTCCGGTCTTAAAGCAAAAGGAAGAAGAAGCAGGAATATAAGGACTGGTGCCAAGATTGTTTCAGATAGGTGATGGAAGCAGCAATGAGAAGGAATTGTCATGTTCTACGGATGGAGAATAGCTGTCCAACGGAACGGACAAAGTTTGATTGTTATGCACCATTGGTAACACCAACACTAGAGAGGAAACTGAGAAACGAAACCGTTTAATAATGGAGGAAAGTACATAAATGATACTGGACTTGATGAAAATTCAACTGAAAATCTAGTGTCTGACAGAATGAAATTGACAGAAATAACACATAACAGAAACATACAGTTAGAAGAATATGAAGAATAAATGGAAGCTAGGTAACGGATACTTTCCTTTATATGAAGGGGTTTGGGAAGAACGAAACGTTATACTACTCTAGAGAATTTCTCTAATGAAAAATGTGGAGGAGTACTCTAAACTAAAGACGGCTACTTGAATCTGTTTTAGAACTCTATTAGCTAATAACAAACGACAATACTTCTTTGTTGACAGAACTTTGTCTCAGTTCCATACTTTCCATCATCAAACGTTCAATATTATGAGAAAACTTTCAGTCAAACAAAGGGTATCTTCTCGCAAATAAGTATATTTTCTGAGATCATCCCTTCATAGTGCTTTTCATATCTATATGGCATAGTTTGGCTAATTCATACGTAGTGTAATAAAAATGGGCGATTGAGACAGAGACATTGATTGACATATAGGCACTTTCATGGGCATGCAGGCAAAGTAACTGTGGTATTTCAACAAATTGCCGTCTTCTAGCACACATTCATCTGTCCAATCAACACTCAGATAGTTGATACCTGTGTAAACTATGAATGTCTTGGACGGACATCTTAAACGAGGAGAGATTGGAGATTTCTTTCCCTTGCAATTTAGATGAAAAAAAAGGTGAGCAAAAACATCTTGAATTCTAAAAAGGCTCATTCTATCGACTAAACAAAAGACAGCACTTTCCACACCTTTTTCAACTCCTTAGGTAAACAGAAATTACAGTGTAAAGCTGCTCCATGGCAGCCTAAACTGCATCACGTAGATAGTCTTGTATTGGAACGAGAAGGCACAGAAAATTTCACGTTATTCCGATGCCACCTTCTAATGTTTTATTTATAACTAGAGACATTACCATAGATGAGCAAAATAATGGCCAATGGCCTGTGTAAGTGGATAGAAATACTAGACAAAAAAGGTGTGATGTTACTAGAAGTTTGATTGCAAGGAAACACAATAAAAAATGACCTGAACTTTGCATCCAAAATACTGCGTCTTGTCTTATTGCCTAAATAATTTGAAGTAATGTCACACCTGAATAAATTCAAGAGCTCAGGCAATTGCTGCTGCCGCAATTATAGATAGCACGCACTACAACCGGTGCTCTTGAAAATGAAAACTTGCGTTGTATGGTAAGTCTTTGGGATACTGCACCTAAACAGTGGTGTAGTGAGCTTCCGTTATTTTAGACACCGAAAGAAAGTACCAAAAGTTAATTATGACAGTTTCTTATACCAATGAAAGCATGCAGAATACCAATGCTTAAATATAAATTTAATATAATCGCTTTTAATATACATCTGTGAAAAATGGCTCGAATGATTGCAACACTAACGAGAATCTTAACTAAAAGGCTGCTAAAAACTAGCCAGGAATGAGAGAGCGAGTTTTAACCACGGCTTTCTTTCGAAATTGGTCGTAGTCCTCTGCCTGATGTGCTGTAATGGCTTTCACTGCCATTCTTGGCTAATTAACAATTGAAGTGCTATATTATGCAATCTTCTACTTTTCTTGCCGCAAGTCAACTTATCATAAAGGAAAGACTACGGACATTTTGTGTATAATACAGCAAGATGGTCTTCAGTGATGGGATAACAGTGCAAGTCTGTCATTTGTTACTAGGATAATCAGAAGGGAAACTGAAGCTTTGATCCTTTATTCTAGGAACACATTATCTCAGAGGCCGAGTTACCATGATTGTGATCAAAGTTTAAAACAGAGACTTACTGTAAAAAGCATAAAAAACTTCTGATTGTATTCACCAACACAATTGTTGATCCTGAAATGCAGAATTTACGAGCTAATACATTGTAGCTAGCCTCTTCAGATAACATCACCTTCATAACAAGCTTCATATACTTCAAAATAAACAACATAAAAAGTAGTTCAGACTGTAAGAGGAGCAAATGTAACTCAGTAAATCTATGAACTAATGAGGAAGAAATAAGTTGATAAAGGTGGTGCCCTTTTCCTCATTGTGTAAAATATAGAAACCTTCCCACATATGATAGCTGAGTAAATCAAAGTTGAAAACGGACACTGTGATGCTAAGTCATGAAGTTACGGAAGCTTAGCATTTGATATTGAGCAGTTGAGACCAGACCATTGGGTACAGAATGTGCCTAACATAAACCTGGTTCATAATGCAGCTACTGTCATAAATATTCCATGGTGGTTCCAAGTTTGATATCAAAGTTAACCATCTAGCAGTACTTGATAGTGTAAGGATATCACAGGTGTGTGAGATGTGGGGAAAAAAGTCCATGGATTCATAATGATTGGTTCACAAATAGAAAGTATGGGAAATACAATTAAAGAAAGCAAATGGTCAAAGCAGCATACCAAGGACAATGGTGATCCATTTTCCTAAAAGAAAAGAAGCAGGTGGTAACATATAGCAGCAATATAAAAAACACATGGGTGTCTTCTGATTAAGTATAATATTCACAAATAGGTTTAGAGCACTAATCTAAATTAAATATTCACTACACAATTTAAGTTGGGCAGCTGTAAATTCTGCAACTATATCACTGAACAGCATTCAAAATCAACTAAAATATTGACTATAGCACGAAAAAGCGGAAACATTCTATGATGTACTAATTTACTAATTTCGTCCGACACTTATCATAGTAAGAAACCAAGCAAAACGACTGATAGGTGAAGCTGACTCTGTAACCATATGCAAATGCATTCATGTGACATGAGAAGTGTTGCATCCAATTAGTCATATTGTTGGCCATTCAACACCTATCCTATTCACTCATAGTTTAGCTGAAGAGCCCAAGGGAGAAAAAACTCTTTCTATTTACATAAAGTTGGGCTTATAATTCTCCTGAAGAGCGAACAATATCGTTCATGAAACAGACTTATCGAAGACATATAGTACTTCTTGACTTATATATATATATATATATATATATATATATATATATATATATATATATATATATATATATATATATATATATATATATATATATATATATATATATATATATATATATATATATATATATATATATATATATATATATATTTATACATATATATATGCATATATATATATATATATATATATATATATATATATATATATATTTATACATATATATATGCATATATATATATATATATATATATATATATATATATATATATATATATATATATATATATATATATATATATATATATATATATATATATATATATATATATATATATATATATATATATATAAAGATATTACGATGCATAAAATTAGCTGGTTAAATTTCCAAAATTATAGCACTTAGCATGACATGCTGAAATATCATAATGAAATATTATGGCAACATACCTAACACACCTTTGACATGTGCTGCAAAAGAGGAGATCTATAATTTAATCCACTATAATCAAATGTAAGTGAAATCAATCAAATTGGATAATAGATCACATAAGGTGCTCGCATCTGTTTCATCTTATGAATATTTATACCAATTGCTCAATCTAATATTATTTAACTGTCTCATTTGTATATTAAATCATCTCTTCAATAATTCATATTCTTAAATACCTGAAAACAAGACACAAATGACTAAATCTCCACTTCAAAGCCATCTTGAGTTAGTTAAATGCCTTATTAACTCTTAAAAGCATTGAATGGTATGTCATATGGACTAACCTAAGGCAGTTCTATAGGTCACGGTAGAGGCAACAAAAAATTGCCTACACAATTGCAGTATAATACTACAAAGATAAACACAAAGAGATGTGTACCTAAATACATAGAAGAAACATTGACAAATATACTTTCTTGAGTTGGAAATGCTTTGAATACTATCTTTATCACTATTAATAAGTAGGTTCCATTTATAGATTCAATATAATTGCAGAAGACTCCCGGATATTCGAACTGGCAGCTATTTGAAACTCCCTCTTATTCGAAGTAATTTTTCCTTCTGGTTTTCCCTAACAAATCCTCAGTTATTCAAACCTACACTTATTCGAAATTTCGTATATTCCAAGAATTGCTTGCTCTCTAAGCATATACTGATCAATTATTAGAAATTTTCGAAGAATCTTAATCGCCATTGAAGAAAAAATCAGAAAAATTGTAAACGTAAACATCGTATTTCTCAACAGAAATCAATATTTAAAAATGCTGAATTAGATTTGCAAGGGATTCTCATCCCCCTATTGACAGAAAAAGTTGGTACAAGATGAGCAATTTTAAAAAACAACCTTGTAATATTGTAGTGTAAATGACTTGTACTATTAAACTGGGTTGTGTACTATTTTTGTGAACAGAAACAAAGCATCATCCTTCGTAGAAACGCTTAATCTTCCATAATCACACCTTAACTTTATGACATAGGTAAATTTAAGATAAATCTCAGCTATTCGATCCCATGATTATCGGAACCAATCATAAACCATAAATGCAATCTATATACTAAAAAAATTCAGGAGTACACTACTTTGCTAAAACTATCTAAGCAGACTAGAATGTTTTCATCCTTCTTTCTAGTCTACTTAGACACTTTTAGATAACTAAACTATTCCTGTACTATTCTACTCTATAGTAGGTGTTTCCTCTATTTATTTATCATCACAAAGTCAATCTCACCTGCGAGTATGTATACACATCTCTCTTGAGCTGTGTGGCTAATATAATAATGCATTGTATATATATTCAATATGTCAGCCAACTCCCTTAACCTTTGTCTAATTATCGAATATCTGCTACTAAGTAGACCCCATATAGCAAACACCTATTGTGTTTCCATTGTCGTGAAGGTTATTTCAGCAGGCTGCACTCATGGTTAACTCCATGTCAGCCTTAGAATATTGAATATATATTGAGTACCGGATACTCGTCCCTCCGATTGCTTGTTTTTGACATTTATTCCTATTTTGAGGATTCCCTAAGTGAAATTTTGCTCCTTCCCAGAGACAGTTTTCATTTACGCAGAAACCAACCAGAAATCTTTTTCGTAATCGCCTACCCTACAACTATAATCTCATTCACATTGCATTTTACGGAAAATTCATGATTAGTCAGTCTTCCAAAGTTGCTCCTTGCAATATCAATGTGCTCTATTTTCCAACTCCCCACCATTTGTCCCAGTCCCCTCACAATTGCTATTTTCAGAACATTTTCCAATCCCCATTTATCACCACCCTACCTCCGATTATTCGGTACCCAAGAGTAAAATGACTAATGAAGGATTTTCAAATATTCCCCTGAACATAACATGTTTTCTTCTCCTGATTCTTTCACTTGTAGCTCGGGTAAGTATTAATGTTTACTCAGAAAAATGTCTTCTGAGTATCAAGGAAACTATCTAATGACCATCATATAATGCATCGACAGGCATACTCCACTGAAAAGAAAAAAACTCTAAAGACCTCCACGTCCATGGCTAAAAGATTCTGATATTTTAAAGGCTAAAGCAGAACAAGACCAGCATCAGAAATCTGCTCCGAGAAACCAAAATGACAATGAATGGAAAAGCAGTGTAATATTAGTTATCGACTAATATCGTTAGTAAACAGAAGCAAAAGAGTGTCCACCAAAATACTTTCATCAGGAAAGAAATCCAGAGATATCTAGGAGGTAATTAATCGAATTCTCCATCCAAACCCAAGAAGGAACATAATTCATCCAGAAAACGTAAAGGAACATTGTTCCACCACCTGTCCAGCGCTCAGCCGGATAAAAGCTAACAGATAAGGAGTACTACAGTGACATTGAAAAGATCACTATAAGCCTTCTAAAAACGAAAGATAAAGAACTCAAAACCAGATCAGTTTTCATCGAGATGTTCTCAAAGAGACAACAAAGCTTCAACAAGGACTGTTCAACTGGTGTAGATCACATACTAGCAAAGCTATTGGAACTTGTGGACGACCAATGAACCTCGCCTTTAGCTAACATCAAAAATACATAGAATCGATACTTTCCCTAAAATCGCCTGCATTTATACAACTAGAAAATTCAACAAAATGTGTTCAGTGCTTGACCTAAGACCTACATCTATTCTACCGGCAGTGTCAACAGCGCATGAGAGATTAATTTTTAGGCAAACAAATGCTTTCAAAGAAGATTCTCTCCTAATGCGCAAGAAACCATCAACCTATAGGAAGGATAAGTCGATCATTACTGTGTTTCAAACCATTCGAGATGAGGGCGTGGTAAAGTCACAATGATGGTCTTCGACATTATCCAATCTTCAAAGTTGACAACGAAGATGAGCAAACTAGGATGTTCAAAAAAATTTCTATAGAGTGGAAGCTAAGTTACGTCACAGATATGAAGCGATTTGTCCAAATTTATGACAAATTATCTAATTTGACTGCAGTAAATTCAGGTGCTCCCCAAGGGTAAATTCTTCGCTAGGTACTTTTAAATATCTATGTGAATGCAAATGACATAACTTTGTATACTCATGATCAACCAAAACAAGTTTTAGTTTCTACAAAGGCAACAACTGACACGTTATCACAACTGGGTGATTGGCCTGAACAAACATGATATTCTCTAAAGGACAGATGTCTGCTAAGCAAAACATTGAGGATTACAACTTCAAAAGTACGGGAAATGAAAGAAGAAAGAAAGAGCTAACACATGCAGCCTTTAAGAAATACACAGAGCAATTATCTCAATTTGGATAATCGAATAAAGATAACTGGGGACTTCTACTGCCATATACCAGCTGTTCTGAAGAAGATCGACTGTGGATTTTCACCACCCTTTACTGTTGCACAGCAGAAACACTTACAAAAGTACAATTAGCTGCTGCATTTTCTGTCAGTTATGCTTTTGTCAAAAATGACTTTGAAATCTGGACGACTATCTATGAAAGAAAGAGGGCACTAAGCTTCCTAAAGTCAACATTAAAAGCAATGTTATGACTCATGCCCAACGTATTTGACATCAAAGAAAAAGATGCTTAATAGATAGCTGTGGTCAACCAGTGCAAGATCTCCTGTGATCCCAACATACCTGGAATTCTTCAGGATAGTATAGCAAAACTGTTCAATTCTTTGCCAGACGATACAGGATACTGTTGGAACCAAAGTAAATTTTGCTAGGGGAGAACGAGGGAGAAAGGGGGAGAATGGGAGAATGGGGAGAAATGGGGTGAAAGTTCACTGCAAGAGAAACAGTGCAAACTGGCCCAAACCAATTTGCGACAATTGTAGCCCTAACAATAAATCCTAAGGTTTATACATCTTCCAAATGATATGACTGGGGGCCCTGGAAACACCTTCCAATGCTTCTCAAAGCTTCTCAGCACAGAATGGAATACCCTAGCAAATGTTTCCAAATTAATAAGGGCTAGGGACCCTCCCACCCTTCCCTTGGCTATTAGTGCTGTTCCATGGGTTATCAAGAAGAGTCTCTTTATCCAAACTGCATGCCCTTTCTATCTGCTTGCTAACAGAAGGCCCTTCATACTCCCATTCTTTAAGCCATGGAGCAAACTCATCTACTGTTTTCCTCAAACTGACAATTTTCTGAACTTTTTCTTTGCTACCAAATTGCCTGGATAAAGGGAACCGCCCTTTAAGTATGCCCAAGATGCCATAATTTACAGTGCAAGAGTTGATGCATGTCTGTTGGCATACAAATAGTAGTCTTTCTTATAAACACCAGACTCCTCATAGTTACCTTCCAGTATGGTAGTAATTGAATTTTCTGTAGGAAGTTAGTGTTGACATAATTGATGGGCTTCTGAGAAATATATAAAATGAGGATGTGTCTGGTTAAACTGCTTTTTGATGAAGATTTGCTATTGTTCAAGTTAAATTATAAATTTGTTGTGAAACTGGAAGTTTTGACTCAGGTGAATACAAAAATATATTGGAAATTATGTTTAACTTACAGGTCTTGCCCTGAGCAAACCAAAGATGCTCTAAAACTGAGCTGCTTGAGCAATATTCTAAAGGCTTTGTTTTACTCCCCTCCTAAGAATGTATTTAAAATACACAGAAGACTCACTAAAAGAAAAGCTAAATGGGACTCCAATCTAAGAATATTTGATATTTTAAAAGTTATAAAAGTTGTGATTAAACTTGTGAATTGCCTGTAGGATATGAGTATGCATTCAGCTGTATGAAAGGATGACTTCTAATCACACACTTTCTTTTAATACAAATACCTAATTTTTGCTGAGCCAAAGATTATTCTTAAATTAAATTATTCTTAAATGATTTTGATCATAAATGTTCATATAGATAATACTCCTATACTAAAAAGAATGTAATGGACACATTCCAACATTCTTGCTATGTCACTCACATCATAGCAAAATGACTCCCAAATTGGATAAGTGAAGCTCACACTTCTTATGTTTTCTATAACAAAACTTAAACTATCCAAAAATTCAAACACTTTATGACGTTTGAGCTTTGCATTATTCTTAAATTATTCATAAATGTCAGGAATTTTGAGTCTTAATACTCTTAAAAACCTATGATTATAAACTATATTCCTTGAAAAAAGTGTGTACTAGGACATAGACATGATATTAAAGAATTAACTTTTGGTACATACAGCACACCATAAAAGTATGGTCCTTACTACCTCACACAATGCAGTTAATCACTTACACCCATTTTGTTTGTAAATCTTGTTTATATTACTCTTTTTTCCATTCATTTCATAAGCATGCTCCATATTTTAGGAAAAGCTAGTAATGATCAAGACTTGTGTCAAAACATTTAACTAAAATAGTTTTACACAGTCTAAAGTAGACAAGATTTGACAGAAAACAGTTACCTGCAGTGATGGGCTCTATTCAGCTTAATACACTCACACTTTGTACACCGCAGAACCACATCTCCAGGTTGATAGCCTGCACTTTTGATATTATCTTCAGTAAAATTTCCTTGAGGGATAACACCCTAGAACATACAGAAGTATTCATTATAATAAAACATACATAAGTCTCTAAACCAATTATACAAAAAAATCTCCATATTAATTAAACTATGTTTCTTCCTACCAGAGTAGCATTGCAATTAGATTTTTAAACTACTACATGATGACAGCTGCAAACAGAAGAAGTATCTAACATATGTAATAAAACTTTATAATAGAAAAATAACAGGAGCAGTGACCTATGCCTGTAAGTATACTTTTTCTCATTAAATGCCTGCTGAGAGCTATGATAGGCAATATGCTCTAAAAATCATTATGCAGAATGTAACAAAATGATGCAACCTCTGCCTTAAAGAAAAGTTAAAAATAATCTGACACCCAGATCTATCCTCGTTAAACAAACACAAACAACATGTATGATCCTCCTGCTCACACAAATACAAAAGCACTACTATGGAAGAATTAGCATATAGCACCATGTCACAATTAGCATTCAACAACAACTAACAAGCAGTTTCAATACATACATTCCATGATCAAGTTAAACATTATTCATTTTCCATCAACTATCAATCATAAACCTGGACAATATATATCTTAAGACCTGATTTCCTGAATAAGGGGGTGCTCTCTCCTTGATTAGTCTATCTTTTGAGAGTGTCCCTCCTTTAATAAATTCCCTATGTACAATCCCTTGCATTTTGTGTTATTTTTGTAAAACGTCTAGTTCAATGTTATTGTCATTATTTAATTATATATTCATAAATTTTGTTGCAAAATTGTGTGTAGTGGAATTTTAAATCACAGAAAACTGAACTGATTAATATTTATCACCTATCAATTAGCCCATTATATCTACCTATAGAAAAACTGGACTTATGGATATTTTCTCAGACTGCCTCCTGATGAGTGAACCCTCTTAAATATATATATATATATATATATATATATATATATATATATATATATATATATATATATATATATATATATACACACTCAAATAGCTCCAATCATAAAGAAATTTTTAAAGACATAAATAGACCCTCAAGAAAAAATTCCAACTTTTAAAACGTTTCGGCACAAGCCTTCATCAGTTATAACATTCCAGGTACATACAGCGCATATATAACGATAAAAACAAAGGAACAATATCTAATTAACTTACGACAATAGAACACTTTACACAATGAAACTGGACTTACAATGGATAGCATTTGAAATTGAATGGACAGGAAAATATATTCAACATAAGAGAAAAGGGTGTTGGAGAAGCTGATACCTACCGTCCCAGCGGGGTATAGAGAAAACCATGCGAGAACAAAGTGGGTGTGAAGTAACATAAAATGAAAAGGAAACCCAATATGACCTAGAAAGGACGATATTGAGAGGAGAGAGATATCGTAAGAAAAGGTGCGACATAAATAATTTAATAGACAAGCATAACTGAATAAAAGTAGAAACCATAACATAAAATTAAAAGAGCAGGATAAATAGTGAATACATATAGAATAAACCAGCCAACTCAAATAAATAATAAATAATTATATTTTCCTTTCCATTCAATTTCAAATGCTATCCATTGTAAGTCCAGTTTCATTGTGTAAAGTGTTCTATTGTCGTAAGTTAATTAGATATTGTTCCTTTGTTTTTATCGTTATATATGCGCTGTATGTACCTGGAATGTTATAACTGATGAAGGCTTGTGCCGAAACGTTTTAAAAGTTGGAATTTTTTCTTGAGGGTCTATATATATATATATATATATATATATATATATATATATATATATATATATATATATATATATATATATATATATATATATATATATATATATATGTGTGTGTGTGTGTGTGACTTACAGAGTACTATATCTACATAGCATCTATCATCAATACATTATATATATATATATATATATAATGTATTGATGATAGATGCTATGTAGCGAGTAACCAGGATTCATATATATACAAACTAAACCTAAGCCGCATCCACAACGTATATAAATTACATATAGAATAAACCATAAATATACTATCCTTTAAGTAAACGTTTCGATCAGAATCTTCATCAGTACTGATGAAGATTATGATCGAAACGTTTACTTAAAGGATAGTATATTTATGGTTTATTCTATATGTAATTTATATACGTTGTGGATGCGGCTTAGGTTTAGTTTGTATATATATGAATCCTGGTTACTCGCTATATATAAATCCTGGTTACTCGCTAGCTACTGATTGTATATATTAGAGCTGCTTGATAAAGGCGAAAGCCGAAAGTGACCATAAGGTGCTAAAAACCAGGGGAATTAAAACAAGCCACTGTGGTCTAGTGGTTACGACACTTGCCCAGAATGCAAGAGACCCTGGTTCGATCCCAGGTGGTGGCAAATTTTAATTTTCTCCTGGTTTTTCTGAGCATTATATCAATCTTTCTGTCTGCACTGAAAAAGGAGAAATCCTGGTTACTCGCTAGCTACTGATTGTATATATATATATATATATATATATATATATATATATATATATATATATATATATATATATATATATATATATATATATAACTTTACTATGAGTATAAATTCTGTTTGGGTCTTATCACTGCTAGTAGCCTATGTCTAAATCCAGAAATTAATATTGAGGTTCTTGTTTCTTCATGCATAACAATCACCTTCACATGGTATCAACCAAGTTCAAATTATCTGTGGGTATAATGCCAAAAACACATATTTTGAAAAATGGAAAATCATGAGTAAATTATGGCTCTTGAGGGTATTGTAGTATACTTTCAAGCACCTCTTAAAGCACAGGCATTGTATTAAGATGTGCATGACAGTGTGAGAGCTTCATACAGGCACACAGCCAGTGCACAGTTCCCTAACTCAATCTGTTGGCATGCACAAGCTCTATCAAAAGTATACATGCATCTTCTAAGGAATGTTCTCACAATTAACTTTTTGCAGGAAACTGAATTCACGATTAATTGATTTCACATATTTGAAAAGATGGATATGATATGAGCATGAATCTGGATATGGGCATGAATCTGGATTTGAGCAAATTTCTCATAATCTTAAAGTTAATGAATATGGAATTCCCCTGCAAATACAGTCATTAGGAATGTAAAAAATTAGAGCAGCAGTGGCAACTACAACAAAAAAATTTAAAATAATGAGCTCTATTGTAACTGACAGCTTCAACACTATAACACTAGCACCAAAGTGCATTCCATATTCATAGCCTACTTTAGGAGATATCTGCTATGGACCATGCTCTTCCCTTGGCATACTGATGTGAGATATATTGGCTTTGCGTACAGGTATTTGACAGAAAAATGACTTATTTTTGTTGCTTTGGCGGGAAGGCAAACTGAATGAATCTCTGTTGTGGCCTATACACAGAATGGGCATTGACAATGGCGCCTGTGTGCACTATGTCTTTTTCTCGGCATACCTGCGGGGTATTCTGTTGTTTTCAGCATTTTTATACAGGAATATGACAGTCAAATGACTTTTTTGCCATATCTTGAAGCCTGTCTTGAAGTGACAGCAAAAATGACTTTAAATATGAATCTCCGTCGTGAGTTTTAAATGGAATGCACTTTGGCTGTAGTAACCAAAAAAATACTGTTTTACATAACTTACAGGATCTGTAGTCATGGACCTCGCATGAGCTGATATTGCAAGAACTGCCAACAATGTAAACAAAATTGAATGGAAGTAGGCCCATGGCGAAGAAGGGAATTCACTCAACAGAATGACACCGATAACCACAAACAAAGCGTAGGTGATCAGGCCGTACGTAACTCCTGCACATGTTATACCTAGCCCATCATACACAAACCAATTTGTTTTACAGCACGTCCAACTTATTCGAGCCATTGACTCCGTATTGTTATCGCGCTCTCTATCAACGTCTATATCCCTACTAATCGAGGCTCCCTGCCTCTGATCTTTCAAAGCAGAACTGTCTTGTTGGTCAATTGATCGATAATTAGTGTTTCCTTGATTTGCAGGACCTAAAATTTTTTCAACTGGAACAGCCTCTGTCATTATATGTTTGATCTACAGATGAATTTGCTTTTACGCAACTTTACATCCATGTTTTGCTGCCTGATGCCATCTCCTTCTTCAGCTGGAGCATAGCCTCGTTTCTATTCAGTCCCTCAGTAGTGATCAGTGGTTTTCACCATTGGTTTTCACGCAAATAAATACAAAGAATAGGAATTCTTTTACTTTCATATTTTTTAAGCTGCTTTGGCTAAGGTACTATCTAGAATGGTTTATTTTGCAGCAGTCATTTATTTATGATTTCATTTCATTTATTGATATTTAGATACGGATACTGCTTTCCAAACTGACATGATAATCCTGTTACAATGTACTCGGGCTCGGGCATACTGTGGTTTCGGTAATATGGTGCTGAAGTGGCTGGTCCCTGCCACTGGTCCCCACTAAAAGTTTATGTAAACCCTTACAAAACTACCTCAGTTACATGTATTTTTATAAGGAGTCACTTTATAAGGAAACTACATGTAGAATGGCAACACATTTAAAAAATTAATATTACAAAAGGAAAATTCCCGAAGGAGCTTTCAATTTGAAAAATTTCTATGGCAGCAAACAATCAAGAATTAGGATGCCGGTTCCATTTATTTGCAACCAAAGTCAGCATAAATTGTTTGTTATGCTTGCGTCACGTGTTTCATATTTCATTGGTCTTATAGCATTAAAGGCAAAGGTCAGAAATTCAATGTTTACTTGTGTCTATTTCATTCGTATGGCACTAAATGTGGAATGAAAATGAGGAAACTAATAAAGGAATTTTAGTACTACAATTTGAGCACTGGAATTGAAAAAATTAAGCACTTTTGGAGGTAAGCCGTGAGCTAGGTTCCTTTTTAAAAAAAAGCTTGTATAGCGTGCTCGCTTGCTATGTACTTTAATTTATGGCGTGCTCTTACCTTCGTCCCATGAGACAAGTGTTATCAGTAGCACTGTACTTATTTCAGGCTCAAGAAGTCGTAGAAGCAGCTCAAAGTATAAATTACTCTAAACCTTATTAATTCTGATCTGAATTGGACCTGCTGACACAAGACCAAAGAACATGGAGAGCCCAGGTTGCTCACCTTAATTGCCCTAAAGTACTAAACCAGCCGATACGTTTAAGTACGTCATGACCGGATTATACTCTAATGTTTTGTGCATTCCAATTTCCAGCATCAGAATCTTCTTAATGGGCCTAATTCTTTTATTTAGACTCAGTACAGTATTCACAGTTGCTTGTTCCCACCATTCTGAGGTATCACCATTCTAGCAACAATCTGAGGATTGATACTAGAAAGGCAGTCAATCATCAAGCTAGAAGTATCGATATACAGTAAGCAAGTAAGATAATCTAGCGATAGCAGCAAAAACTTAGGACATTCTAAAAGGAAGATTGAGAGTTCTACTTGAAAAACAAAGCTTGACTACAATGTGCTCAATATGAGAAAAAAGATGCTATCAAATCATAGATCAATAGATTTTAGGAAACGAATGGAGTTACCACCAAAACCAACATCTATATGTGGATTGAAAAGAACATTAGTGACACTAGGTAAGCAGTATTCCTGAAGCTAAAATCAACCCCTACTTAACTAGCTAAATAACTAAGTGGATAGCTAACAAGCTAACTAGCCAACTATCTAATCAATGAACTAGCCAACTAACAGCTGTTGCTATTCAACTACACCTCTTTTTAATTAGCGTTAGGCAACTGGACCTCAGCTTAAACTATGCCACCATAAAAACTTACGAAGTGTTTGTCTTATATTTAACCAAGGCCTTGCAGTGACCTTGCATGTATTCATTTGTGCAAAGTAGCATTTGATGTATATATTCCTTTCGCTGTGTTAGTTTGAACAGATAGATAAGCTGATTAGAAGAGAATTTTTAAATATCAGCATGAAGAAGGTACAGTAAACTGTCTCTAAACTTGCTTTTTATCTCTCGGCCTTAACCTTTCCATGTCAGTTGTTAAGTAAAGTATTTCAGCCTTCACAGATGATGCTGCACTTTGGGATATAGCAGCAGATAAATAATTGAATACGTAAAGGGAAATTTAAATAGGAGGCGTACTTCTGCAACAAATCTTGAGACTAATGTAAAAGATAAGAATGGAAAGTAAGATTAGCCGGATAGAAACCATCTGCAAGCCTATTATAGGCCTGTCCCTTGTGAATTTAATGGGTCAATCCTTTGTGAATTAAAGAGATGTGTACATTCATATATTTGAATGCTTTGTAAAATAGATGACCCTGTTAAATGAATTTCTTTTGTACTTTCATTAGCTCAGTTGAATTCCAAATACCCCAGATTCAGAAAAGAACGATAGACCCTTCCAGTTACAGACTTGGGGTCTATGCCTGTGCTCATCCCTGACTTTTTGATTTAGCAGATCTACTAGTTGATTGTGCTTTTATCTGTCAGTTTTGTAACGAAGGATGTAGCGACCAGGGGCATTGAAACTAGGTACTTTTGAAGAATTGAAGGCAACACCCTCTCAACCCAAGGGTAATAATAATAATAATAACGGAAACTTTTCATTCAAGATATCCTAATACATAAACTATAGAAACTAAAACCTATAAATATGGCATTAACTCTCCAGCAAAGGGCATTAATGACATACTCACATAGGAAAAATTTAAAAATGAGAATAGTTAAAGAGAAAAAGAGATAGATGAATAAGGAAAAAGAGTCTGAAAAACTAAAATTCTAACAGTTCAGGATTTGTCCATTCTTTATTTCTGTGACAGAAGATGAAGTATGATGCACGAATACAGACTTCTATCATCCTTTTAGTTAAAAATTGTATTTCTGTGTCTGGGACCTTTCAATTTGATATTAGTTTGAAGAATGTTTTACTGTCTTTTTCAATGAACCCACATGCCCCCATTGAGACATTGCAATATATGACTCTTTCATATTGTGATTCCAATCTGTTTTATGAGTGGCTTATATTTTTTTCTTTTTCTTGTGCTGTTACCCGCCATGTTCGTTTCGAAGCCAATTGTAAGTTCCACAAGTGTAACTTTCCTATGATGGACCATGATATAAATAATAATTATAATAATAATAATTATAATTATAGTACGAATCTTTATACAGGAATTTACACTTCAACAAGTAATGCTGTTATCAGCTTCCTGATTAAATTAAATGGAAAAATGGGAAAAGGACCTAACCTAAAGGAAAACTTATATTAATATTAAGCCCAGAAAATGACAGGGAAGTTCTTGCGATGTTTAAATTGCATTACATAGAACATGAACTAATGATGTTGTGAGTTACAAAATATTGTATAACGCCGCGCACTGTTTGAACACTGTTATTTTGTACGATAAAATATTTTCACCTGCTTTGAAAGACAGCTGCTCTTAGATCCTTGCGGAGGAGCATTACTGCAATAAATTGCAAATGCATGCGAATAGAGCAGTTACCAGTCTAGTGCACGGGATGGAATCTGTTGGAGGCAAGAGAGCATCGTATTGTTTTTTCCATAGTACTGACACTGAATGGAATGACCGCAGAATTTTCTCCTAATGAGTGGAGGAAGATTTGAGTTTGACGATGGTGGCATCTATTGCGGGGAATGGTTAGACGGGAAGGCTCACTCCTATGGAATTTGCACAGGCCCAAATAACGAAGGACGTTTTGAGGGATTTTGGCAAGATGGTTTCGAATTGTCAGGAACATATTCTTGGTCAGACCAACATACTTATAACGGAGAATGGAGCAATGGGAAGATAAATGGTTTAGGAGTGGAAGATTGCCCGAGCTGGACTTATTTCGGAGAGTGGAAAAATGGAAAGCGACACGGTAGCGGTGTATTGATAAATAAGAAAACGAAGTCACGATATGAAGGAACCTGGATGTACGGACTGCAGGAAGGATATGGAGGAGAAATCGCTGTCAATGGAGGTATGTTGGATTTTGAAAAGTGTTGAGTCCTTTCCACATTAGATGGCATTGCACATTGTATGTATCAAGAGGTCTTGAGTCTGCTTTTTGGTTGCCACTACCTTCCCCTTTTCAAAATATGTATCTAATTAATTATGATTGGTTTTGCATTGAATGTTGACATACAAGTCCATTCATCTAGTCGATTTCAAGTCTGGCCAAACGTTAACATTTAAATTTAAAGCCGAGAAACAGAGAGCTCGTCGCACTTTGACATACAACTGTAAATAAACTGGCTTTGCTGTAAGTTTAAAATTTGTATCAAACTAATATAAAATATTCAAACCTCCACCTTATGATTCCCCTTCTGCCGACAGATTGAATGATGGAGCTTATTTCTTGACATTTTTACGTCCAATTCCAATCTTCGATGCAGATTCTTACATCATAATCCAAAAAACAAACAATGAAAAACTAATACTCTTTTCAGCCAATGGTTTATTGTCAATATTAGTCCAAAATGGCTCTTGCTGCCTAGTAACTATTTTTGTTATTTTAGAGATAAACATTCAGGAAGATTGTCCGAATTTGTATAGAGTGTTATTGCAGATTTTGTCTTAGGATAAGCGCGTTACACTTTTATGTAGCGCTAGGGAGAAGACGACTTTCGTTTATAATGATTAGGTGGTTGTGGCTAGTAGTGGCAATTGACTAGTTTGAAACATAACTTGAAACATAACATAGCATAACGTTTATTGACTTTTCTGGACAGCGTACCTCAAGTGGTTTGTCGTGTAGTCGGTCTTGTCTACTGGTGTAATGCAAAATTTATGAATAGTTATCATAAGATACCATGCGGAATCATGTATTCTATCAGACTTCTTAATTTTGAGACTTCTGAGCTCATGCTGGCATGCTTTAAGAGTTGCTGAGTTTGAATTCTACTCTCCTTCATTCATCAGTTCCCATTTTGTTGCTCTGCACCTTCACCATTTAGATATGTGAATTTGTGCAAGAACCTTTACCTTGAAACCATAATTTTTCACACATCCTTGTTGTAGTCCATGTTATTTTTGTGTTGTGTGCTTCCCCCTATTTGGAATAAGAGTATTTGTATTGGACTTGGTTTGTATTTGAAGACAAATATATTACTGATTATAGATAGCTAGGTTATCTCTGCAGGAATTGATATATTTTTGGTTATTGACATGGCCACATAGTCTGTTTTCACATTACAGACAATCTAGGCTTGTCAACCAAAATGCATCATCTCTTTTAGGCAGTAATACTATGCCACATTTGTGTGATATTGTGTGATATCTTTGTATTTAGTGGCATTCCAACAAGCATGAATTTTGGCCATATTACTGTCCATATAGGCTTATATTTTACAGTTTATCAACCACTTATAATTACACATATAGCATTGATTGTTTCACATAATTACAATCAATGAAGAAGTAGGCAGAAAAGTCCAAAAGCTGATCATTTTCTCAACAGTCCAATATTGTAGACACAAATCAATGTGCTATTTCACTAAAATTTCAGTTGCTAGTATGCCTATTTCAGTGAGTATTGGTCATCAAAGGCAGCCATTCAATGAGTGACCATTGGAATGCTGACTTTTATGCTAAACGGCAGTTGTTAGGAGGATCTTTTGATGTTTCATAATTTAATAACCAACAAATCCAAATGCTTATGGAATGCTTTCTGCAATTGGCCATCAGGGTTCCAGTGCCCGTTTTTGTACTTTTTGTTACCAAATGGAACTCAATTGAGTTCTACTCCATTCTTCTATCTGGTGCTGAATTGTATTCAGGTGACCTTACAACTGTGGTACTTATCATTCTTCACTTTAATAGCAATCAAGGAAGGCATATAATAAAGTAAAGTCATAGATAGAAATCCTCATGATCAATGTAAAATGACATCAAGTTTTTAAGCAATAATTTGAAGAAGGCTGCAGCTAATATTAGAGAGAGCTTCTTCCTACAAGTGAAATGTTGAACAATATGAATAAGACTTGGGAAACTGCCCAAAAAGGGCTGTCCAATGCAGGGAGCATTTGCAACTTACTAGCTAGACAAGTTTTGCTATTACCAATAGTTCTTCCACTGTTTACCATCTTGCTTCCTCTATTGGGGACCCATCTTCTGCTGTTTTATTTATTGATACTTTTGATATCAATTGTAAACCCAAGTGGCCTTTTGCTTTTCCCAATATGAAGTGAATAGATTTCCCAATGTTGTTATTTGCATCCATGCTGGCAGTGGATCTTGGTGGAGATCCAAAACATTTGTCTGTCTCGCAGGGAAATAATTGCCCCCAATGTACATCCTTCTAGTGGAGCCATAAGAGAGGCAGAATCTATTCACTATTGATTCCATGTTTTTGTTTTCCAAACAACAAAACTGAACTGTGTTTTTTCTAGCCATTAATGGTGGATATTTTGGAGAGCTTGCAAAGTCGGTGAGAGCTTTCGGGTACACGATTTTGTTTTGTAAGAAACCATTTTATACGAAATCTAGTTCTAGAAAACCTAAAAGTTAAGAAACTTTTAGCACTACAAGGAAAGTGTTATCTATTCGGCATCCCTGCACTCACTATCAGGGACGCCTGCCCGCACCGAGGGCAAGGTTCCTATTGGGGGCGCATCATACACATATTTGCACTAAAATAATTAAGTCTTTGGAAAAGGGTAGGAGGGGTAGCTGCCCACTGCCCCCCAGCCTAGGCATCCCTGTTCACTATATTTGGGCCCGGTGTTAGACATTTGAAAATTTGACTCCCAAATGACTAGTATACGCCTTGTTGAAATTGTTTTTTGCCTTGATTGGACACGACAAATGAGACGAGTTTTGAACCTTGTTTGGTCATGCACCGTAATCAAAGTTCAAATGTTGGACTGAGAACGAGGAGGAGACATTATGACAAGCAAGTTCATAGGCAAGTTACATTCGACCGAAAATCAAGATCGGCATTATCTCATTTTTGAATTGTATAATGAATTGCTTAGAATGGTTTTATTGGCACTCTTTGCTGTACAATTTAAGACGTCTTAGTCAGTTCTACACAAACTCAGATGAACATTGTTTGGTTTTGCTGTGCATTGCTCCACAGTCTGTAATAGTCTGCTTTTGCTTTCTTAGAACCCTGTAGTTTCTCGATGCCTCAATTAGTATCAAAGGCTAGCATTTACAAGCCACTCCCAGCCTCTCTATGAGCAATGCAGAAATATACGATATTAGACATTTTGTTTGATAAGAAACAAGTAGTCAGAAAAGAAACACCGGCAGGCTGAACGTCAAAAGTAAATTCGATAAATTTATCTTATAAGATGATCCACCTTGAAAGTCAAGTCTAGTTCGAAACTCATTTACACACATGCATCACAGAACCCGACAATCTATTTCTCATCTCTCAATTGCCTTATCCAAGTTGTTAGTGTTGTTGCAAAGTGGGGAATATTAAGAAATATGTAAGAAACATTTAAGGCTGGATTTGACAAAGTTTTAAGAAACATCCCGACTGAAAGAAAAAGTTTGTTTTCTTCTATAAAACAGCGTGTATTCAATGAGAGATGATAATGATTTACTTAAAGTCTAAATGTTACTTGGAGGAGAACTAGTTGGGGCTAGGGTATACTTAGGTAATTTTGGTCACCAGGGTAATATGGATCACTAGTTATTTTCGCTACTTTCTCGCAACTACGTGCTCCAGTTGGATCAAAGCTGCAATTTTAGATCCCATCACCATTCCTTTTCTTCAGTTGGCATATGCAATTTTGTTTCTATTAGTAAAGTTAATGCTAGTGGTGGAAGAACACATAGAGGACCACGTAAGCATTTAGTATCACAAAATGAAATTCTTCTGGATTAAAGACCAAAGTTGATTTTCTTAGACAACTGGTTGGAAGTGAGAAAAAAATTCTGATATGATATATGAAGAATTAAATTCGTGAAGTTACTGGGGTATTATTAGTCACCCACTGCATGATGGGCGTAAATGTAACTCAGTTCGGCAGACTTTGGTAGTTTGGAAGGCCGCTGACTAGTAACCAACTGTTTTGCCTGATCCCGCCTTTTTTAAATAGCCTTTTTAACAAAAATCTTGTTAGATTTGAATTTCCCTTATCTTTCAATAAGCTTCACTCTCACGTAACAATATAGAAGTTGTTTTGAACAGGTACGGAAGACGAAAATCACAACAATGTAAAAGACTTTTTCAATGACTTGATGTTTGCATTTACATAAGAGTTCAACATTCGCAAAAGGAAAATTATCTACATCTGAATTTTATGGCCTGAAAGAAAAGAGAATTATCTTCAACCTCGAATTGGTCACTTTCACTTTCAAAAGTTATATTTCAAACCTCCCTTTCATCGTGTATAGGGAAACTGTGCCTATCATGGCTGTACGAATTACTTTATTCAGATCTTTTTTCCATGAATTCTATAATTAGACATCCAAAAAACATGTTGACTGTTCTTGACATGCTCTTAAGTCCTCACTTTTTGGATGTTGCTATTCATATTTATTATGCCTTAAAATTTATTAGGAATAGGAAAGGTAAAGCATTTTTCTCCACTTCATGAAGACGTTTTCCCATCTGCAACAGCACTTGCTCCTGAACCATGCTTGGCAGGAAATGGGGCCGTGGTGGGTGCCACACCCCTTGGTAAACTTTTATACTACATCTTTTCTGCATATGCTGCCTTTTCTCAATACTTCTTGCTAATTTTCACAATTCCCCCCAACTCATCAGCAATGACTACAACCTATGAGAATCGTGTACTAGGCTGAAATAGGTTTGTAACAAGCAACAATTTCCTAACTTTAGAAGAATCTACACAAAATATCAGCTTCTACTAAATGATTATTGAACCCCATGCTTTTATGACCGGTTCCAATGGTATCTTTGCATATAGATTTGACAAATTACGTTAAAGCACAAAAAATAAGCTAGTTTCAGCCAGTGAATAGTAAAATGTGTGTTATCAAGATTGTCAGTTTATTGCTGACTCTTATTACAAAGTTTTGCAGATCATACTTTTGCATTCATTGCAGTCATATCATTAGACTCTATTTGAATGGTTTGAAATTACAAAGCGTATGTACCTTGGTCAGTTTGATATGCAGCATTTTCACATGTTTTCTCGCATGAGATGACTCTGTTGTATGCAGATCTGTTGTTTGTGCATCACTCAGTCTTAAATTTCGAATGTAACGTGTACAATAGAATGTTTTGTTTTGTTTATTTGTACTGTTGTCAGCTATAGATTTTTCTTGTCAGTGGACATTAGAGCTACGTTTATTCATAGCAAGTGTTAAAATGAGTTCAGACCCACTTTGGATCTATGGTCATATTTTTTGGCGTTTACTATGGTTTACATTGAAACAGATCCAAATCAGACGGCAATAATACTAGATCGGTGCTTCGTTTGATCGACCTCCCATCGAGGATGAGTACGAACTCATTGCAATATTTCTTTGGTTTTTGGAGGACGAATATTTGTCACCGTAGCGTGCGTGTGAAAATCTGAAAGTGTACCTGTGCACTCTCCGTGCCTTGCATTGGCGTGCTATTCTCTCCAGATATTCTAGAACCTTTTGTTAAGTATGTAAGAAACAGTATACTAAAGCCAGAAATTATAGCATCTGCAGCAGGAGGAAGGCTATTTGTTGGGATTCTTCATCAGTATTTCAGATTCCTGATATTCGTGTTTCGTATCCGACCTGTACTGGTTTGGATCGGTTCTAGCAGTTCACACTGGACCAAAGCAGGAACAAACTCAAATGAATACAGTTTGGAAAAGGAAATAAAATGATTACAGATAGCAAGCCCAAATGAGTATCCTATGTTTGGTGCAAATTCATTTTTTGCTAGTGTAGGGAAGGTCTATACTGCACGATCTTGTAGGATTTGAAGAATGCATCGTATACTATATTTTTCCAGCCCTTTTAAATAATTTCTTATTTTGATCTATAGATTATTTGCCTAGAAGCATCTACACAAATCAGCATTTACTTAGACTAGATATTAGCTCTCATCGGCAATAGCAACCTCTCTGTTTCCATAACAACTGAAATTCTCTTTATTTCATACAGATTTTACCTTGCATTTTTCTTGCATTTTTTGAAACCTTTTAGTGCGTGCTTGGAATTTAAGATGCAGGTGTTCTTTTATAAGGAGCCTATATCATGGCCTAGTTTTTGAGTTCCTTAGTTTTGGGTCCCTTTTGACAACATTGTTTTACTAGAAAATTCCTTTATACTTCTTTAATTTAACTGCACACTTAGTTCTTTGCAGTTATAATGCGTGTGAACTGTTAGAACGGGATACTATAGACAATGTATACTTCCAAGCACACCCCTCTATGAGACACTGCTACATGGATTAAGCACATAATCTGATTGCTATCGTAGGAACTGGTTCCTAACTCTCGAGTGTTTTCCAACCATAAAAATATTCGAAATTTGATCAGTACCAAACTACCAAAAAGCTTATCCCATATCATTGTAAGTCTCTCAGTAGCTTCATCGAGCCAATGACTGAGAGGCATCACTTATAACCGATATGAAAACAACCAGGCTTTCAAGTCAAGTGGGGATGAAATCTTAGGTCAGTTTCACCTTTCTCGTGGGAACTTGGCTTATATCTTGATATTGTCATTCGATTGAATTTATCATATGTAAACAACTGAAAGTCCTGCTTATTATCTTTGTGAAAAACAGAAGTCAATCGAACGATATAAAATTGCGGTTATTCATAAAGGGCGCAATATTCAAATTAGATGAAAAAAGCATATTTATTAGACACTTCCAAACAGAACCACCAATCTTCCCACATTTTGATAGTTTATGGTTTGTGAAATGCATCTATATCCCCAAGTAGTGGCTGCAGTGTCGTACTAACTGTGCTGAAGTGTTGTAGCATTTGATTTAGATTGTTCTAGGAATGGAAGGAAGACACGTTGGTTATTACGGCTTTTTGTATGTTGCACCTTTTGCTGCATTATGATATGCAAAATTTTCCATTTTTTGGTAACTCTTCGAGTGTTATAGCACACGATGCATTTGCTATTTATCTTTGTGTTAAAGTTTTATCCTTTGAATTGTGTACCATTATTTTATTCAGAATAATATTGTTTCATTTTGCTATCAATTTATGACGTCCTTTCAAGATAACCATATTTAAATTTTATTAGGTCGTTTGATATCTGTGTAGCAGTCTTTTTCCCAATGAAAAACCGCTCTGTATTTCCATCATTGAGTTTACACTTCAAATGATGATAACACTGTTTGTTTAGGAGTCGGCATTAGGGAGAAAAAGGAATCATCCTTATTAAAAGTTATGGTTATCAATACCAAAACTACCGGGCACTTGCTCAGTAGAAGTTAAACCTAGAGTTTCACTGACGTTGAAAATAGCCTATTTCCGCTGTGCACCTTCACACTGATATTATGGGATGTTTTTGAAAATTAGATCTAAACGTTCATGTTTTATTACTGTTTCAACTGACTGGCATTCAGAGTGGATAGGATTTTTTGCCCTACAAAGCATCATTGGTATCTCTGTATTCCTTTCTACACAAATCTCATCTCTTCCCTTTCGGTATACATTTCGACCATACAATTTGCGACCCGACAGTCTAACTATCATCAGCTTCCATACATTGATAATATTGATAAATCGGGTGCTTCCTTGCATTAATGCTATTTAGCAAGCTGTTGCGGTTTCTACAATAGCATTTATTCAAGCAATCGCGAGTGAATCAGAAGCTTGACATTGTTCTTTGACGGGGACTCAGACTGATTTCTAAGTATGTAGTCGATTTGGTTAATTTTGCAGATGTATGAAATTAATTTACTGAGACACCCTCTTTGGAATTCATTTAGGTGTATAAAGGACAAAACTGAATATACATCATTGCTTTGTTGTTTTTTTAGTGCAGGTTTAAACATACTTTCATTTATTAACTATATATCTTGCTATTTCTTAACTGTTCACAGCTTACTATATGGGCCAATGGAAGAAAGGTCTCCGGAATGGCTATGGCATAAAGATCAGCGCGATTGCAGCAAAATCAAGCCACAATTCTCATTGGTTGAATTTCATGCAGCCCGCCCATTACCAATCAGCTTCAAGCAAAGGCACAGTAATTCAACAGCCATCGTTTAGAGTACCGTCCTTTTTGCAAGCATCGTTTTCGCAGAACCCACGACTAAAGAGAGCATACTTTTCACAGCATAGGAAGAGTAATCACTTAAGAAGTGAAGGGTCAAAAAGTGCTGGTTCCCGAAGTGACAGCAATGAAATCAGTGACACCTTTGATAATGATTTTTCGCCCGGTCGGTTTTACTCCCATCAGAGGAAGTCACCTGTGGGGCAGGATTCTGTCAGAACAGATATGACAAGTCATAGTAGTGGATTCGGCACAATGAGCGAGAGTTCATCAACTAACTCGCTAAATTTAAGTATAAGCAGTTCAACACAAGGAGAAATGTATAAAGGTTAGATTTATATGTAATTCACTTCTTGTCTTCTACTGTATCTATTTGTACCTTCGTGTAGCAGTGTTACTTATCTCTTGTAATTTCGTCCTAAGTAGAAATAGCCGGCAGTCATTGAGAAGCACAATGCAAATCATCCCTCTCGGTTAGTTTCGAAATACTGGATGCTAATTACCGTCATCTTCTGGAAAATTTTTGTTTTCATGTCAGGTGCGCAACCACGGGATGGGTCTTGGGGGTCTACACCCCTGCCCTTTTCTGCAGAAAGGTAAAAATGCCCTTGTCTTGCAGAAGTTTGAAGCTTTTGTATTTTGTTAAGTACCCTGTTTGTAGTCTTTGTTACACATGAAAGTAGCAAAATCCTGAAAGTTCCTGTACGATTTCTTCTGTTTCTAACTCTGAAAAATCTTATTTTAAGGTACATTCTCTATAGAAAGTGCTTAGTGTGCCCCTTTGTTGATTACATTCACCTTTCAAAATTCCTTGTTACGCGCCTGCTTGTACGACCGAACTTTTCTTTTGAGGACTGACTGAGTATGCCGGAAGCATTTATTTGAGATTCTATGTAAATTCTTCTAGTTTTTCATTGTATTTGAGATTAATAAGGGTCTGTCTACCTTAGGTGAATGGATTTTAGATCGGCGTAATATATATGGTATTTGTGAGTACATTGATGGCAGTCTCTACGTTGGCGCATGGAAAGACGATACTCGGAATGGTTACGGAACAATCGTACATGGTACCAATGAATCATCTGGAAAATGGGGCAATGATGAACTTCTTGACACTCTTCCAAAGAAAGGCATCAAAATTCGATCTCCAAGAATGCGGACAAAAGTTAGAATATCATTCGATGCTGCAACTGAAGCTGGCAAACTTGCAATCGAGAAATATAAAACCGCTTTGTCAAGAAGCATCACTGCAAGAAAGATTGCAGAAGCAGCCAAAATTGCTGCTGATGAAGCGCTGAAGCACGGATCTATTGCACGGTCTAGAGCTGAACAGTATGACGTCAAATTCCCTGAACCTGGTAAGTGACTAATAGTGAATTGTTCTTGATAAAGCAGTGCCTTGCAATAGCCGCATTGTCTTCACTCTCCCTATTTAAGAATGAAGGTGTACATGGGACCATGGAAATAGTTATCTAGATTAAGGAGTGTTACAACTGAATAGCCTTGCTTTTCTACTGGATACATTGTGAACCATTATTTTTAGGAGATTTTTGGCACAACTTAGGTTGTCAGCCATATTTTGCCTACTAGAGGAGTTGCCTAGAGGAGACTGCTCTCTTTGTGGCATAGGTCTTTGGTACATGCTGAATGGAACTTGTCTGATAGTACACCCCCTCCCGTCTAGAGGTTTTACATCTTACATAACAAGGATCATGTTGGCACAAAAATCGATTAACCATAAGGCGCTTTCACGTGATAGGAATGCCGTCATTTTGGAATGGGAGGACATTCGTAGAATTACAGAGGCCACGCACGTATTTACGATTCTGGGATAGCACTCCAGTCAGAAGAGATTTGGGATTTGCAGGTCCCTGCAATTCCTTGTTCTGTAGCTTGAGTGCTGGGTCCTATGATGATATTTATCCCAAAGGCTTTCAGGACATTGCCTGTTGACTATTTTTTACGTCATAACTGATCGGTCAAATTGTATTAATTGTTAGCATTGTTAGCATTGATTAAGTAAAGAAAGGCTTTCACTACTCGGCTCTGAAAACTTGGAACAATATTCCCATCAACATCAGAGAGCTTCCTACACTCAATGGATTCAAAAACAAACTAAAGAGTTATGCTAGGAGCTATAGTAAACGAACACAACTCCCTGGAAGAGCAGCTACTATGTAGTTAGGTTGCTGCACATAATTTTAGATTTAACTGTATATTTATGTATTTAATATAACTATTTACTTTCTTATTTGATATTTGTAAGCTGAAGGGATTTTGTGTATAAATAATTTAAAATGAAAATGAAATGAAAAATGAGAGCTTATGGTATAGAAGCCAAGTTCCGAATTTCCAGCACATTTGTTATCTCCTGGCCACTACGACCCTCTTGTAAGGGCTTTTCTACATATTTCTGTAAACAAGCTCGTAGCCAGGTGGATTTTGACAAGGGGATTACTCGGAGCGTAGAGACTCTCAGTTTGCTAAGCAACTCTCAGTGAGACTATCCAATGAGATTCAAAATCACATTGAATTACATATAATTTGGGTCAGAGTCAAAGCACTGATGACAGTGTGTTCACAGCCGCACCGTACCGCACCTATTTATTGTTTATACCTGGGATGACAGGTGGCTTCATTTTCTGACTGAGCAGGTTCCTCCATGATTGGATTCGACACGGCAGATTTTAGATTTTACATCCAAGGTTGGCTAAGACGGCATCTCCAATACTAGTAAGTATTGTGTTCAAGCGCGGGTATAGGCAAAATCCACAATGAAAATTGAAATGAACAGTGAAGAATTCACGGGAAAAACCTGGCTAAACCCCCACCTCTCCCCCAGTGACGCCTTGCCTTATTCAAGAAAACAATGCTGATTATCCATGATGAGCCAAACAAATAGATTATATATTAAATTCCAAGCATTGGCTGTTTTGACTTGCATAGAGTAAAACTTTGTCAAATATTATTCCCTATCAGAATCCTGCTTTAGTACAAGAGTTACGCAAGGTCGCATGCTCTAGTTGTCTTCTCTGAGCAACGTTGGGGAGAATCAATTCTGCCGAAAGCGGGAACATTTCACATAATGGTGTCTCCTTTCATGAAAAGTAAATGATGACGGCCGAGGAAGATTAGAAAGAAGAGTAACTTAGTTCTTCGATCTATGGTGTGCATGCTTCCTATTTGCTGCTATGAAGCGTTTTATGTGATAATCTGTTTACACGCGACCCTAATTGTGATGAATGCGAAAATGGTGTCAAAGGTGCTGGAATGCACGTTAGGGGGTACTGAGTCAACTTTCGAAACACTTGGGACTGTGCCCCTAGGCTATAAGCGTGAGCTTATCACCCTACTTTTAACAGATTTTAAGTTACATCCTTTGTTCATTCACTTTCCTTCTTTTATCGCATCTCATTTGAGACGATGATTCCAACTCTAGAAGAGAGCTGAGCAGTGCTTTGAATTCACATTTGAAACTTTGAAAGAATGCGCGGATATATTTGCAAACTTTTTGCGGCGCGGCATTTTAGAGTATCACTGTCGTTACAATTTGCTTTCTTTTGTAATTATTCTAAGTCAGAGGTGGCGATACCGTGGCTCGCAAGCCAAATGCGCCTCTTGGACATTTCATCTGCAGCTTGAGTGGCATACCTACGCTAGCAGATAGTTAGGAAAACTTTTTCAAAAATAAGAATGGAACGAATTTGCAATTTACTTCACTAGCTTACTTAAGTTTGAGGTCAATACTTTTTATAGAACTTTTCTGGTTCATTTTGATTATATTGAATGATGCAAGAAAATTTTTACGTCAATATGTATAAATATATTTCGGCTCTCGGTCATCTGAATCTTGTCTCATGCCTCCCTTATGCTATAGGAGTTAGGCCACCCTTGCACTATTTCATACTGAGACTTCATAACAAAGACTGAAGTATTTATTCTAAAAACATTGTTTTTATTACTTGTTTTATGCTCTCTGTTAGATATGGATTTAATGATGAGTCCGAGAGACAGATTTATGGGTGAGCCAACCTTAATGGCGTTTGAGATAAGCAAAGACCTACCGCCTAGACAAGATGTTTCAGAATCCGGAGGAAATGCTAAAGAATCATCAAATTCACTGCATCCAGCAAAGCTAGCCGGTTTGTTTGCTGCAATGGATCTTACTTTATCGGCTGGGGCTGTTAGTCCGAGGATTTATCATGTATTGCACAGCAGAAATCAAAAGAGCAATTCAAAGCAACTTAGAAAAGCACGCCCAGTTTCCTTTAATTCTGCTCAGGATGCATGGTCTAAACTTTCCAGCTCAATCTCTACATTTAGACCTGGGATCGTTGGTGCATCGATCCTCTTACCGGGATTTCCTAGCGTTCCGAGCATGGACTCCAAAATGAGAGAAGCTGAACAGGAACCGTATTATTATTCTTCAGCAAAAGAACTTGAATTGAAGAATCGGAAGATAGATGATTCAGCATCTGCAGCCACGGATTCAACAATTACAAGCAAATCGACATTAGTAAATAATTTTTGTGAAACTGATTGGCCCTCCACAAATGTGTCCCAACATTCTCGTTCACTATCGCAAATTTCCCATACATTATCAGACGTTTCCAACCCAAATTCACAACACTCTTCAGCATACTTTCATGGATCTAGTATTGTTTCTCAGTCCTCCACTTCCAGCTCAGTAGTAAAAATATCAGGTGTTACGGCCATGGGTGAGCAAATTAAACTTGGCTATATGCAGGCTACGGCAACTATTGATGGAAGCGATAAACCAATCTATTGTACTAAGGCACCTAGACCACGCCTATGCCACCATAGCTCGATATCTGAATCAAAGGCGGTGAGCGCTGCAACAGGACTATACAGAACAATAGTGGGAGAGTTGCCAGCTGCTCTTTCTTTACATAATGAAACTGATGATGATGAAGATAGACCCACTAGTGATATGGTAACAGAAGGTGAAAAGGAAGCCAAGTTTGAAGCAACTGCTGATCCGTTTAGCGAAAATGTATCCAATCATGTCTTTGAAATGGAAAGTTCTCCAACAGACGTTATGGCTGAAAGTATTTTAAAAGAACAGTTGAGACGACGTTCTCTTGAAAAACTTCGGAAAGAGAGTGATACTAGCATAAATTTAGAGGAAAGCAATAGGCAATTTATTAACCATTCACGAACTCACCCTTCAGTGTTTAGAACATCTTCTAAGATTCGACGTCAAAAACCAATTGACGATAGTGATGGAGAGTTATTGGACAATGATAAAAAGAGATTTATCTCCCACGATACTGTACGGAAAACAAAAAGTGATATAGGTAGTGTGCGTGTTATGAACAGTCGCCGAATCCAGATACCGGTTAGGTCGGCAAGAAGCTTTGATGATCATACCCAAGATGACAATAGTGTATCCACAGACAGTAGGGATGATCATACTCCTAAAGGAGTTATTGTGTGTGTAAGGAGTGTACAGTTGAATTCTCCAACGCCTGTTGAAGTGGCCTCAGATCCAATAGATGATTTTTTAAATAACAATGTCAGTTACGTATCCGAAAAGGAAAATTACCGTGGCCTAGACCGATGTTATCATGAAGACCCAAGACATGACAATTCTACACTATCATCTCCATCTTTGTCTTCAAGGCACTGTGACGCTAGTTTATCTGTAAGTAGACAACAACAGCTGGATCTTGTTGGGGATATGAGTGAAGTTGACCTTCACGACACATATGAAGAATGTCAAATAAGGAGAAGGAAATTGTCACAATCACCTAGACGAGAGGTGAGTTGCGTTAAAGGTACGCTTTCTAGGTCTGAACACACACACACACACACACACACACACACACACATACACACACACACACACAGTACGCTCACAGAACACACGTACACACACGCGCATACAGACGGGTGCTAGCACGCTCACGCACGTATGTTTGCATACGTACGTATGTGCACACATTTACACATTGACTGGGGATCATTTTGCCCTAAAATCTTAGGTCATGTTCCCTTCATAACTTTTTCTGTGTGAGCATTGATTCAAAGCGAATCACTTGTGCTCAGAAGCCTGTATTCACGATTAGTATGTACAACAACTAAGGAAAAATCCAATTCAGCACAAATTCAATTCAACACAAAGTACTGTATGTTTGCATATCCTATGCAGTATCCTTTTAACATTTTGCATAATTAGAAGTGACCTGCACACCTATCTTTCTTTTATTAAATTGTTTACTATATTTTGTTCTTTATCCTTTCCAGTTGAAGACATGGGTTTAGGAAAATTACATAGTTGACGTCACATCAGTGGTATATGGACTATATTGATAGTATTGTACATCGAAATATATATAAATATATATATATATATATATATATATATATATATATATATATATATATATATATATATATATATATATATATATATATATATATATATATATATATATATATATATATATATATATATATATATATATATATATATATATATATATATATATATATATAGTATAGTATAGTATAGTATAGTAATGCACAAGTAGAAGAGGGCAGAAACTCTTTCAAGAAATAGGCATCAAGTTGATCTTTTTGCGCTTTTTCATCAGTGCTAACTAGTTTCGGCCTTTATCCGGCCATCGTCAGAGCAACTCTGACGTTGGAGTTGCTGGAGTTGCTCTGACGATGGCCGGATAAAGGCCGAAACTAGTTAGCACTGATGAAAAAGCGCAAAAAGATCAACTTGATGCCTATTTCTTGAAAGAGTTTCTGCCCTCTTCTACTTGTGCATTACTATACTATACTATATATATATATATATATATATATATATATATAAATATATATATATATATATATATATATATATATATATATGTATATATATATATATATATATATATATATATATATATATATATATATATATATGTATGTATGTATGTATGTATGTATGATATATACTTTAAATTATATACTGTATAGTATATAAACATACATAGAATTACATAAATATAATTGATATCTCTAATTTTCTTTTGAGTGCAGTTAGTAAGTTATTTCTTTGAGCTACATTATCCCTCTGCACTAAGTCGTACCTAATGGTTGTAGTATGATATTTCTGTTGTTGATTAAAACAGCAATTTTATATAATAGGTTAGAAGTCTTTTTCATAAATTTCCAGTGAAAATTCTTATATTAGTTTTTTCTCAAAGACTGAATATCACAGCTGTTTCAAACTTTGCTTTAGCATTACTGTGTTATGAATTTAAATATTCATTCTGTTCACCGTAAATAATACCCGACTTATTCAAGACTATCTTAGGTGCAGTACTGCCACATAGACTCATGCATTCAATAATTCTAGTTAATTTTAGAGAGCAATAATTAATGATGCTGATATCATCTAATGGCCTAGCCAGCCTTTATATGATATTATTATGTATTTATTTCACTCAAATCGATTCTTTTTTACAATTCATTTGCATGTTTTATCATCACTCAGATATGTATTGATATTGATATTGATATTGAAAAGAAACTTTGTATTTTTATACTTATACATATATATGTCATAATGCAAATACTATACCATTTACTGTAATTTTGTCTTATCTTTTGAAAACGCTTTTGTGAAGGAGTGTTGAAAGCGAAATGCGTGGTACCTATCTGTACGTTCTCATATCATTTAGCGGAGTTGAGACCCGAGAAAAATATGAGGGTATGAATCCTCAAATGCTGTTAGTTTCCTATGTCTGGGAAAGGGCATTGAAAGCAAATCGGTAATTTTGAAAGTCATGTACAGAATCACTAAAAGCTAGTATATAATTATAGTTTTGAATGAAAAACGTTGGGAAATGACAAGTTTGTAGCCACTCATATTGTTTTGCAATCCTTGGGGAAAAAATTTTTCAGGTCCATAGGCAGCTGAACCGGGCTGGGGGGTAGAGAAGAGAAATCCGTGGTGTCAGTGACCATAAAGTAGGAAAGAGTGGGGTATAAAAATTTTGGAAACTCGCCATTTCGGTATTAAGGAAATCCCCTTTGTAGATATGAATGTGCGCCCCCCTTGTTGATAGAAATAGAAAATAAAATCAATGAAATGTATGAGAATCATCATTTTCTTTTATGACATTTTTGGACGAATCTAACTTAAAACATTTTCAAAATCTTGGATCGATTCTTCAGTTCAAGTTCTTTTGCTGAAGAGCACTAGTAACTCCGCCACTGCATGGATGTCAAATAGAAAGTTGAACGTAGAGAGGTACATCTCTCCATTTGAATCAATAGTGTGCTTACTAGAATCAGTTGAGCGAAAAGAGGTACATCTCTCCTTTGAAATCAATAGTGCACTTACTAGAGTCAGTTGAGCGAAAAGAGGTAAATTTCTCCATTGAAATCAATAGTGTACTTACTAGAATCAGTTTCGTAAACATCTAGGTATGATGTATGTAATTTAGTTTATCCTAATTGCATAATTTTTATGTATCAAGTTCTCAAACTTTTCAATAAGTATTTCACACAAATTTTGTTGGATAAACCATAGGGGAATAGCTAAGAAGCCATAGACATATAATCTCGTGTCCGGAATAGACACCCCCCTCGACTATTTAATTTGTTCAAGAAATGTATACCAGGACAGTCTTATTGCAATCCCCCTCCGCTTATCAATTTTGAGCCAAGTGGGTATTTTCCCAACCAGACCCAGAATTGTCCGGCGAAAGTAACTCGTGGCCACGGTTTGTTGTTTTGATAAAAAGGCTTGCATGAAGTGAGTAGTTGCTGTTGAAGGAACTGAAAACGCAGCTAAAAGTCGCGCCGATGAAGGTGAAATAACGAACGAAGACGATGGACGCCATTTTTAGAATGTTAGCGAGTATATAAGAAAAGTAATAAGGCATATTCCAAAACAGAGAAGTTTGTTATCAAATCCACATGTAGACCTCCCCATCGCCATCTATCACAGCTCACCCCATAGGCATTCATAGTAGACATTTTCCAGCCCCCCCCCCGCTTATTAACTTGAAGACTTTCTTCCAATCTCCCTCTCGTTTATTGCCACCCCCTTCTATTACGGGCTAGAGAGTAGCTATCTTGTGTATTTCTGTCAGATCAAACTGCAGAATCGTGTCATTATATGAGCTAGAACGGCTATTTACAATGTCCCAAATACAATCTCAGCAGCGAATTAGTGGGAAGGCACTACCCCCCTCCCCCAATGTCTACTCGCCTGTTAACGCTATGTTACGGCAAATGGAATCTGGTTTTTCAAACAGAAAGTTGAGGCACCTTGCCCTCAATTTATTGTATGGGGTCTGCGAGCAAATCTTGATAGCAATTTAGTCAGAAAATGCAAATATGTTTAGTGGGCTAGATGTTATATTGACGACTATCTCATGCCAGAGTCAAAGTAACAATTGTGGAATGTACAGCTGAAATAAGAACGAGCGCAAGGTGTTAACGATAATATCTAAAGTTATTATTTCACTACGTTAAATCTTTGGTCTTTGTTGCAGTTGCGTTAAAATGTTTATTTCTTTGATCGTTTCAATGCCACATAAAAGTAAATTATATAAACCATAATGAACAATGTGTAGCAAATAGGGATGACCAGTTTTGCCAAGTCATCTATGAAATGGTTTCTCGTACTTCTGCCAGTTTGTATAACAAGAGCTTTGGGATTTCTCAGCTGTTGTAACTCTGTGTCTTCAGTTTCTTTCGAAATTCCATTTTCTTCGTCTGTTTTCTTTTTGAGTTTTAAGCTCTGAGGAAAATTTGAGGCAATGTTTGATATATTGTGAAAATTGAGTTAGATATCATAATTCAGATTTGATAAAATTCCACTCTGCTGGCGTTTGCTGATATAAATCTAATAAGTACTTAATTTGGAAATGAGTGCAATTCATTCCTTCTTCATTTTCAATATGAACAATTTTTATATCATGAATGGCATGCATTAAATGATTCTGCAAAGCTTTCAATTTGCTCAGAAATCTCCTGTTCCTCCAAGAATGGTAGTCATCTTGCATTGATTTTCACAATTGAAAAATTGCTACAGAGGGAATCGTTAATTGGGAGGCTGAAATATTTTACGGTCCAATGCTTCTAATTTTGTCCCGTACAAAGATAGTTCGGCGAAAGCTATATGCGAAAGACTATGAAGAGAGATTACATACGTATTTTGTTATAAGGCTGCCTAATTCTTCACTGAGCCTCGATATTCTTAAGTTTTGTTTATTTTGAACCTAAGAATACTCTTATATTATTGTTAAATTTGGCGATTTTGAGCATTAGTTCTTGTATAGAAACGTAACAGTGTGCAACTGACACTCCCTGAAGACTTGCTGAGTAGCATAATAACGCAACGATTTGCAGACAGGATATATCAAGCTCACATTTGTTTTGCTTTCAAACAACAACAACAGCAACAACAACAACAGCAAAACTCAAATCAGCAAAAATCTAGAACTTGATGAAACTTGAACCTTTCATTACTCTTAAATTACTCTTAGATTTAAGAGAATTTGAGCCTTGATATTTTTATAGACTATAAACGTATAAAAAAAGTATGTATTCAATGTATTGTGATGTATTTAAAGTAACACACCTTGATACCCTTATTTGGCAAATTGAGGACAAGCAAAAGGATGATTAGTGTGAGCGTTATAAACACTATATTAGCCAGCAAGTAGACTCCAACTGCCGTTGTGTATTCGACATCAGCAATATTTGACGATGTGCTTTGTGTGATAAACACAGTCGCAAGGAAGTTAGTGACAATTAATGTGATGCGTGCTGGTATAGATGAGGCAGGGATATAGAATGTAGCCCATGTTAAGACGACTAGGAAACTGCTTGGCACATAAATTCGGCTGATGGTTGACCAGAATGACCTTTTGAGTTTGAAAGTGCATTTTAAGACGATAAATTTCTCTAAAAATAAAGAAGGACTAAATTACAAAAACATAAAGCAAGCGTAAATTTTTAGATACAGAAAAATTCACTGAGAGATTTAATTACTTAGATGAAACTGGGCTTTTAATGACAGCAAGCAAACTACCTCTCGCATTACTGCACTTATAGCAAAACCTCCCATTTAACATGTACTTAAAAGTTTACTAGATATGTGGCAATTTGCAATAATAATGTTGTCTTAAATGTAGCTCGAGAGTTAGCGTACTCCAGTTCGGCTCATGGCTTATTCCGCTCCCGCTGCAGAAGGCTAAATCTATGATTCAAATGATGTTCTTTTGAGAATTTTGTCTTTCTTGCTTCAAAAGCACGGCGAATATCGATAGAGGTTGCAAATGAGCCACTAATAACTCCCAGATAGTTGACAGGCAGGCTGCTTAAATATATTTTACATAAATCTCTCAGATTTTGAATCAGAACGAATAATATTTAAAGTTGAATTTTCGCTTTAACAATGACATGGAAGTTGGATTCAAATCCTAAGATTTCAGGAGAAATGCTTATTGAAACAGTATACTATAGCACGACAAAGCATGAACATTCTTGTAGCAAACCAAAAGCTTTTTCATCCGAGGCGCTTGCAGTAATCAAAATGAATGTTCCCGCTTTTTCGTGCTATAGTGAAGTTCTGTAGAACCAACAGACTTGAAACAGTTTAGTAAAAACGCCAATCAAATGTTCACTGTGCCTATTCACCAACTGTAAACAAATTATTTTCATTTAAAGAAAGTTTTCAGTTAAATTCTTTGTTTGATGTTGATGATTCACAATGTCTTCCATTTTGTCCATGCCTCTATATATAAATATATATAAATATATGTATATAAATATATATATATATATATATATATATATATATATATATATATATATATATATATATATATATATATATATATATATATATATATATATATATATATATATATATATATATATATATATATATAAGATATAAGAATAAATAAAAATACACTTGTCTGAATGCAAAAGTTTCGATTAAAATCTTCATTAGTACTGGTGAAGGCTGCAAACGAAACGTTCACATACAGACAAGTGTATTTTGATTGATTCTATTTAATGCAATTTACATACTTCATGGAAGCGGCTTAGAACCAGTTTATATATATAAATAAATATATACATATATATATATACATATATATATATATATATATATATATATATATATATATATATATATATATATATATATATATATATTATATATATATTTATTAAATATAAATATATATTTATATATATTTATATTTATATAGTTTTTATACCTGCTTCACTTCCCATATGCACAATTACTTTCTCTGCCTCTGTTCCTTCGTAAGTAAAAGATGAGACGCGTATTCGGCCATCAACAGTGTCAAGAGTTACAGGCTTCGATGCCCAATTCAAATCCAACTCACTTCCACTGAAAGAATCTGAGTTAAAATATGAATCAGTAGCAGAACAGTGCATGATTCTTGTAAACAATGCAAGCATTTCGAAAATATATGTCATATATTTTGTAATATTTTTTTCTACCTTTTCGTCATTCATCCTCTTAGCCGGCTCGCTCTCTACACGATTTGGTGCTTCATATTATGTAAGAGTTCTGCAGACTTTCTGCTTTAACTTGGTGTTACTGCAGTCTTCATTACTAACTATTTAACCCAACATAAATAAATAAGAAGGAATGAATGAGTGATATAGATAAATTGATATAACTCACAACTGCTCAGCACCAGCTGGCATTCTTGTGTGTCAAATGGATAAAGTCGTAGATCCATTGGACAAGAACTTTTCGCAGTCGCCCTGTAAGCAAAATTTTCCTAGCAATACATTTCCGTCCTCTGAGTGAAAACACCAATACATTGTTAAAACAAGCATATTCTTTCGCATGAAATTAAAATATCGAATAATATGCCCGAGGTTGCTCGAATATGTTAACTATATGCGGTAAAGCAATGAAGATATTTAACGATATCCAACAATGCCTGGCAAAAGTAGTTGGAACATCCACATAATTTTATGAATTTTCAACTCCTGCCACTTTCCCGCGACACCAACCAACATTCAAACCCCTCCCCCTTTAAACAATGTTGAGTCGATAGCGAAAACCACAGTTTTGCACGCACGTATCACTTTTACTCATCGGGTTGCTTATATGAGCTTCATAAAACATTGCTCAACGGATGAGGGGAAGCTATAGCTCTTCTATAGCGTAAATCATATGTTTGCCAGATGAACTTTTTTGTGATTTGTGAAGTGGTTTATTTCTAACCAAATGAAGAGGGAATTCTTTGTGATTATACCAGGACCTCTGACATAGCTCCGTCTTCAGACAAAAGACACATTAAAAATTTGGAAGCACTTTTCAACTTTTGCAAACATTGAAGTACTTCCCTTAAATGCTTTCCTTACTAACCTAGACCAGTTCCTATGTCTCTGCCTGTAGGAATACTTATTATCTCATTACCTCTATTGCTTCTTATTGCTTCTGCATCTACCTACTTATTGCCAAGCTTTTTACACCAGTGCAGAAGAAGTGGCCGCACAGAACATTTCAGAAGTGAATTTTGAGTTTCTATTTTCAAGCTCTACTTTGTTTGTACATCAAGCCCACAAATCTTTTTCGATTTAATTCCATATCAAATTTACCAATTAATAGCATCAGAGTACCATAACAATTTTAGCAGACTGACTTGCTCTAGTTGTTTCCTAAAAGCATATTTCTACGGACAATTTATGCTGAAGATGAACATCATAAAATTTCTAATTAAATTTTTGACAAAGTCTGGATATGCAAACTTATTTCATATGACCCAATCAATCCAGATAAATGCAAACAATCATAAACAAAGTTTATGTGACCAGACATGGAATTCCCTTTCGGCAAATAGATCTGAACAGTCAAAACCGAAAAAAAGCATATATAATTTAGTTACCCATTACAAAAACTACAGCCAGACATATGGCAGACTAAAATCTTTAATCTTCGAAATAAAAGAGATCCACCTCCTTCTAAGAAGTCCAACTTAAATAGCATTATCAGGAATATGAGCAGAGCTGCTCCAGAAGACGCAGAAGTGTTAAGAGTAAGAATCATTTGTGTTGGTCTGGATATGTCACTCAAATGGATGACTAAAGAACGTTTGGGGTGTCATTTCAATCTTAATTTACCAATGGATCTTGTGCACTATATGAGCTCTCGTAACTGTCAGTGTTCAGTGGTCATAAGATCTATCTTTCTAAGAAGCATTCCAGCATCATCAATGACATATCTTATGCGTGAGCTCTTTCAAGTTAGTCTTCCAAGTCAGCGCTTCCAATTCAGCTCTTTTGCGTCAAGCTCTTCTTCATCAGCTTGTGCCAGTTCTTCTAACATTTTTGCGCTTAAAATGTGGCTGATCAATGCTCCCCTCTTTCCTCAGGAATTTAAGGCAAAAGCATTGGAGCTTCTTGAAACTTACCTCATGCTAACAAATACGTCTCCATTTGACTTGATTATGGCACGTGAGTTTTCTGTCATGACTTTATGCAATTGTGTTTTCTTGGAATTTTCAAAGTATGTATCAGGAATCCATATGATTTCAGCAGGATTTCCATTGTAGCTGTAACTAGAGTTACCACTGTATTGAAGGCGTGGATCATTCCACCAGTGACGAAGGTAGGTATCCACTTCAAATGTCTACATTCAAAATACTATGTTATTATTTTTCTTTTTATCTCTAAAGAACTCCTCCCCATGAATTAGCTATAAGGAAATCTACCTGAAAAACAGCTAATAGATTTTCCTTTTGACTGAAGACAATATTTATAATGTAAGATAAACATAACACAATTTAAGTAATAATATTTTTGTGAAAAGTCTGTTGGCACGATAGAATTTCATTATTGCACTGTGAAGCAAAATTATCCTGTAACATACTGAAAGCACTGCGTTTGTCCAACGCTTATCAAAGCATGAAACGTCGGATAACGATTGAAGGTGAACTGAAATGTATAGCCAGGTGTGGATGAATTCACGTGACAAAGTAAATACTGCATCCGATTGGGCATATGGTTTGGCCAATGGGCACACACTCGCCGTTGGTTTGAATGAAGAGTCTAATGGAGAAAACGTACTCTCCCTACTTACATAAAACTGGATATTCCACCATTATGCAGACAGGTTACAAAACATTTGAATAGAAAGACGATTCTGCTCATATTATCATGAATACTATTGTTAATAGTATCACATTACATTTTAGCATTAGGGCCCTTACACATACGAGGAGGCTGTTTTCTCGTAGTATCAGCTCTCTCCCTGATGCTTCCAAGGAAGACGTTGCTTAATCCTTTCTGTTAGTGACTAGTCTGCTTTTATGAAGCTAAAACTGTACTCCTCTCATTGCCTGCAAGACTCCCTTAAATTTTCTAACTTTATCCAAGATCGCAAATTTGAATCTCATTAAAAGTATATGTGTTCTATTGGCATCAGAAGTTTCTTTATCAACGTGGCATCAAATGAGACCAAGGAGGCTTGTGCTCATGCTTTGTACCATGGTGACATTGACTACCCCGCATTCCCTGAGGAATCTTTGAAAGATTTAATGGCAATTAATTGGTGAGGTGTAGAATTTAGTTTTAATGACCAGATGTATAAGCAAGTAGATGGAATGGCAATAGGCAACCCTATGGGGCCTGCTAACATTTCTGTTAGCTTTCATGAAAGTAGACTTAAGTCACATTGCAAGTCAGGCATCTACCTCGGATAGTTTGACAAAACCCAAGTCATCTTTTGCTCCGAATTGACTTATGATCATTTCCATAAAAGCCATAATTAATTCGATCCTACTGTAGATCTACAAGCAGAGGAAGAGCAAAGATCTATAGGTCGCACTACACAGAGACTAGCAGACTGAATAAAACACCACATTTACGTGAGCAGTAGGAAGAAGACGAGTACTGTAAGCAGGGGCAAAAGTTATTGTGGGTAAAGGGATTTAAGCACCCACTCTTGACGAAGGGCTATTTCGCAGGGAAAATGCTATATCATTGAATGAAGTGAAGAAAATGAAAGCAAAAACGAAGAGTGAGGCAGTGGAAAGGGAAAAACTTACATAGCACTTTGCATCAGAATTGCCAGACAGTATTTGAAGATTTTTCTCTTTTTTCAGCTGAAAACTAAAATACTTATGCTTATGTTCAAGTCAATAATCAACTAAAAGAGGTAATCATTCTAGAGAAGTCTGATGAAGATACATGCAAATCATTTACGTTGATTATGTTTTTCATGTAAGTAGAAGTGTCCAGGTACTGTCAAAAGCAGTGGCTGAACTTAAATAGCTGAAACTTTACAGTATAAAGTATATTTGTCCATCTTCTCAAAAAGAAATGACTGAGGCCTTAGGCCAGAATGCATGATAAAGAGGCACAAACAGAAATTATTTATTAAAATGGTTTTTCTGTTTCTACTGATGGGATTCCAGAAACTAGAAATCAAAACAGTGATTGTTGTGAGACAATTTGCTGCCGAAAATGAATTTGCACATGAGAAAGTTATAGAAACAATGGAATAGAAAGATTAATGTGAAAACGGGATTGCAGAATGCACTCTAAATTTTTTAATCCAATGACCTTCATGTTACTTACTAATGTTTCCATACACGTGACTTTGCGTACTGAATATCAGGGAGAGTCAAAGGCATAGAAAGATATTGCACTATATTACTCTTGTCGGGGAAAAAGATTAAACACCTTGAATGAGCAGTACATATAGAGAAGTAGCAAGATATTATCAACGAAGGATATGCAGCAAGATTTATTTGCCTATTCATAATAACCCATTGAAGCTGTTTGGCTAAGCCTGGACAGTATTCCCAAAACCATTGAAATAGTTGCTCACAAGTGATAACAGAAAGGACAGAACTGCAAACAAAGTCAATGGGAAAATGAAGCAAAACCAGATACACATCTTAGACCATCTAAACACCATGGTGTTTATAAGAACCATGACAAGACAGACAAACAAAGGTATTTAATATTCAATTGCCATAAGAACAGAGACTTAGATGATTTGAAGTTGATTGAAGCAACCGAACAAAAATCTGGAGACATTTAGTGAAAATGATGATGCAATAAATGCAGAAAGTGAAGCAATCAGCCATTACACTACAGCCGCCACTATGGAACCAAGCACTGACAGTGACTTTGCAGTTTACCTTTCGAACTGGTTCAGATGTATTCCTAGCAGAGCTCGATATTTCTCGATTGGTTTTGATTCAAAGCACATATGTCAAGAATAGCCTTTACACAAGAACTACAAAACTTTCATTCGAAAGCATAAAATTATTTCAAAGCATCTAGAAAACTTACAGCCTTCTTTAGAGCGCATCATGCCAGTTGATAAGGACGAACGCGAATTCAGTCAGGCTAAAACTACTATCGTCTCAATGACTTAATCATACTGGCATGTGAAGTAACAAGCACAATGAAGCCTCATTCAAACAATCCAAGATAATATTCAATATTTCACCCAACACTATGTCAGACGAAGTGTTGGGTCGTTTGACCACCATGCCGCATCAGCCAACATCATTACTTTCGAAGTTGGGCACAACTGCTGGCATTCAGAAATGTTGAATGAACATGCCAAACAATTCCTTTGTTCTGAGATGTTGGATCGATTGCTGGATCATTTGAGCATCTCTCCCAACAATATTGGCTATGTAAAAGTAGACTGTGTATAAGGGTACCGAGACTGCCATCAAGGGTGAAGTTCGTTTGATCACTCTTGTTACGTTGAGTACCAATATATGGTTGAATGTTGGATGAAATTTTGGCTAAAATATGGGATCTTTTGACCAGATCTGTACCTTTAAGACGTTTTACAAGGCTAGCTGAGAAAAAGAATAAGGAATCTATCAAATGAATTAAAGTGGCATTGCATGCTGCTACAATAAGAGTACCTTGATGATAAAGTTCAGCGTCTAATACCATTTGCGTGAGATTGACATTCTCGGTAGAGCAAAATTATTTCCTTGCATTGTAGAATTGCTGTCATCACCCCCAGAATATTAGCAAAGGGATGACCCTGATTGCAAAAGACAAGCTACATCGTATATAAACATATCTCATTGAAAGTCCAAGATGATCAAAAACATGTTTTAGAATATGATTTTTGGATTATTGGGCAAGGAACATCGTCTTTTTATTAAAAAGCTTTGGAATCTATCTACATAAGTACTCAGAGTCCGATTGTATGTATGCAGAAAAGAGTTATCTGGTTGTACAGTTTGGTTCACCTTTCGGTCGCTATCTGATGCTTCATACTCTGTTGAGTGTCAGACGAGGAAAGTGCCTTCAGTATAATTAGCATGATATCAGCAATGGTGTAAGTCCATCTTTGAAACATGAATGACACAGTGAAAACAGACAGTATAATACGATAATACAGGCTTAGAGTATTCAATGCCTTTTGGACTAGCAACTTATCTTATTACTTTCAATTATCCATATTTAAGCACGTGAAGCATCTTTCAGTTTAACAACAGTTTTTTCTACAGATCAAGAAAAATAAGAGAGAAAAATAAAAAGCTATTCTAAACATACTGCTCTACCAAGGGGTAGTATTTGGATCTTTTAGGTTCAAAAAATGGCCTGTAACACCTTCCTTTAAACGAGTTGCCGATTTTCCCGCTAATATTGTCAAGTACTTCGCTCTAGTATGTGCAAGGTGATTGTTCATGCTTATAAGTAACCAATTCTGAAAATCTATACCATACGAATATTAGCAGAAAATTAAATAACTATTGAAAAAACAGAAATATAACTTTTTTGGTTAGGAAGAAGAATGTATGTACATTGATTTTCGATTGATACTCAGAAATTAGCTTTGTATCATTTCAATAAATGTTACGAGAACATAAGCTTTTAAAAGAAAATCGACCTTTCTCCGAAGTCCATTCCTAAATTGAAAAATTAAATAGTTTTCAGCAGTGCTAAATGCTTTTCTGACTAGAATGGCGATCCATCTAGGTTGCCTTGGCAAGTTTTAATCTTTAATTTAGATTTAATTGCGATGAAAGTGCTTAACATTATGTTTTACAGATTTAGCTATGTACACTATAGACCATATACTCAAGTATTCGAGGTTTATTAGGCGATTGGCACATGACTGCAGAATAACCCGGCCGGTTCCTTGAAAGATAACCCGATTTGCAGTATCAGCATATTTACAGTTATCTGTTAATATCGATGAAGAATGGAAGACTCACAAATGACTTTGCATCCAATGGTCCTAGTGAAACAATTCCAATCTGAATTTGAATAAAATCTGTTGGACCTAAAGGGCGAACCGCAATATTATTTATCAGAACGAGAATTTTGCAATGCAAAATAACAGTATACCTAAGTGACAGTGTCCGTAGGACTAACAAAGAGTTAAATGAAATAGGATAGCATTAGTGCATATACGTATATGCTATATGTGCACACACACACACACACACACACACACACACACACACACACACACACACACACACACACACACACACACACACACACACACACACACACGTACACACCACACACACCACACACACACGCACACACACACACACACACACACACACACACACACACACACACACACACACACACACACACACACACACACACACACACACACACACACACACACACACACACACACACATACATACATACATACATACATACATACATACATACATACATACATACATACATACATGCATGCATTTTGTTATGAGCGTGTACACGTATAGCTGTCCGAATTGCCAAAAGCAGTTGGAAAGCAGCACCAAAGGAAGAGATATGCAGGTGCATCATTGCAGCTTGGAACTCTATTGATCCCAAACTAATTGTGAGTTCTCTCAAGAATTGATGTATATCTAATGAGTTAGATAGAGCAGACGATGCGCTTCTTTGGCAAGATATGAAAGCAAAATGGAAGATTTTTACGATATTTTAGATGATAATTTAAACGGTAAAACAGTAGAAAAACTGCTCATAGATTATGGCCAAGAACTCTTATCACATTTAGAGGAGTACAAAAGTTTTTTATATATTTTAGCAGCTTTATTTAGTCTTCGAAATTCTGTAAACTTCATTAATCAACAAATATACAATCGACTTATACGCCCAGCATATCATTTTCGATCATTTCCAGTTGACTTATACACAAAGTCGACTTGTACAACGGACAATTTGGTATGTATATTATAGATAAATGATAAAGCCGGAAGCTGAGCCAGCTGTTTTGAAATGGGAGGTGAAGAGAGGCTAAGGGATCTTTGGAAAATACCCTTGTCTAATATAGAAATGCGCCCTTTCTGGCTAGAAAACAGCAGAGGAATCATTGTTGTGTATAAGAAGCTGCATTGGACCTCTATGGAGGCCTGTCTTTGTCATAATACACTCATATTAATAAAAACATTATGCTGGTTTACAAGAAATTAATCACTGGAGACGGGAGATTGTGTGGAAATTACAGATTTTGAAGCCACGATCAGTAACATGAAATCTGCTTGTAAGAAATACTATGAGATGCCAGCAGCTTCTTGCTATGTTCTCCATAATGATAGCAGGCCATCATGCTTCCTCACGGAACAGATTATGCGATGAGATTTACGATTGCCAATGGAAAAGACGTAAGAGAATGAAACATGACCCATCTGATGCTACAATAGCCTCATTTGAAAGCTATCTCAAAGCAAGCCTGTCACAGTTCTTCAAAATGTGCCCTCTGTAGAAGTTCAAAAAATCTGCTTCAGTAGCAGATTTATTGAAGACTCAGGAGCTGATTGAGGACCACCAATTTCAACTCTAACTGTATTCTTAACCTCATCAACAGTAATTGCTTTGTCTTTGCATCCTCCTGTCCAATGAAGAACTAAAATCGATTATAGTTGTAGCTACATGGAAGAAAATCGAAACTCTCCGATCTTTCAAAGTATTGGCAAACATACTTTTTTTATCTCTTATGGAAACGTGCTGCCATTTCCAATTTTTGATTGTCTGTCTTAAATATAATTGCAAAATGGGAAACAAACAAGCCTCAGAAATAAAAGGATATGATAATATTTGATAGGAAAACATAGTTTCGTTAGCAGTTTGACAATAACAACGATGGGCCACATGGAAAAACTTTGTTTAAAAGTAAAAATGTATATTTCAGAATAAAAATTCATACTAAAAATTTCTTTTCATAATTAAAAAAGTTTTCATAATTTTGGTGAAAATAGAATAATATCTTTAATAGAATAATAATACAAAGAGCGTATTTTATTTTGACGACAATAGACCACCATAGACCTCTTAGCTATTCTTAATCAAACGATAGGTCAACACATTTCATAGAAATTTCGAAAGTTGATAATAGTGATCAAGGCTGTAATGCCTCTCAATCGAGCCTATCACCTAACGAAAATTACAATATTTTCAAAACTTGAAGGAATTTACCCCCACAATACATCCCCATGGCTGCACCACTGAATGACAGTGTAGATGTAGTATAAGTTCTATTCTTGGATTTCCGTGGTTTGGACAATCAAACAGTGGTTCTTTCTCTGAGATGAATTCACCAAGCAGATTATCAAATCGTTTAAATGATCTCTTCCTAAGAAGGGACTAGATTTAATGTTCAATGAAATCTCGAAACGATTTGATTTAGATATGTTTGTAAACATATGTTTTTCTTTCAAACATTAATTTCTCTCAGTATCATGGAGCAGTTGCTCCGTTCTGCAAAATAGTTAAGTTATTTTACTGCTAACAAAGGTTTAAATTTTCAGTAACTGACAAAGGTGAAAAATCATGATAGAGCTCATGCTCTTAAGTTGCGAATAGATGGGGTGGTTGAAATAGTGGGGTGGGTTGGGAATGTCCTACAAATCCAGTAAACGGGAAGTTTGAATAAACGTGGTTGGTGGGAAGTTCTCTAAGTACAATAGCTCTGAATGAGCTTCACTACTCATTTCAACTGTATAGAAAACGAAAGCACGATTTTCACGTTACTCAATACTCAACCGAATCACAGACACAAAGACAATAGCTGAGGGTCTGGAATGAGGGTGTCTTGAGTGGCTTTGTTTCAAGAAATTAATAAGCGGGGGCCTTTATTCGGGACTCAAGAGTACACAATTGACCCGATCTTGCTTTCCTTGCTGAGAGGTTTTTCAGGTTGCTGAGCCCACCAAAGCATTGCCCAGATGGGGATCAATCCCCTTTGTAGTCGGCACCAATGATCTAATGTAAAGAGAATCATTGTGATGATGATAATGATGATGGTGATGATGATGATGATGATGATGATGATGATGATTATGATGATGATGATGGTGATAATGATAATGATGATGCCCACCTAAGGTTGGATACCTCCTCGTGGTAGTTGGCGGGCACAGCGAGACACTGCCCTTAGGTTGATAGAGAGTAATTTTGCAAAGATTCAGAATTTGAGTAGTTGTCGTGGCAAACTGTCAAACCAGGTCCCAGCGGTGAACAACAGGCTCAGCGAATCAGGCTGCAGTTCTGCCAAGTAACTGTTGGGGTAACAGAGTGGACTGAGCGTAGCTGACTCAGTCACCTCTTCTAAACAATTGACAGGCGGTACACTGACCCCAGGGTCAGTCTCAGGACCCGTTAGGGGCGTAACTAAAAAGAACAAGATGGTGATAATGATGATGGTGGTGGTGGTGGTGGTGATGGTGATTATTATTATGTCATAGAATAAAGCTAAATGCAAGTACCTAGCCAATACAATAACTAACTACCAAAATATTTGCTAGTTAACAGTACCAAACAGAGGCCTATAGTTCAAACAGTCATAGGCTGACAAACAAGAAAAAAAAAAAAAAATCCATTAACAACAGCATCCTCCTAATCAATATCGTTTCCTTGAATAAGTCCAGATATAACTCTTCGAATGATACTTTCACTATCCATCAATACTGTCTTCTGCATCATTGCAGCGACTTTGTCTATGAGTTCAGTATTTGCGAAAATCTTTCTTAAATCGACCTTCAACTCCTTAATACCACCACCCAATGCTCCTACTACGACGGGGACCACATAGATCTTATAACTTGGGCGTCTTTCTCTTGTTTCAAAAGCGAGTTGTCTGTACTTTGTCATCTTCTCCGTTCTCTTTGGTCCAATGTTATGCTGTTGGGGGCACGCCATATCACATATCAAAATCTTCTTGTCTCTCTTCAACTCTAAAATTAGGTCTGGTCTTCTGGACGTTGTTGTTTTTCGCAAATGGAACTCAAAATCCCACACAAGCTTGGCTATATTATTCTCCAATACTGTCCCTCTACCCCATCGCTGTTCGTACCAGACTGCTTCTTGACCAACTAATTCCTGTTGTTTTGCCCACTCTACTGCAAGGATCATAAGAGCGCGGTTGTGCCTGGTCAGATATTCGGTATTTGCCAACTTTGTGCATCCAGCTACAAGGTGCTCTACTGATTCAGGATATTGGTTGCATACTCTGCAACTATTATCATCTATCAGCCCTCTTACTTTTTTCCAAGCTCTTGTTTCCACCATTTGCTCCAACATTGTCATCACTGCTGCGGTTTTTCCTGGGTTGAGATTCTGGGTCAACCACACATGACACTCCTTCTCCTGTGATCTATATAATTGACTTTGTTGATCCTTGACTCCATAGTGTTCTATCCTTTGGTTCTTCACTCCCCTTTTCAGCTTCTCTTTCAATTTCTTCCATGCTGATTTCCATCCTTGGTTAATCAGCTCTCCATCGATACAAATATTACCTTCCTCAAATTCAATCTCTACTCCAACTTCCTTCATTGTCTGTATTGCCTCCTGTATTATGGAATTCTCCTCTTTTAGCATCTCTCTCTTCCAGGCAGCACTGATCCATCTGTTTTCTGAGCAGGCCATGTAGCAAGCAACTCTCATCCTTGTCTCTTTATATATGTCCCTCATCGATTTTATTCCTCTTCCACCATCTTCTCTTCTAAGGTATAATCTTTCATCACTTGTTTGTTTTCCTAGCATGTTTCTTGACCTCAATTCACGTTTGATTACTTGGTCAAGCTCCTTCAGTTCTCCTCCAGTAAACTTGCAAACGTTCATTGGGTAAGCTGCTACTGGTATCACTTTTGTGTTAATTGCACGTGCCAAATTTATATCATTCAATTCGGTGTTGGTCAGCATCTTAATTCTTCTATCCACTTCACCTTTCACTCGCTCAAATACTTTCTTGGTTTTGATTCCATCAGCTTGTTCTATCCCCAAAAACCTATAAATTTCATTTTTGTCTGGATCCATTGCTCTCATTCTCTCTTCCAAAACTTCTAATCCTTCTGCTCTGACCATCTTCCCACGCTCAAATACAAGTTCAGCACATTTCGATACACCATAACATGCCCCTGTATCGTGGCTTGCTTGTACGATAACCTCATTGACAACTCTAAGCAGTTCATGACTTTCTTGGTACACCTTCAAATCATCTACAAACAAGCTATGAGTTCGGATGACATCTCGGTTTCCTGGTTGGCCCATTCTGTATCCCCTACTCTGCTGTAATAATCGACATACTGGAATCTCGGAGATGCAAAAGCCAACTGGTGAGTAACTGTCTCCTTGAAGAAACCCACAAGATATATTTATCCATCTGCTTGTCAATTTCTCACCTTTGCTCCAGACCTCCAGCCTAGTCTTCCACAAATCCATAAACTTTGATATCAGTTGAATCACATCCGCAGGGATACCTATCCATTGGTATACTCTCAGCATCCAATCATGGTGTACATTATCATACGCCTTCTTGTAATCATAGAATGCGACGGCAAGATTTCGGTGGTGCTGTTTCACCTCGTCCATGATGCATCTATCGATAATCAATTGATCCACCGTACCCAATACACCTTCCACTGCTCCTAATTGACCTTCATCCCAAATCTTATTCTCCATTGTATGGTTCCTCATGTACTTTGCTACCACCCCAGTCATGATCTTATATGAAGTATTCAAACACGTTATAGGGCGGTAATTCTTCTCATCCTCCAAAGTTTTGGTTTTTGGAAGAAGTACGGTTCTTCCAGATGGCCACCAAGTTGGTATGTTCGTGTTATCTTCCTTGATTTTTGTGAATGCTCTTGTTAATGCCCCTTGGGCTGATTCTAGCTTTTTCCACCAATAGTTCTGTATTCCGTCTATTCCAGGTGCTGTCCATCCTTTTCTCTTTGAAATTTCCTTCTTCACTTTTTCAAGGGTGATGCTAAACTCATTAACTCGATTTACCTTCTCACTTAATTGTCTCCTTATCTGTTCCATCCAAGGCATGTTTGGCGTTCTTTCTTCTTTCTCCCACATACCTCCCCAAAACTCTACAAACTTTTCTATTCCTGGCATTTCTCCTTCATGCGCCTTCTCTCCTTCAAGTGTTCTGAAGAATCCCTTCTGCTCTCGTTGAAACATGATGTTGTCTTGCTTCCTTCTCCGTTTTTCTTCACATTTTGCCAACTTTATCTTTTTGTATCTCAATCTGTCTAACCATTGCTCTCTTGCATTCCTCAGGTTATAGTTAGTTGCATCTTTCTCAATCAAGACTCTCAATTCTTTAATGATTGTCTTTTCCTTATTGGTTGCTTTTCTCCGTTTTCTCCTTCTGTACAACTCATTACTCATTTTCGCTACAATCTGACGTGATTCTTTAATTTCTCTCTTCAACTTCCGTTCTCTTCTGTTTCCTCCTTTTGCACGTCCCTTCTTTTTATTAACTTGATCCCTTTCCACCAAAGTACCTAGCTTGAAGCCAATCGCTCTTCCCATAGCATACACTTTATCACATATCTCTGGAATAGTGTCAACCTCCTTCAAGAACCTACCCAATACCCGATTTGCACTTTCCTTCAATTGATTATCAATCCTCACCTTAGGAAGTTTTTCTCTCGGTTCTATTTGGAGTAACGTTGAATTTTTTATGTTTTCTAGCTGATCAATGAACATTACCTCAAGATCTCGATCTTCCTCATTGAGTCCTTCTGTGGGTAATTCAATTCGTTCAGTCTCACCAATATTATTCTCAGCTTCCTCTTCCTCACTATCAACAAGATTGGGTCTCACTGTTTCCAAATCTATTTGTTCTTCTTCTTCCACCTGTGTTTGTTCCTCAGTCTGACACTGCTCTTCTTCTCTCTTCCTCACTAGGATAAGGCTTATCAGCTCAGGTTCCTTCTTAAACCATGCTGCATTATCTCTAAGTTTTTGCCAGCTTGCATGTTGGTATTCTGGATACTTCTGATCCCATCGTTCTTTTACTCTCTTCATAAAACCTCTTCCCTTTGCTCTCTTTTCCTCATCCATTATAACTAAATTTATCTTCATGTCGGTTTTCCAATCCAAATGCTTATTGTTGATTTCGGGTGTAGCCTGTCCTGTCCCTAGGTCTTCCCTCACTACTATGTTTCCCCATCCTTCTTTCTTAAATCTCCTTGCATTATCAAGCAAGTTTTGTGCCGTCCGATTTGATTCTGGAAATTCTAAATCCCATATTTGTTTAATACGTTTCATAAAACTCTTCCCTTTCTGTCTTTCCTGAATGTCTATCTCCACTATTCTGTGCTTCTGTTCATCAGACCATTCACAGTTATTCGTTATACGTACTCTGTTGGTTTCTAGCTTTGCTTGATTCTCAGCACCCATAGGTACTACTGCGTCATCTGCAATATCTTGTGAAATTGGTTGAAATTGAATGTAATCTAAGTCTCCCATAAAATAGTAATTTGTGACGCACGGGTCCAATTCAGTCCGTCCAGGGTTGCCCGGCTCTCTGGATAAGGCATTTATTTTGATAGGGGCGCCACTTCTACCAGATTCCGCGATCAGCGACCTCATAGCGCAGAGGCCATTCACCCATATCGGCACGGTACCTTCGGGTTGCGGGTAAAATTGATCATGTATCCTTCACTAGATGATTTGCCTGTCAAGGCTGAAGAGCACCATCTACCCATACAATTATTCGTGTAGTTTCCACTAGATGGACTGTCCTCCAAGACTAAAGAGCTCCATCTACCCTGGTTTTGAAATCAGAGATTTTCCTTCTCCTAGAACAACTGCTGGCAATGCTAACGAGCTTGTTCTACCCGGAGCACTGGCTATTTGAAGGCGCCAGATACCCGCCTTTCGCCCCTTCTCCTGTTAGTTCCAAACAGTTCTGCCACGTGAAGGCCAGGAGCTGGACTTGGACTGCTAGAGGCTATATTTTCCGCACGCCATTGGGAGATTTGATAGGTATCGGACGCTCATCTTCCTCAACCATCCCGGCTATAGCAATCCTTTAGAACCTTATTATTATTATTATTATTATTATTATTATGATCAATACAGAAACACCAAGCAAGTTCTCAAATCTATTCAAAGCCACCACCACCATCGTATTACAAATGACTTAACATCGCAGGGATTAGTTATTTCATCCATCCTTAAATTTGCTTCTCAATCTACTACTACAATATGGTCAATTGTTCATCAGAAAATGCCAAAGAACATCTTTAACTTCACTCTTAAATATTTAAATAACACTCTAGCCACTCGCAAAAACCTCTGTAAATGGTCCATTGTTCAATCATCAGCATGTTCTTTCTGTCTTCAGTCCGAAACTTTACAACATATTGTATCTAGTTGCAAGATGTACCTTGAACACGGAAGATATACTTGGAGACACGATTCTGTTCTTAATTTCATAGCCAAGTCCCTGTCTGTAATACCAGATTGTTCACTGTACGCTGATCTTAACTCTTTTCTATCCCCTTCTATTATCACAGGTAGTTCCTTCCGGCCTGACCTTATCTTACTCACTAACGATAACATCTTATATATTCTTGAGCTCACCATTGGCTTTGAAACTAATATCAAAATCAATAGTGATCGTAAGGCCTCTAAATATTATCCTCTAAGACAAACTTTACTCTCAAAATATAATCAAGTCTCATTTATTAACCTTTCGCTAGGTGCCGTTGGTACTATTGGTGCGTCCTCTGAATCTTTTGTTAACCTTCTCAAATCTTTAGGTTTTAATAACAATTCACAAAAACACATTCTGTCCCAACTTATCAACATCACTATTAGATGTACTTACTTTATATTCTGTTGCCGCAATAAATCATGGACAAAGCCCGACTTATTAGAAATATGAAATCATTATTATTATTTTTATTTTTATTTAATTTTGATTTTTTTTTTTTTTTTCTATACTCGTTAATATTGATGTTATCTACTTTATATATATTTTTATGTAATCTATGCTTGTTTAGTATACCTGACAGCCAGTTGTACGTTGCCTAATTTAGTGAGACGTATGATTGTAGTATTTAGTTGATATATTTTATAAATTCGAAGTTTTAAAAAAAAAAAAAAAATTATTATTATTATTATTAGTCGTCGAATGGTGGCGTGCAGACGTCACTGTACACGGCTCTCGATTAATCGTTGTTATTTTAGCCTGAATAACTTTATTCGATATCAAACTTACACAAATTTATTCATCTGATGTCAAGTTCACCGAATTTATTATGGGTGGATTGAATCTATTCTGGATGTTGGCTTTCTTCGTTGTTTGCGCGTTCTGTGGCAAAGAGTTTCAATCCCTAGGCCGTCATTCATGGCGCTGCAAGAAAAGGTTTGATAGTAATGTTAATGGTCCCAACGGAGCAATCAACATTGCATTGATTGATACCGGGATTGACTCCAATAGTCGTTCTCAGTTAAAGTGCTGCTGTGGCAAAGTTTGCAAAAATATGAGAGGTTTAAAATTACATCAACGAAGCTGCAGAATCACAAAGGATTTTGATGACACAGAGCTATTTGAAGAGATTTTCGAAGATTCGAATTCCGATGAAGACCTGAATAATGATATTTTGCTAGCGGATTTCTTTGATTTAAAACCAGGTGTTCGTTTAAGGCTGGTTTCCATATAACTTTCTAGTGTCGGCGACCCACCGCCGACTCACCGGCGACCCACCGGCGACATTCAACTTTTTAATGGAAACATTTCATTCCAATTGCCGGCGACCCACCGGCGACCCACCGCAGACATGGAAGAAAAGTTGAATCTTGTTCAACTTTTCTTTCCATTGCGGTGCCGGCGACCTTGAGAAATTTATATGGAAACATGACTGCAATGGGTCGCCGGTGCCGCAACAACAGCAACAACACCTTTCAGAAGTTTAGTAGTCAGGTGACATTTCAAAGCCAATCAAACTAGATTGAAAACGCGCCCTTTTTTATTGTTGCATTTTAATTATCTTGCTATTGCAATTTGGAATCCCATTAATCAAAACATGGAAGTAGACGACATGACTTTGATGGATTCCATTCAGCAGTACACAGTTTTGTATGACAAGTGCAAGAAGGATTACAATGACCAGAGGAAGAAGGAAAACACATGGAGAGAAGTGTCAGCCAAACTTGGTATTGCAGAAGTTGAGGCCCAAACAAGGAACAAAACAATCAGAACAAAATTTTCAAAGTGCATAATAGAAATGAGAGGGAAGTCTGGTTCTGATGCAACAAACGTCGATTAATTGCAACCATCTTGAATTAATTTAATTTTCGCGCCAAAATTGAGTTCTCAACTACTTAGAATGACTTCCCAGTGAGTCATCGCCGGTGGGTCGCCGGTGAACGTAAAGTATATGGAAACATGCTTCAGTATCAATGTCGCCGGTGGGTCGCCGGTGAGTCGGCGGTGGGTCGCCGACACTAGAAAGTTATATGGAAACCAGCCTTTACCCAAGACTGAGGATCAATGGAAACTTGCAAACATATATTTTCAATCGACGTTTTCAAACCTTACGTTCCGTCCGGAGTCTATAGACGCCAATATCACTTTCATGAACACTACAATATACAATTACTTCAGAGATACTTATGGAATTATTGAAGATCCTGTTAACACTGAACTCAAAGATAAATATAAGGACAGCAGTAATAGAGTTCTAAAAAGGGACCTGAAAAATCTTAAGAACATCAACGCTCCTGTACATGAAATACAATATGTTGCCCGGTTATTACGAGGTACACTTGCTAACCCTAAATCCACTGGCACCTCTATCGCCTTTACAGATCATGACAAGTCCATCACCAAAAGCTTTTGGGGCTATGTTAAGCGCACAATACAAAATAAACCAACATTTCTTCCATCATTCTCGCTTGATTCTTGCAATAAATACTTTTTGAGTTTATTCTCAGCAAAAGCACCTAATAGAAGTTTTCCTATTCCTTCTTGGATCCCTTCGTTTGCTACCCCCGTCCATCCATTTAATTTACAGCCCCCGTCATATCAGAAAATAACCTCAGTTATTCAGCGTATGAAGGCTTCTAGTTCTCCGTCTCCACTTGACAGAATTTCTATCATATGTTTTAAGCGTTGCCCGTATCTTCGTTCTGTTTTAATGGAGCTGATTAAAAACATTTGGTCTTCTGGTTGTATACCTTCTGAATGGAAGAAAGCTTGCACCATCTTGATCCATAAGAAAGGGGATACAAATGATCCAGCTAACTTCAGACCAATTACATTGCAGTCAGTTGGCCTTAAAATCTTCACATCCTGTCTTCGTGATTCTATTTTTGATTTTCTCAAGATAAATGGTTTTGTTGAAAGCAAAATTCAAAAAGGCTTTACTCATAAGGTATCTGGTACACTAGAGCACACTGCCATGATGGGAAATATCATAAACAAAGCGCGAATTAAACAGAGATCTTTGGTTATTACTTTGTTGGATTTAAAGAATGCGTTTGGGGAGGTGCATCATAGTTTGATTTCATCCGTTCTTACCTACCATCATGTACCTGACAACATCAAATCTTTGATCTCAGGTCTTTATACAAATTTCAAAACATCTATTAACACAGATCATTACAGATCGCCAGCTATCCCTGTCCGCAGGGGAGTCTTGCAAGGTGATTGCCTCAGCCCTTTACTTTTTAACATGTGCTTCAACACTTTCATTCAGTTCACAAAAGCAGAAAAATTTAAACAACTTGGCTTTTCTACCTTTGACAATTCGGATTGCTTGTTCCATCCAGTACACTGGTTTCAATTTGCTGATGATGCTGCAGTTATTACAAGTGGTGAAAAAGACAATCAGTTACTCTTGAATTGCTTCACTAGATGGTGTCAATGGGCAAAAATGACTATAAGGGTAGACAAATGCACTACTTTTGGTATCAAGAAATTTTCTACTCGCTCTCTCCAATTTCAACCTTCTCTCTTAATTAATCATGCACCAGTTCCTACAGTTAGACAAAGTGAATCTTTTCGCTATCTTGGTCGTTATTTTGACTTTGCCATGAGCAATCAGGTTCACAAAAATAAACTTAGCTCTTTGTTTACTGAATTGCTTAAGGAAATTGACTCTTTGCCTCTTCACCCAAAAAACAAACTTCTTTTGTATAGTAGGTTTGTTCTTTCTAAAGTGTCTTGGCACTTCACTGTTGCTGACCTTTCTAAAACTTGGGTTACCGAGAACCTTGACAACCTAGTTTCCAAGTATATCCGTCAGTGGCTCGATCTTCCCGTTAGTGCCACCTTGAGTAGCATAATACTCTCTAAAAACCAGTTTGGTCTAAATATGATTCTTCCTTCGATGAAATTTTCACAGTGCCAAACTGTTTTTCGAAATTCTCTTCGATCCTCTCCTAATGATGAAATTAAGTCTTTATGGAAAAGTACCAGTAGTGGCATGAACATCCAGTATGACGTATATAAGAATACTAAAGATGTATTAAAAGCAGTTCGCTCTGAGCATAAGCATCGTTTGCAGACACAACTACAATCTCAAGGAGCCATTCTTTCTTTTGTTCTCGATCATTCTCTTACTGTGACTAAATCCATATGGACTTCAGTTCAGAGCAAGATGCCTAAAAATATATTCAACTTTACAATAAGGTACCTCAACAATTCACTTTCCACTCGCAACAACCTTAAAAAATGGAATTTCGCACAGTCCTCAGAATGCTCTTTCTGTCATTTACCAGAAACTCTTCTTCATGTTGTAGCAGGTTGTAAATTTTACTTAGAAGAGGGTCGTTACACCTGGCGGCACAACTCTGCATTACAAATCTTGGCTAACTATTTTAGAGCAAGTCCAGGAGCATCTCTTTACGTTGATCTCCCATGCTTTCATTCTCCTTCCATAATAACGGGAGACAATTTTCGTCCTGATCTTGTTTTTGTATCGCCTGACAACAAGATTTACATTCTCGAACTTACAGTTGGTTTTGAAACCAACCTAGAAGTGAACGCTGAGCGCAAGAGAGCTAAATATCAATCCCTTATGGAAACACTTAAATCCAAATATACAGATGTTAAGTTTGTCAATCTTTCTATCAGTTCTCTTGGAATTTTTGGCCTTTCTTGCTCTTCTTTTATTGAAATGTGCGATGCTCTAGCTGTTGATATGCGACACCGGCGCTACCTAATCTCAAAACTCTCAAATACCATCATTCGAACGACTTATTACATCTTTTGCCGTAGAAACAAGCCGTGGAATAGTCTAGAACTTCTTTCCATCTAAGATGCAATCCATTGTAGCTTTTTTTTTTATTATCCGTGTTTTAACTTTTGTTATCGTTAGTTATTTGTTTTATTGTTATCAGGCTAGCCAGTTGTAACTACCTTTTTAAGTGAGGTTACCATTGTATGTAGCGGAATATAAAATGAAAGTCTCCATTATTATTATTATTATTAATATAATAATAATATCGTTCAAAGATATTATAATATTGTAAGAACTCAGATATCGTTCCCTCCTAACAGATCTCAGCAGTGACTATCATACAATAGAATTTGTTAATCTTTCCATGAGCTGCCTTGGTATATTTGGTCAGTCATCAGATTCCTTTCTCAAAATGTGCACTGAATTAGGCTTTGATAATCATCATCTCAATTTCATTGTTTCCAAGCTATCTACTATTATCATCCGAACAACATATTATATATTCTGTATGAGAAACAAATCCTGGTGCAGCCCCGAGCTTCTCAGTTATTGAATATACAGTTAATACTGTTTAATAACTTCTTTCTTTACTGTTCTACATATTGTATGCTTTTTCATTTTCTTTTTTTTTTTTTTTGTTTGTTCTATTACCTAGTATTGTAGTATTGTAAGCCAGCCAAATACAGATTACCTGTTAGCGAGATTTGTATTTGTAGACTTTAATATCATATGAGATGAAGTTTGAAAAAAAATTTTTATTTGTTGTTGAGCAGTGACGTCCAGACGTTGCTGTACACAGCTCTCGTTTTATAGCGCATTCCTTGACTTGGTTACGGATTTTTCGCATTGTATTTTCATTCTCAATACTACATTGGATTCAAGACTTACTTTAAAATGTTTCGCTTACGTTTATTGTCAATTTTTGTGGTATTTATCGCTTGTGTGTATTGTGGGAAAGACTCCCAGTCGTTAGGCCGTCATAGTTGGAGGTGCAAGAAAAAGCTACACAACGTGGATGAGCAAGGTGATTCTGGGAATATCACGTTACAAAGAGATTCAGAATCAAACGGTGCCTGTATGGTCGTCAAGTGTAGCTGCGGTAGGGAATGCAAAGGCATGAAAGGCCTTAAAATGCATCAAAGAAAGTGTCGAATTAATGATAGTACAGACGTTTGTCAACCGCCAGTTTTTGAAAATTCAAATATTGACCCCCGCGTAGTTTCTTACGAAGAAGAGGAAGTGACTGTTGACTCACACGATACTTTTGTTTTAAAGCCCGGAGTCAAGCTGCCTAAGTCGCACGAACAATGGATTGAAGCAAACACCTACTTTCGATCAATATTCGCAAATATCAAATTGAAATCAGACTCATTAAATCACACTATTAGATTTATAAACGGATCTATTTATGATTTCTTCAAGACCAACTATGGAACGATTAAATCCACTAATCAAACTGACAACAATTTCCATAAATATAAGGATCTAACTACTAAACAGCTCAAGAAAGAATTGGCCCAATTGAAACATCGAGGTGCAGCCATTTCAGATATTAAGTATGTATCTCGCCTCCTTCGTTCAAAGCTGAACAACATTCCGGGTGCTGCTAATAATTATACTGTTACTGACAATTATGATCGTCACATAGGCCGTAATTTTTGGAATTTTGTCAAGAATGTACTCGAGAAAGGTTCTTCCATCCTGCCTTCCTTTTCACGTGATCATTGTACAAGATTTTTCCTTCATTTGTTTCGTGACTTCATTCCGCATAGGACTTTTACCCGCCCTACCTGGATTCCTTCCTTGCCTGATCCCTCGATTCCTTTCAGCCAATCTCCTCCTTCCTATGAGAAAGTCACTAATGTAATTCGCAGAATGAAATCATCTGGATCCCCTTGTCCTTTAGACAAGATATCTATTATCTGCTTTAAGAGATGTCCATATTCACGATCTCTATTAACTGACATTATCCGCGTTATATGGGAATCTGGCCATATTCCTGCAGAATGGAAAAAAGCTTGCACTGTCCTAGTTCATAAAAAAGGTAGCGGAGACGAGCCTGTTAATTTCAGACCTATTACTTTCGAATCGGTGCCCTTAAAAGTCTTTACCTCCTGCCTTCGTGATTCTATTTTCTCATTCCTCAGACAAAATGACTTTATTGAGGCTGAAATCCAGAAAGGCTTTACTCCCAAGATCTCTGGAGTCCTTGAACATACTTCCATGATGGCCAATATTATTGACAAAGCCCGCATTAAACAACGTTCTTTAGTTATAACATTGTTAGACCTCAAAAATGCTTTCGGTGAAGTACATCACAACTTGATTCAAGAAGTTCTTGCATATCACCATATCCCAGCCAAAACCAAAGCTTTGATTTCTCGCCTCTATACTGGCTTCCATACGTCAGTCATAACAGACGATTTTCTTACTCCTGCTATCCCTGTTAGACGAGGTGTTCTTCAAGGTGACTGCCTTAGCCCACTATTATTTAACATGTGTTTTAATACCTTCATTCAGTTCATTCGTCAAGAAAAATATAAACAACTTGGCTTCTCTTCTCATGATACATTCGATTGTCTTTTTAAGCCAGTTCACTGGTTTCAGTTTGCGGATGATGCAGCTGTTGTTACAACCAATGAACGTGAAAATCAGTTACTGTTGAATTGCTTTACCAGATGGTGTTAATGGTCAGATATGGTTATTAGGGTGGACAAATGTGCGACCTTTGGGATCAAAAAGTTTTCCTCGCGATCTCTTCAATACGAACCAAAGCTTTTTATTGACAGTGAACTTGTCCCCAAAGTCAAATCTGGTGAATCTTTTAAGTACCTTGGTCGCTATTTCAACTTTGAAATGAACAACGAAGTCCATAAAAAGAAACTGGAATCCTCTCTCTCTGAGATGCTTAAGCGAATTGATGCTCTTCCTATCCTACCTAAAAACAAAATACTTCTCTATCAGCGCTACATCCTTTCAAAATTATCTTGGCACTTCACAGTAGCTTCATTGTCAAAAACATGGGTAATTCAAAATCTTGATAATGTCGTAATTAGGTTTATTCGTCAATGGCTGGACCTTCCAATAAGTGCCATTTTAAGTGGTATAATCCTTCCTCAAAATCAGTTTGGTTTAAATCTCCAGCTTCCATCTGTTAAATTTTTCCAATGCCAAAATATCCTACGTACTTCCCTAAAATCCTCACAGAATGATGCTATTGTCTCATTGTGGAAAAATACCAGTAGCAGCATGAACTTACAATATGACTCATATAAGAATACTAAACATGTCCTACAGGTTGTACGCCTAGAACACAAAGAAAAACTGAAGTCCCAGCTTCCATCCCAATGTTTTATCATATCCTTCCTTTTAGATCACTCTCTGGTAACTCTCAACTCTTTGTGGTCCTCTACACAGAGTAAGCTGCCTAAAAATATTTTCAATTTCACTGTACGGTACCTCAATAACACGCTAGCTAATCGCACAAATCTCCACAAATGGAAACTTTCACCGTCGCCCGACTGTTCTGTTTGCTTGCATCCTGAGTCTCTTCTTCATGTTGTTTCAGGCTGTAAGTCTTATCTTGAAGATGGCCGCTACACTTGGAGACATAACTCAGCTCTACATTTTGTAGCATCAACACTACAATGTATTAAAAACTCCACTCTGTATGTTGACCTCCCAGGTTTTCTCTCACCTTGCATTTTGACAGGGGACCTGTTGCGTCCCGATTTGCTTCTCTGCATTGGAACGGCTACGATCTATATCGTCGAGCTTACAGTTGGATTTGAAACCAATATAACTACCAACGCAGACAGAAAGCGTAACAAATACCTGCAGCTCACTCGTGACCTCTCTTCAAAATACCGTAATACCAAATTTATCAACCTATCCATCAGCTCTATAGGAATTTTTGGGAAATCCTGGAAATCTTTTATTGAAATGTGCAATGATCTTGGTATTGAAAAACAGCACTTAAACTATATACTAAGCAAAATTACAGCCATCATCATTCGATCCACCTATTATTTTTCTGCATGAGAAACAAATCCTGGACTAACCCTGATCTTCTAACGTACTAAGAATTATAGTTACATCTAACTTCACTGTGTATGGACTTGTATTCCTAAGTGCAATTTTTTTTTTTTTGTATGAATTTGTTGACTATATGTGTAACCTTGTCTACCAGATACAAATTACCTATACTTAGAGAGATTTGTATTTGTATTAGTAATTTGAATATATACATGAGAAGTTTAAAAAAAAAAATTATTATTATGAATAAAGTCATTTGGGTTAGGCTAGTTTGCCATTGTAGATCAAGTTGGTGATTAATAATTCAAGTGCTCAGGGTTGCACTATGATTTGTTTCTCATGCAAATGACACACGGAGCTCTATAAACGAATATCTTTGATAATCTTAAGATAATGAATCGGAAGTATAGTTAGCCAATGCTGTATTCATGATGCAATCTCTTATCAACATCACACGTGTCAGTAAAATCTCTCATCACGTAATTAGCTGCCTGGTACTATTATGAATCAAAACATTATTAATTGCTTGATCGACTTTGTTCCATAATAGCATTGACTACAACCATTGGCACTGTAAATGATAGATTGTCGTGATTCCCAAAAGCAAATTCTTATTTACATTCAGACGTTGAAGAAGTTCGGCAGATGGAGGAGTGATGAGAACCAAATACAGCAATAATACCAGTAATTTATTGGCAAATTAATGTAATTATAACAAATTATGAAGATCCACGAAATAGACTCTGCTTGAATGCTTTGCAGATACTTTTTGTCATCATGCTTAAGAAGATGTATGGTGGGTGCATGTGATTCAGCGTGCTAAAAGATCTTAGCAACTTCTGCAACAGCTGCTGTACAAATCATTAATAATATCCGGATTGTAATTTCCTGGACGTCAGTGACTTATGGATTTGTCCAAAAATCCTCTTTGTATGTTTTGTGATCGAGGAACATTGTTCTCGTCACAGCGGGCAAGTGAAGATTACTTTGGTTTGATTTGAAGAACGAAAAGGGCTACATTTCCTGCTGTGCCTAACCAATTAGATGTTTTAATTAAACATGACCTTAATAATCGACTTATCTGATGGCTCCACCCTTTTCCAGTTCTAAGTAGTGCTAACAGACAATTTGGCACCTGATGGTAACATTAGGGAGATAAAAGCAACAAAAAATTAGCTGGCTACCTTATCTCATAAAGCCGATGTGCCTATTTTAAGTGTCCTCTCCAGCAATTACTACCCAGCGTTTGGGATTTATCCTTACATTGTTTTAGACTTGAAATGAATTTCAAGGATTTAATTAACTCCTAGATAATCGCCCATCAAAGAACCTCAGCATATTTGAAATGCAGGCACCAGAGGTTCATTTTATTGAATATCAACGTTATTCATCTGAATCTGGGGATGGTTATTGTCCAAATAGCCTATACTTCGGAAACCTACTTGGATCTCTTCCTGGATATTTTACATCTTCAAAGAAATATTTGACACTTCATGTTCTACTGTGTGATATTGTAGAGTTGCTGTTAGTAAATCAGGGGGTTCATTACAACGCCTTACGTACTACAATTGCAAATGCAAATTAACTTAACCGAGCTTACCTCCTGCATTTGGTCTGAGTCGCTTATCATAATTCCTGGTAATGTTCTTCAAAAAATCACCTCTGACATTTTGCACAAATGAAGTCACTGCAGCTGGAAATTATATCAAGTTTAACGAAGATTTCTAGCAAAGACCATTGGTTAGTGCTTATTTCAATCCATAAGGAAGTTAGAAGAAAAACTAAAAGTCAAATAAGCAATGCAAAAATTTCTCATTAATGATGAAGTAGATCAAAAAGATACGTATTGTCTAAGCAAGGAAACAAGGAAGCTTAGACATTAAAGAATGATTGATGACTCTAGCGAATGAAATCAAAGTGGTAAAATAAGTCGGAATAGAAATGAAGAAATTGTCAGATTTTAGAACTTTTTACAATAATTGGAGAGATTTTTATTGATTATCAATCGAAACCTGTTCCAACAAGCTATTTTAATCTGTATTTTTCAAGATAGAACATGATTGGTTTATGAAGGAACATATTCTCGATTAAGCGCATTTATAAATTGTATTGCTCAGGTGAAATGTGCATACCAACAACGAACATAAGCAGTACTGAGTGCTTCATCTTGAGCTTGTCCTAAAATAAAAAGAGCGAATATTAACTTGCATGTACAGTAAGCAATGTTTTGAGAATTTGCAGCAAAATATTGAAATGGCAGCTTTTGCCCCGCAAGTTAAAGATAACAATTCGTGCAGTATTAACAATTCACAGGTTACCCGCATGCATCGAATCAAACTGAAAATATGATTTGAAGATTTTAGAGAACTTATTAAGACCTGCATACAAGGGTTATAAAAGGAGAAAGAACACTCACCTTGACAATGCTTAGCGTTTGATAGGGCCAGAGGATATGATTGTGAACATGCTGGTGGAAATATATAGCGAACTATAATTCAGTTAACTGACACAGGTGGTGTAGTCACATGTCTGCGTTTAACAACTGAGCTGCCTTGATCTTCCAACTTTTTGTGAAACGAGATTAATTAAATACTGCTCATTGAGAATGCAAATAACCATGTAGTTTCAAATTTCCAGAGCTTAAATCGATTAATCCTTTTCTCCACAGACAATTCAGCTACAACAATGTAATCATCCAACTAGTGGAAAGTTGTGGATTGCAGCTGAGTACTACCGAACTAATGAACAAATGAGAATATGACTTTGGTTCTAAATTCATTAAATAATGATGACTCTCAGGCCATTTTCATAGTTATCACTCTTTTGCTTTGTCGTTAATTTGACTGTATTTTAAAATTCAACAGTTTTTTGTCTCTTATCATGACTAGCCTTTTGCACTGCATTGCACTTGAGCTGGGTGTAAACTTCATCTACTATTAGCAAACCTATTGCAAATGTGTTAGACTGCTTAGAAATTATCTCCCAAATAATGAAAAGATGGCAATGAAGAATTGAATGCTATGCAAATATTTTAATAATAGCAAATAGCCCCAGAGAAACTGCCATAGGATTTATCCATGAGTGAAAATCACTTGTACACCACACGGATTTAACTATAAGTTAAAGGCAAAGCTCAGTGAGAGCTTTTGCAAAAGTATATTAAAATTTTAGCTAAAGAATAGTATATCGAAATTATACTTCCAACTAATATTAAACCTTCATCTGGCATTACAACCAGCCCTAGGACATTAACAAGCCTTGGATGTTTCTCTTCTAGCAGGCAAGCTTCAAACATTGTTATTACTTGGCCATTGACCAAGTTGTATTCTTGAGGGTCCATCAGCGGTGATTCAATTAGAGCGTATGCTCAAAAATGGCTAAAATTTGACCCCCTCCTCCCTCGTACGCACACGTACAATTGATACTCACCCCCCTTTTGCGTATGTACTCTTGGTTGTTTGATCCCCCCCCCTCACCTCTAAAAGAAAGTTTCTAGACATCCAATACAACGGAGAAAGACTTTTTATGCATTCACGAGATATGAAAATGATCGCTACAAGTATATTTCATGAAAAATCTATAATATTGTTCAAGCAAAACTGCATTATACTAGAACAGGGGATGTCATATTCATTTGGGCCAAGGGTCACATAGGGCATAATATGGCGCCACAATGGAGGGGCTTTCAAATATTCGTAACTCATCCCATGTTTTCTATCTGGCACGCTAGACAATGGTGAAAAACTGGGTAAATGCAGGGTAAATGCCACTAATAAATGTCGTTATTACCATGGGAAAAATATCTCTAGGTTTCAGTTTATTCAAAATTCCTTTTTGGCTATTGGTCTAGGTTCATTTATCAGCAATATTATTAGTTTTCCTCGAAGTGTAAGTAATCGCAAATCAACCTATGCTAGAAAGGAGCACACTAGCAAGTCTACTGGATAGTTTCTCATTTGGAATGTAGGTAGACCGGCCTTGACTGTGAATAGAATGGGGCACTCATAAGGGCTTGATCCACCGTTAGAATTTCCTCGTAAGATTCCTTATTTCTGAAAGGCCCTATGCTAGTGCAAGATGTAATAATCGACAATGAATGGTAAAAACATGGCTTCTTTTTCATATTGTGTTTTTGTTACCTTCATGATTGCTCAAAGACTTGGTAGTATGGGAATGCCATTTATCTCAGGAGCTGGTTTCCAAAGTGCCCCCCTAAAGCATGAATGCTGCTTTTCCTGAGGGGAGCTGTAACACCCCTAGTGAAATTCAAAACATACATTGAGTTACATACAGTAGTTTGGCTTAAACTAGCAAAGGAGTTAGTATTTCCCGACCATTGTGCTGCTGCACAATAGTGTGGATATTTAAGCAGGTGATAGCTTTGTTCAGTGAAGTAGGATGACTGGCTTCCAAAGCGGCAGAAAATTGAAAACTTTGCCCAAACCGCTGAAAAGGCATCTCCAAATCCAAAGATTCACTGAACAGTCTTGTGTAAATGAGCAGCTCCAGGAAACTCCAAATGATATTTCTTCTATTACAATTTTGCTTTCATAGGAGAGATAAGCAAGGTCATCTGATTATCTTTACCGAGTTAAGTTGCAAAGAGGATGTAAGCTAAAATAGTTTCACTGAATCTTGGATCCTTTCATGTAGATCTAAGGCGTATCCAGGATTCTTGCAGCGGTGAGTGGTCTGGGGGGGGGGGGACGGGCAGCCCTGAGCAACTGTTTTTGGAGCACAGCTTTCAGGTTCTCGAGAGTGTAAGGAAACGTCCTTTTTGACAAATTTTGTTGAAGTATATCAGTCAAATGAATAGTAACGCCATTATTCTAGTTTAATATACCTGCATCACCTTGAAGCAGACTTGTACTAATTTGCTACATTGTGTAGCCCAGTAGCAGAAAAGGAGAACGTTTTTATATTCATCTAGGCAATTTTCTATATAACTATAAGGTCTAAGATGTTGATACAGAAATTCAAGAAAATCTTTGCAAGATTTGGAACACCTCAGCTATTTGAAAGAGACAATGGAACAGAAAATAGGTAAAATGATTTCAAGAAATTCAAGCATTGGAAATTCCAATACAAGACCGGCAGTACACATAGCAATCAGTCAAATAGCATTGCAAAAAAGACTGTGCAAAGTGCACGGCCTGTGCCTTGCAATGCTGAAAGCACTGGACATTACAGTAAATGGTTTTGTATCACTTGTTCAACTGGTCAGTGGAAGAAGATACAGTTGTTAGGCATATGCACAGACGATACAACATACACATGCGAAAAATCCCCATAGTATCACAAAGAGAAGACACACGCCATTTTGGTATTTTTAAATCCACTTCGTTATCCACAATAAAAACAACTCTTTACACGAAGTAAAATATCCTGTCTTAATCTCTAACAATATTTTCCCTACAACTGTCCTACTACTCCTTGTTTTTTTCTACACCTCTCTTTTCCTTTTAATTTCCCCTTGTTTCCTTGTCTCAAGTCCCTTAGGAACCCCGCAGAAGGTCTCACACAGTCATGTCAACATTGCTTTTTAACCCACAGCCATCAGACCGTACACCAAAGAGCAGAGAAACATTTGTTTAAAAAAGGCAACATAGTTAAGAGAAGTAATTGAAGAATTGCAACCAGCAAACAAAACCATTGGAAATTTTGCACGAAGTAGAGATCAGAATGCTGAATGAAAGGAAATGGAAACATGCTACTGTTATACATCATTGAAACGAAGCAAGTTACATTGTGAAGTATGAAGATAGTGATGTTTACAGACAAAACAAACAACATTTGTTGTAAACAGGTGAAGATGACGTTGTTGAAATTTCACATAACAATGCTATGCTGAATAAGTGAAACCTACAAAAGTTCAAATGGGATCCCATGGAATGCTGAACAGAAAGAAGAGATCATGCTATGAACGAACGAAGATGAAAAAGAGCTTAGCCAAGAGGAGGAAGATGCTGGAAGTATGGAAGAAGTTAGTACAGAGATTCGTACGCGATCTGGAAAACTGGAAAAAGTTTTTTAAGAAAGGGAAGGTAATAAAGCTACTTAAATTTTTTTCAATGCTGTTGAGAACGCTTAGCGACTCTGAGGCAGCGCACCTCCTCGTATATAAATGTGGTCCTAGGAAGAGGAAGCACCATTGACTTCCATGACAGAAATGTGACCCTAGGAAGACATGAATTTTATGTGTGTATATACATATAAATATATGTATTATATGTATGTACTATATATATTGGCTGTGCCCCCCTTGCGAATTCAAGCTGGCTATGGGCCTGCCTCGGATAAACGACACCCTTCCTGGCTCAAAATTTTAAAAAGGTTAGGCGCTTAATCGAGGTACTTTGGAAATGCAAAAGATCTGTGTGGTTATCTCCTCAAGTCCGAGGCCAAATCAGAACGCAATGCCCATTGGCCCTCAATCTCTCTTCGATCTCAGAAATCGTGATCTGCAGAAACACTGAATTCATAAAGAGATGTTTTCATGCCCAGCATTTTTCATGTCGCTCCCATCGCATCATAATCTGCAAACTCCCCCTCCCTCCCCCATTAACTTTAGAGCTTATTGGAACAGTCTCACGAACCATATTTTAGAAAAGTGGGGGTTCAGACCCCAGTCCCCCTTGGATACGCTGGTGATGGAGATAGAAGGTGGTGGCGAGTGAGGTTGTATAGGCTCAACAAATGGGATTAAATGCTCCCATCTACGATGCCCATACCGCCAGCCTTCTACGTGACGCTGTAAAATGAGTACTCTTAGGTTCCTAATAAACGTCCCGGGACGCTTATTACTTTTTCGATTTTTTTCCAACCCCCCGGACCTTATTAGGACCCCCGTTTATTAATTTTCAAATATTTGACAGATGAGGTTGTCCTTTCTTTCAACTTTTACAATTGTTTGTCTTTGTGTGCTCCATTAATATATCAGAGATATTTTTGATGCTTACAGTATATACATACCGTAAATTCTCTTTCTAGCCCCCCTCTCAATTAAGCCCCCCCTTTCTGGACTAAAAAATTTATTAAGCCCCCCTCTCTATTAAGCCCCCCCTTACAAAATATTGAATAGTACCAAGCGTAACTAAGCTTCATAGGAGTAAGTACACTAAGTGTGATCACGCTCAGTTAACAATAGTTCCCAACCTTCAAAGAATTAAAGTCGTTGATTGACTTTCTGCAGACAAAAGCACTCAATATCAACGGTTACCACATAATCTTTGAATTTTATTTGTTCTGCTGGGAACTTATAGTGTATAAACTAATCAATTTGAATATTGTTCTCTATTTTCAAACAGCAAATATTGAATATACTATTAAAAATTTTCAAAAAAGTTATTTAGCCCCCCTCTCTTATAAGCCCTCCCTCTCCATTAAGCCCCCCTCTAGAGTGCTTGAAATCAATAAGCCCCCGGGGGGCTTAATAGAGACTTTACGGTAGATATCCTCTATGGAATTGTGCTTTTAGAGATTGAGATTTTTTCGAAATTTCGACCCCCCCGTTTAATAAGACCCCCCGTTTATTAAATTTTCGAAAATTTTCCGACCCCCCTACTATTATGACCCCCCATTGATTAGGAACCTAAGAGTATCTGGCAACCTGCCTGCAAGCGAGCCTGATCCGATTAATGCGAGAATGATGCACAACTGTTGGAATGCGCTAAATGTTTACGGGGGGACAATGAGGATGCATTTGGAACTGAAAAGGGCCCTTGTCAACGGACCCATTGACACATAAAAGCCCCAGGAGGAGAATCATCAGACTATGGAAACTATGGCATAGATCTACGCCTGGTGTACCCTGGAAAGACTTGGTCATGAATGAAGAAACAATTCTGTTCATAGATGCATCCTGGATTTAGAACATGAAGGTGGAAGGTAGAGGCATACCTAGGAATCCTGTACTTGGGGGGGGGGTTGTCTGGGGTCTATAAAAATTGGCACCTCACTAGAGGAGGCGCAAGTCTCCTTCACTGCCAATAACCATCACATTTTCCAGATCATAGTACATTAAATTTTACTCGTACAAAACTATTTACAAACTTCACTCTGCTGTGGCATCTTGGCTTGAGACGCTTAAGTTGTAACGGCCCGGAAAATGTTATGAAGTTTGGAGTAATAAAGGTTTTCTAGATCACTTTCCAGAAAATATGTCAATAAGGCCAAATATAGAAAACAAAGGCCATTCATTTTTCTTTTCATTTCAGGGCACACAATCTGCAGGAGTATCGAATTCATAAACAAGACCATATCTATTGACACGTCCTGCTATACTTTCGGATCCATTGCTAACACTCGTTTTGTTTGGATGATAGGCAGACAACTGTCACTCACATAGCTCTACAAAACAAAGCAATCTGCTTCGTATCTACTATTTTCACAAAGTCTTTGGCAAAATCTTGATAACTATATTTTAGAAAAGTATAAAGGGTTTGACTCAATCATTACCCTTTGGGTGCTGCACTGGCAGAAGGCCTGGAATTGTAGGCAACTATCTCCAACAGAACATGAAGGCAGTGGTAGTAATGAAAATGGGCAGCTAATAGTGGCATAAGGTCTACATAAATAACCTTATACAAGCATAAAATTCTCTCAGGGAAGAGTAGAATAAACTACAGTTATAATAAGTTCTTTTTCCCAACAAACTTCTGGTACTCAAAGATTTCTATAGAAGATCTAACCCCTAATTAATGAAAATTTGAGAGCTTGTTGCTTCGTCTATTGGTAGCATAATACATAAAACTAATTCCAAAAAGTGCAATCAAATTATACTTAGCTTTAAGGCTCTCATAAAAATTGGCACACCATAGAAAAGGTTATAAAATTGGGTGCAAAATCTCTCTTCTGTATGAGAAACAAACAAATATCACCTCCAATTGGTTGGGAAAATCAAAGTCTCAATTCATTTCCATTGGATTTCCAGCTTTACAATAATTTATTAAACCTACACTTCAGAAAAAAAATTGTAAGAATAATAAAATGGGAACATAACAAAGAGGAACTAAAAAACATTCTTCAGTCACTCCTGCAATACTCTGAACAAAACATGATATGACAATTGGAAAAATGAGTTCCTACCAACAAAGTTTATAGAAAATATTGCTTATGATTAAAAAAGACTGACCACTAAAAAGCAAAATCATCCATCTCATGTAAAATAGGCTTTTTGAAGTATTTGACAACTTGATAAACCTGCATTACTTCTCACTGAAAAGTCTACTTTTAAAGACATGGAATCACATGATACTCTAGTGGTGTATAACAGTATAGTTGGCCGAGGTTCATAATCTATTACCACAAACAACATCATCAATGTAGAAGTTCTCAGAGCTATAAAAAATTTTGATGGGGAAAAGACCAAGTAACTAAATAAGGTAATAACTCTTGGAAATGATTACACATGCATACAAAAATATCACAATTCACTGTTGTATCTAAAAGATATTTTTTGGTGCAAGGGTATAGATACCCTCCGTAAACCAACAAGCAAAGGTTTCCCTTAAATATATCTTGATAGCAACCAAGTTTATTAGGAAAACTAAAATGTTTTAAAAGGCAATATTGTCAAATTGCAAATCATTATTAAAGTTATTGCTTGAGAAATTCTCATGCATTAATTAACCATCTAACATCAAAAAAATCAAAAAGCATGCTATATGACAGTGAAAAGTGGTAGCATATTGTCTAATATCTTTGGTATTTAATCCCTCACTCCAGTACCATAATTTGCACCACCTGCCTTGGTAACTAGTTCCATTACCTTATCCATTTGGAGTTGGTCAAGTTCACTTTCAAGAATCTCAACTGCAAAGCTCTGAAAGAAATACATTAGTCATTAGATTACTAAAAAAGATTAAAACTATATACAAACCTACAAACACACACACACATGCGTATACATACATACATATACATATACATATACATATACATATACATATACATATACATATACATATACATATACATATACATATACATATACATACATTTATATATATACACACTACACTTACAACATTATAACTTTTCAATAAGTTTTAGCTCTCTGTTTATAACCAGTTTATCCTATTTGCCACATTGGTTCTTTTCTCAATTGATAGATCCTATTGATTATTTAACATTTATCCATTTATCTAGAGATGAATCTTAATACTGTAATAAGCAAATGATGATGAACTGGGCACAATTCAAAACATGTCATGCAACTTCAAAAATATTGTTGTGTGCTTTCACCTCATCTATCTATATATAAATTAAGAAGCTGAAATAGTAACTAAAGCTAATAACAATACATACATTACAAATATTCTTAACAAATGCCTTGTCTGTGCTGACTCTAGCTTTCTTTAGAGCAGACACTGCCTTCCCAATCCAAGTAATGAAGGCAAACTTTGCCCTTCGGCTCATTTCATCGCCACATTCAATTCGAATATAACCATAAACACGACCATCATCTGAAAATACAAATTATGTTATATATATACTTAAGCTAATCTAAGTAGAAACATAGGAAAAGGCACAGAACATCCAAATATGGTAACAGCTGATGGCTGTGATATTTTCAATCTTGCAATACTAAGTGCTATAGTTCATATCACGGCTAAATAACACATCCTAAGGTGCATTGATCGTCAGAACTGTGAGACACTAAATCAATGCTAAATATGCAATAAACTGGTTGAAAGTGATGAAAAAGTAAATAAAATAGGAATTGGAACATTCCTTGGCAGAATTAAGTTTATCTATATATATCAGGGCTCAAAATACAGTAAAAAAGACTGGGCATTCAAGTTGACTGAGCACCAACACTGTCTCTGGGCATTTGTACTGCTATTAAAACTTCTACATAATACAAATATTACACAGCTAATGAACATCCCTATAGGAGATTGAGAAAAATATACCCGGGAAGTTTTGCTGTGGTAATATCTAATATCTGCTGTCAAAAAGGTTGATGTTACATTGAATGGAAGACAAGAGGATTGAGGTGGTAAATGGCTGCTTTCCAGAAGTAGTTGAAAGGTGAATACCCCATATTTTGAGCCCTGCTGCAATGAAATTGGAACAACTAACAGAAAACAATACTAAGGCTCCTATATTAAGTCCAGATTGGTTTTCTTTATAGTACTAAGATTACGATACTAAGATTATGATGCTAAGAGTAAAGAAAAGAAAACCAAAGACCTAAATCAAGAGTTTTGGTCAATGCTCAAGCAAAAACAATCAAACTATACTTAGTTATAACTATTTTCACCTCTTTCACTGAGGTACTTTCTGGCTGGCGAATAAAAACCTATGTTTTTGAATAGTTAAGGGAGCTATGTGCATCTGAAGGGTATTCCATTCAGCAATGGTTATGAAGAAAAGTTCATTCTGTTTAACCTACAAAAAGAACACACTGGATATCAACCATAAATACCACCACCAGTCACCTAATGCATCGCTTCAAAGCCAAAAAACTGGATGAAGGATCACAATGGATGGAGTACCACTATATAGATAAAATCTCCAGAAGGAGAACCACATGTTCTAATGATGAAATCAAGTGTTAGACTCATATATGCAGCACTCAATCCCACATACTAACATCACAGGCCTAAACTAAATGCCAACCTGTAATTGGGAATGTTTGGATTTGCAAATAAGGCATATCTAACTTCTCAAAGTAGGTCATCAAATTTACATACAACAATATGTGTACCAATGACATGAATTAACATTTATCAATTTTTTGGTAACATTAAGCTAGATATTATGTTGATTTTTAGATATAAACCGTGCCAGTCTTCTAACTTCTGTCACACCTACCACATATTTCCAAGGAAAGACGACACTCAACATTTATAGATAAAAGTATTTATCTCTAGGGACTTTATCTTTCAGGTTCTGCTAATATCAATATTTGACCCTTCAAACTAATCTTCATAGAGGTCCCCTATGACTATTGCTATAATGACAAAGACAGTCTGTACAATTAGTCACTGAATAATAATACTATTGATAGATGGTTGCACAAAAGGCAAGCTGAATGACAAAAAATAGGGCCAAGAATTGAAATGTTCCCCCCATCAATGAAACCGAATTAAATGTAAAGAGGCTTAAGAATTTGACATATATATACATACACATACATGTAATGTACTGGATTCTTAAACAAAATGCCACAGAAAATCTAAAGATAACACAGGCAAGATCAAGCAGATACACTTACCAGTCAGTTCTGACAGGAACTCATTATAATTGGCTCCAGTTTTAAGAAGTCCTATTGACTTTCCATCTTCCAAGTAAGAGAAAGCAGCCCTGAAGTGATAGGGGTGAACTTCATTTTCAAGAAATGGGATATATATATATATATATATATATATATATTTCAAAATAGTTGTCATAAAATCACCTGAACTTTGGCTAAAGTAGACCCATTATATTTCTATTTGATTATCTTCTTTGAATCTCTAAAACGAACATTTCTATTTTCAGGCATCAAGCCGAATCAGTTTAAGTGATGGACCCATCTGTTAAAACTAAGTACTTGAGCACATTTGTCCAATTCTGGCTAAGAAAAGGTGGCCTTCTGCTCAGTTGGAACATCACAAACTGTGCAATGTGTAGAGTTGTCTTCTGGGTACTAATGAGTTCATGTGCATGGATGATAAAAATTCCTGACTTTTTCTGACTTTCCTCAAGTTTCAATCAAATTTCCTGACTTTTCCTGACTGTCCTTAAAAACACAAGTTTTTCCTGATTTTTCCTGACTGTATGAACCCTGTGACTGTCACAGCAAAATGCATGTTATAAACAAGATTAGGTGTAAGGAATAACAAACTCAGCAGGGAAAGAAAACAAACCACAGATAAGAAAACAAACACATAACATAGCTTAAGACAACAAATAAAAATATATTCCAAATCTCTTATTACCACTAAACAAGTTAAATAATATCAATCTACCCTAAATAAATAAAGTACAAGTTTACATTAATACCAGGTTGCATTAAATGTAGCATAAGAATGACATCCTACATAAGTATCACAAATGGATCAAGTAGAATCAACAGCGAGCGAAGAAACATAAGTTCTGTACCACTAGCTGCATACTTTCCATATAAGGACACCCTAATCAAGTGTATCCCATGTAATACTCTCATTTAAAACTAATTGTAAGCACGAGGTCTCACTCTGTAATGAGGCAAAAGAGACATAAAACTTCTAAAATGAGGCAAAATGAACAACCAGGAAGCCGGAAGCGTCAAAATAACGCTTCAATTTCTACCCTTACTTATTCAGTTCACAAAACATAAAATCACTTTCAATTACTCTTCATTGAGTTCTGAGATTTTGCTACAAGAGGTACTGCAGCCCAGAGAGGGCAACAGTACAGCCCGGAATGAGACCACCATTTTTCCACTATTGTCACACCCTTTCCTTGACGTGAAAATACTAAGATCAATTAATGCACAAAAACATATCAACATGAAATGTTATGCATAAATACTGTTATATACATCATTGACCCCTGAGTACTCAGTAATAGAAATAAAAGTAATTTCATGATGAACAATGAAATGGGTAGTCGACTCCGTATGTGGCCTAACTGCCCGAATAGCGTAGCCCTAAGTCACAATACACCTTGCTAAAGAGAATAAAATATAAATTTACCATTTAGTTTCAGATGCATCATCTCTTACATCGACATATGCCTGCTGTATACTGTCCTTGTCCACTGACATTATGACTGTTATGAGTACTTCTCTCGACCTTCTCTCCTAGATTCCCTCTCCCAGCAGGCACAGGCAGACAAGTCCGTACACCAAATGTGGCAACTACGGAAGGAAGAACTCAGCAGCCAGCTCAAAAAAATATCAAATGACAAAGACATCGTGATTGCTTTCTTTGTTAAATGGGTGGAGTTTAAACAATAATTACAACAGGGTGTGATACTCTCATCGATACAAAAAAGACTGGACCGAGCTGACCGTACTACGCCTGTTTTACCCATCACTACATCTCTATGCATCATTATTCGTCATCATAATCATAATCATATTGCATATCGCTTTTCTCCAAAACCATTGGGGCCTGGAAGAGGACAGGGAGCCATGCCCTCCCATCAGAGAGCAATATCAAAAAAGTGAATAATGCCAAACGTGGTTTATGTTGATAATGAACATAAACTTTGTGGTAGGCCTATTGATGGCGTCCATTAGTACTAAACAAAAACTCAAAATCAAGCTCAAAGGTAAACAGAAATGATGATAATTGATGAAGATTCCTGAAATATGCATATTTTATCAAAATAGAAAATCTTTGCATATTTCAAAAATTATTAAACCCCTCTTTCCAATAAGTCCACTCTAAAGTGTTTAATAACAATAAGTCCATTGGGGCTTTAAATAAAGAACTTACTGTATGTCAGAATAGATATAGGGCGGGCGTGGTTCCCTGACTCCTTACTTTCTTCCCCTACCACCATTGTTGCACACTCCAATGCGGGCTTGCAACTAGGTGTAGTCCTAAAATCGTAAGAAGGGGGGCTGTTGAAAAGAAATCTTGGACCACACCCTTTATGAATGCAGCTTTTCTTGGCCACGCCCTTTCATAGCTGCCAATCCTCAGTGAATATGAATCCTACTGGCTAGTACTGTGAAAAAGATGCTATGACTGAGAGTACTCCTTTTGTAGTCATGTCTTGTCATGCGATATGTAGAAAAAGATGGATTCTTTAAAGAGGGGCTGAGCCCCCCTAAAATATCCAAAATTTTAAGAAGGGAGGCTGAGCCCCCCTGAGCCCCCCTCCACGACACCCCTGTCCCCAGCCCGGCCACTCAAAAATATGCTCCGCAGAGGAACTCTCCATTCAATAGGAAATTGCCTGTTTGCATATAGAGAAACACCCTGTCTAGGTAGAAAACGGCAGATGAAATCATTGAAATGTTTGTGAAGAAAACTTGAATAGACCTGTTATCCACTCTACAGAGGTTGTTACCAGATCAGGTAAAATGATAAGAGACTCATTTCACTAAACGCCACTAAACATTATGTTTTAAGACCGTTTGAACACCTTGTTCAGTGATACCTTGCGTTGTTTAGTGATGTGTTTGTGTTGGTTAGCGATGTTTAGCCTTGTTTTAGCGAAAAATCAAAGCCCGTTCAAAGGTTTTAGTGCATCAGCTCAAAATTTTCATTGTTCATGATCATGTTTAGAGATGTTTTGTGCGCTTGAACATTCTACTAAGCATTGTTTAGTTGGAGCAAGCTCTGTATTGAGTTCTTAAAACCAGAGAAAAATTAGACCCCTCTATTAGAAAATCAAAGATAGAAGTTAAATTGAACCTAAAAATACCCCCTTTTATTAGATGTTTTGTTGTTTTTCCGCAAAAAACATCCCTTTTCAAATTTCTGTGCCCTAGGTTGGCATGAAATGGAACCCCTTTCTCAAAGATATTAAAGACACGGGTTCTTACACTTGACAATGAGAGCTGACCCACTGGAATAAGAGTACAAGCAGCTCTTTCTTCAATGTGAATGCACAAAGACAAAACTAGCAAATTAAATTCGAGAGCCCTTCACTACATTGCATACTCGCGGAATAAGCACCTATGGACGTTTTCAGAGAGCTGAATGCTTATGCAAGGTGGCAATGAGCATCTACACATAATTGCCTGCAAAGTCCATAAGTAGTGGGGACAGGTAGACTCATGCTCCTAAACAATTTGTCGAGATTGTACTTGGAGATATTCTAAAATTTGTTTTAAGTCATAACGAGATGCGATTATACAGCTTGACAACACAGAACAGGCATGACGCAACTAATGGATTAGGAGGGGGTTACCCCCTCCCCACAAACACACACACACATTCTGTCCAAGAACTCTTAATTTCCTCTCTATTTTCACTATAGACTATTCATACATCCACATATTATACTATCTGTTAAGAATATAGTGTGAGAGATGCATTTCTAACCATTCTACCTACGGTGTAGACTTTTCTGCTACATCACAAAAGAAGCATATTAGCTCCCAGGTATAAGATGGTGCCTTTTCCTTTTCTCTCAATTTTTCCAAGTCTAATTGTTGGATTCTTATTCACATCAAAGGAAACATAATAATCAGCCACAGATCCATCCCTTATCGCCTTAACAGTCGACATTAAACATTGTACCGTCAACTATGATTTATTCATATTCAAAAGGATGCTTCATCGCACCTTGGAAAAGCTTCACTAAAGTTAAAAACTTTTTCTACAATGTCTTGATGCTTGTGTATAACTAGAAACTTCACACAGCTTCTGATGGACTCATTTTATACTTCATTTGATTTCATTGTTTAATTTCTCTTTCTCGGTGACCCCGTCTATCAAAGCAAACTGGTTTTCAGGGTGCTGTGATATGCCCAAGACTTTTAATAAGACTTTCTTCCCACGATGGTTACACCTTGACTCTTGGTACCTTATAAATTGCATAGTGCCTTGAAAGTCATTCATCCTTCCGGAACATTAATAAGGATGCATCCGTCTTGTGTGCCCTCTAAATACAATACTTCAAAAAAGGGAGACTTTTCCGAAAAGGCATCTTTTAGAAAGGTATTTATAGGGAGCCTTTTGACCACCACCCAATCGATCGACTCACAAGTTTGCCCTGTAAGGGAACTTGTCGCATTAGCTTCAGAAGCACCAAATAAGCCACAAGATCATTTCTATATTGATTGAGAAAGCTTTAGATTTTGTCTGTTCTTAGCCACTTACACGATGGTTCCCTTCTATTCTTTATTCTTCTTCCTTTCTTTCTATCTCAAATAATTTGGGTTCAAATTGCTTTAATTACATACTTGATATATCACAACCAAGCCTGAGATCTGAAAATTAAATTAGCCACTAAAAATAAGGCCAATTACAGCGACGAAGAACATTACTTATCGCTGCACTTTTAAATGCTGGGCAGTTAAGGTAAGTCAATGCTGTTCCATTATTCTCTTATGCTTAATCACTGTTGCAAGTCTCACATTAAAAATATTATATTAATATAACATTACTGTGGAGTGTGACTTTGATCTGAATTATGCCGGGATTGAGGAGTGACAGCTAATCAAAGTCTCTGAGAAAGATTTCGCTGGCTTTCTGGCTGAAAACAGACTACAAAGACAATGAAAAAAAAGTTTTGAGACCTGTCATTGCTATCTAATGATTTATACCTGATCTTACAAACTTGGATTTGAACTAGTTTTCCTTGTTTTCGTAGTATTTGTGAGTTACTTTTAGCAGGCAACTCAGATGGTTTGATAAAAAAAACATCATAGATTATTTGCCGTAGCATAAACTTGGCTAAATTAGTATTAAATACGGTGAATGAGTGTGAATTAGCATAAAGTTTCATATCAAAGATATGTTTATCCTTATTTGATACTTAGAGCGAAAAGGAACAGAATATCAAAAAGATCGACTTTGTTGGCAATACACTGATTGAGTACCAGATAGTAGCATGAAATTTTAGAGAGTGATCCTTGATATAGGATGTATAGGAAGGTATGGCATACAAAAGTAGTTAAATGTGGCATAGGAAGGGCATGAATTCATAAAAGAATCCGTGAAGTTTGGCTCAAAAGCCTGCTTTACTTTTCACAGAAATGCACAGCACCAGTACTGAGACAGGTGTATGCAAGGTATGAGACGATAACAACTAGATTCATTGAATTTTTCTTCGAAGTTACAAGTATGCCTACATATCAATGAAGAATTCCATGCTCTTATCAAAGAACTCAGAAGAAGAAGGCGAAGTATGAAAAGTGTAAGATTGGAGATCATAGGCCATTCTCGCTTGACAAAACCTCTAGATTAGTAATGAGAAAGGTGACAGGTAAATATATGGACCTAGACAGACAGGTAGGATGGCAAGCTTCTCAACATAACTACAGTTTCATTCAGTACGTAATATGACTTCAAGTGAAAGAAGTTGCTTGTGGATTATGCCACAATACAAGTGGCATACGATCCCACCAACATTTCTTAAAAACGGGAATTTAATGTATTTTGATTTAAAAAAGAACTGGGGAAACGGGAGACTAGAACCTAAAAATGGGAGGAAACGGAAAGTATATGAATGCTTATAAAACCCAGCTGTACAACTTGAAGTTATATTAAGAGACACTCTTTCATTTTCGCATATTGCGGAGAGTTATTACTTGTGAAGTTAAGCAAGTATAATCTCAAAAAAATATTTCGAAGGAACGACCAATTAAGGCTTGATATAACAAATTCAAAAATGTTTAAATGATCAACATTTACCTCAATGACTGCTTTCTTGCATTTCGTAGGAAGGTCTTTTGTCTGCTTCCATTTGTGACACTCCAAAAGAACGAGCTTGCCTAGCTTCTCTTCTTCAACTACCCATCTTCACCGATTTCTAGGCAACTACTCTCAGTCAGAGCATATTTATCCATTTTTCTCTCAAAGCTTTTTATGCTAATTTCAAACTTCATCAATAAGTATCATTAATTCCATTGTGTAGAGTTTTAAACAATGAACAATTTTTCCTTTAAAAGCATGGACAAACGCCAAAAAGTTGTTGCTAAAAATACATAAAGTCAATTTCTACCATGTACCATTACCGAAAACCACGAGAAAGTGGGAGATTTTTATCAAAAACTGGAGAATGGAAGATTTAACCAAAAAAATAGGAATCTCCCGGAAGACACGAGAGACTTGGAATGTATAAATTAGCGTTGTGTTAGGTGCTATTATAGGAAGCAGTTGTAATTTACATATGAAATGCTAAGTCATTATTTAGTTTAGCAATTCAAAAATTATACTTAAAACTTTACTGTTAGTTACAAGATATGCGCATAAATCATAAAATCCTTTTGAGATAATGCATTTTGTTGCTAGTTCCCAGCCCTCCTAAGTACCTCGGACTGACGTGGAAAGAAGTTTTATTGTTACGTCAAATTAACTAAACCTTGAAAATAACTGTTACGTCAAATTAAATAAACCTTTTAAATTCCACTCACCATTCAAGTCTCCTCATTTTTCTTCGATTAAGTTCAAAGTAAAGATGTTTAGAAGACTGTTTCGTCGTTCGGAAATTAAAACAACCGATGGCATTAACCCTTGGCATCTTCCAAGGTTCCATCGCGCTGTATATATGCAGAAACTTTCTAAGATGAGGCGATTATTGAGAGAAAAGGAAATCAATATCAATAAACTTGATCGCAAAGGAAGGTTAGTTGAGTTCATCGTATACTATCTTTTACTTTTTGAAGTGACTAGTGCTCGTTAATATTGAAGCATTGCAAATCACTGGCTTGAATCTTCTACTTATTGGTAAGAATCATTGCTCTTGTCTTTATGCAAACAGAGCGAAATCATAAGTAACTAGAATAGGCTAGAATTCAAAAGCAACTTTGTTTAAAACAACCTTTCCATTTCGACCTTTCGGGAAATCAAGTCCTTCATGACTGCTCCTGCAGATCCATCTCTGATACGTATATATAATACCATACCATATCATATCATATCATATCATATCATATCATATCATATCATATCATATCATATCATATCATATCATATCATATCAATCATATCATATCATATCATATCATATCACGTCATATCATATTATATCTTATACTCTTAAATTTGTTTCTTTACAGGACTGCAATGCACTATGGGTGCCTCTCAGGAGCCAAAGAAGCAATTGAGCTTCTCTTCATGTCACGCAGTGAAGTCGAAATTTTGCGTGATTTACAAGGACAAAGTCCTATTTACTATGTAAGTACCATTTTCAACGAAAAATCCTGCGATCAACTATTCGTAGGTTACTGCTGTGTCAATAATTGAAAGTGTTGTTAAATTTGAGATCCAACCAGCAAATTTCATTAAATTTATAAGTTAATAGTAACATAATTATAACGTCCCCTGTCAAAATTTTTGACTGTGACTTTTAAAACTATACAAACATTTCATCTTGCACTTGCTTCCAAACTTCTAATGAATTTTCATTTGTCATAAGAAACATGTTTACATCTTTTCTAAACTATATTGATTATTCTCTACTGTTCTGTTCACGCCAATTTAGCATCTTGCAGCAGATATCAGCTGTTGTCTGTAAGATAGATTGTATAAATAATAAAGAAAAAAATTAATTTAAAAGAATAAATATAATAAATCGTTAATCAGTTTTACTGCTATATATGTGCTACCATTTATTGATATTCTGAACTATGCTAGTGTATAAGAGGTGTGGAGCATTGTAATATATAATAAAGTTGAATCTTTATAGCCATTTAGTATAACTCTTACTGCAAAGAGACTCTATTACTTTATTTATATTTTATTTACTAATAAGAAAATTGGTAACTTCCATGATATCCTAAAACAGAAACTATCTGGAATCATTCTATCTACTATCTGCTATCTACAAAAATTTATTTAAAAGTGGGTATGGGTACAAGAAGAATGGGCACACACACACGCACGCACGCACACACACACACACACACACACACACACACACACACACACACACACACACACACACACACACACACACACACACACACACACACACACACACACGCAAACACACCACACCACACCACACCACACCACACCACACCACACCACACCACACCACACCACACCACACCACACCACACCACACACCACACATGAAGATATTACTATATATAATCATGAAGATATTACTATATATAATGAGTTGGACTGTTTTTGCCTTAGATTCATATTAATTCGCAACTGTAACATTACCTATTGGCAATACGATACACATCAATAAGTAATTTTCTATATTGAAGGCAATTATAAATGGACATCTTGATATTGTGAAAATATTCTACTCCATTCGCTATAATTTCAACGAGAGTGATTTTTATGGAGTAACACCTCTGCACTACTCCATTAACAAGAGACAACCAGCCATAGCTGAATTCCTGGTAAAACATGTGAAGATAGACCTTGATGTGCAAGATGGGGTAAGTTTCCATTTCAAAACGGTGTACAAAGTACGCTCCAAATATAAGATATATGCTGTAATTAAAGTTTCTATGACATAAATGAAGGGAATCTCTAAATTATTCAAGCAACCATAGTTGGGATTATGGCCTAGGGAACTAATACCGAATGAAAAAGTGGATTCGAATGAGATATGGAGTGTTAATGAAGATTATCAGAACAGAGATTCGGGGCTTACAAAGTGTCTCAGCCAGATTAATGCATTCAACGTTATATGGGGTAAATATGAAAATGAATTAATGTAAAGTCAAGGAACAGGTAAGAATTGAATTCGTAGGAAAGAATAGGAATATAGGTGCAAATATACCCAAGTAGCATATCATTTTTGATTTTAGAATGCATCAACTGCGTTGCATTTAGCGGTGCATCAAAATCTAGTTCGGATTGTACAGCTGTTGACAAAAGCAGGAGCAACAGTAGATAAGCAAGACAAAATTGGAAGGTAAGCAATTATTGCATGATAAAAAGCATTTTATTGGATAGCAGGCATTATGAGGCTACTACACTATCATTGAAATAGTTGATACTTCATCTTCAAATGTTAGAGAGATCCTATGGAAAGCTTACTAAATATACAAACCTTTTCATTTTAGTAAGCATCTACAACTAGAGTAACTGTCTCTTGCATGGAATCTAAATGCTATAACTTAGCAGTTTCGATGAAAGATACCTTGTAATCGATTCGTTTACCCTCGATCATTTGTTGATAATATGTACTTCATGTTTCATTAAGCGAGCAAGGTCTTTTTGAAACGGATCGATTTTCTTTATAGCATTTTCATAATCAGAATCTTTCAACAGGACTCCACTAATACTGGCAGTAGAAGAATGCATGGTAGAGTGTGTCACTATTCTAATAGAGTGCGGAGCAAGTCTTGAAATCAAAGATTGCCGCGGTCTCAATGCAGAGACAATGGCGCAATTCACTGAAAACGAGGCGTAAGTACTGATTTGTATTTGCTGACTCTGAAGTTAAGTTCATACTGATTCTGTTGACTTTAAAGGGAATTAGAACCAATAGCGTTTAATGCAGAACCCGATAATCTGTAATGTAACGTGAATGAATAGGCATAGTGCCATAATATAAAAGAAGGGGCTACAAATAAAAAGATGAGTGCGACAAGCACTAAAATTGTTAAAGGCTAGAAAAATCGCTGGCTGGCAAACAAACTGTGGGAGGCTAACACTCCCTTTCCAGTGACGACGTGCTTGATGAAGTAAATTATAGTTTGATATTTGTTTTTCACCGTATACTATCTTGATAGAAAGACTATCACACTGCTATTTGGCGCAACCTGAAATTACAAAGTTTTAGCATAATCAGCAAGCCTTTCTGATACATCTTGACATATTAATGTAGTATCAAATGTACATATTTGTCTTGCTATTGGCTATGGAATGACATTCATTACGATATAAAAGAATATGTTAATGTTGAAACATTTAAATGAAAGTTAAAGACATTTAGTTTTAATAAGTTTTGAGTAAACAGTTACTTTATTTGCTAGCACTTTGCTTAGAAATTATAATTCGCAGTTGAAGATATTTTTCACAAAACTGCGTTATATCAATGAAATCGTAACTTTGTATGGATTTTCAGTTTGCGTCGGAAACTTCATGATGCACGCTTACTACTACATTTACCTTGCCCTTCTGACGACTGGAGTAAGTCATAGTTTAGTTTTTATTTTCCTCGTGTATTTAATCTGAGAAAGGCGACTTTCATACATGTATTCTATTAGTCTTTACAACCTGAGATGTTCAATCACAGAACAACATTGCCAAAAAGCTCAGCTTTCTGCTAGTATTATATTGTATAGTCCTTTGCTTCACCTTCCTCTTCAAGACAAGATAAATAGAAAGAACTCTACTTTGTTCATCTAATAGGTGTATCAGAGGTCAATAGCACAATAAGCTTTGATCTTAATGAATCTGAAGAAGAAGAGGAAGAAGTTGAGACCAATAGAAGAATTCAATTGTCTCCACCACTCTCAAGTCAAGTAGGAAACATGTTTGATGAATATCAACATATTCCAGATAGGGAAATAGCATCAAATGCCACAAGTAGGGATCATGTAGTACAAGAGAATTATGAATATTACTGCTCCGTTGGTATAGACATGGTAGTCAAAACTAAAAGCTTCATCTTTCATAAAGCCGAAGAAGAAGCACCAATAGATGTTGAGCCAATCCCAGATATGGTGCAGGCTCCAGGTCAAGTGAAGGAGGTATTCCTTGATACAGATCAGAACCAAATAAGTGAGACTACAGTTGTTCTGAGAGCACCAGGAAGTTGTGATGGAAACCATTTTGATGAACGAAAGGAAGTCGACAACGAAGATGACTTCATCTTCCATGAGGGCCACCAACAAGTGTCACTGGAAATTGAGCAATTACCGGAACCTTTCCAGCACCCAATAGAAGTAACGAAGGTGCTCCCTGAAACAACTCAGAACGTTGTGATTGAGACCACAATAGATCTGAAAGTACCAGAGAGCGGTAAGGACGAATATTCAAGTGAACTGAAGAATGTGGACACTGAAGATGATGTCGCCACCTATCAAGTCAAGGAAGAGCTTTCACTGGCAATCGAAAACGTCCGAGACCAGATACAGGTCACAACAGAAGTGAAGGCGATATTTTCGGAAGCAACTCAGAAACATAATATTAACAGTATGATTGGTCTTAAAGCACCAGCGACTTGCGAAAGTAACTATTCCAATGGACTAAGAGATGTGGATGCCAAAGATGACTTCATCCTTCACAGTAACAAAGATGGAATACCACTGAAAAATGATCAACTTCCAAACCAATCCGAAGCCAACAAAAATTCCATCATGGAGGAATTCTGCCACAATGATTGCAATACGCAGAAGGCACAGATCCCATCAGTGATGGAGGTAGTATTTGCTGAGAGATCTCAACTTCTGAGTAACTTCGATATTGTAAGCGACTAGTAACAATAATAATAATACGAGTTATTTCTCATCTTCAAAGCATAGCTTTCAAAAGAAAACTTGTTCCTTATTATAATGAATTTGAGCTTCTTGAAAGAAATTTTAGTCACCTGAGTCATGACTAGTTCAAATGATTGCACAATGCACAACTAATATTTTTCGTTTACTTGATCAAGGGCTCTCAGAAACATGCGGAAGACTTGAGAATCAAGCTAGCATTAGACAAGCATGAACTGATAAAGGAGATGGTTGAACAAAGTGCTGATACTTGGTGCCAGGAGCAAATGACAAGAAAACTAGCACTGAAAGATGAATTGAGAGAGAAGATCATTTCATTGTTTGAAAAGGCACAAACAGAGAGATTGGTTTTAAAGAGAGAAAATGATGCGTTAAGAAAAGAGAAATCAAAGCTTGAAGAAGAAGGAGAACATCAAAGAGAAATTCTTCAGAAGCATATGAATTGTGCAGGAAAGGTAGCTTCAAGCATAAGTTCTTTTCTTATAAGTTTATAGATAATAGCTCTTGGACATTTGACTTCCTCAATATAGATTTAGTATTGTCTTTTCATCTTAATTTAATTCACATAGATCGATAAAAATATTTAAATGATGATCTCTTCACCTACTACATAATATAAGGCCTTCATTCAAGCTAGCGATACCAACTAATATTCCTATTTCACCAGGCATCAGTCAACAATTTGACAATTTTGTTTAGGACTACTGTTAGTGAAACACAAAAAGAGCCTAAATTCAGGTCAACGAATAACAAAGTTGAACAGTTAACTTTCATTTAAAATTGAGCTGAGTTTAACAACTTGCTTATATAATTATATGGCAATATGATTGCTAACATCCAAACCCTTACAGTGGCTTAAATTGTCTTATGAGATTGAATCTTATTCATCAATCAAAAATGAATGTTGATTTCCTTTAGCTTGCACATGCAGAATTTTGCACAGCTGAGTTAAAGGAAGAACTAGAGGAGTGCCAATCCAAAATTTTGCATAGTGATGGAAAAATAAGCAAGCTTCAGTTCCAAAACGAGTTGATGCAGAGAATTGTCTTGAAGAATGAGAAAACCCAAAATGAAGTAATCAGAATGAAACAAGAATTAGAGATTGTGCGCCGAGAAAATGTAACATACATTAAAGACCTTGAGAAGAAAACTGAGCTTCTAAAGCAGTACAAAGTAAAAGTGAGCATAAGTTTTGTTATTCATTAACATTAATCTTTTAATGTAAGAGCATACTTTAATGCGTGATGACAAATGTAAATAGACCTTTAAAATTTGCAGGGCACTACAAGAGCTGCCTTGATCTTTTTAACATACTTCAAGTTTAAATAAATGATTAACATGGCTTTTCGAAAACATGTTTTGACCTTTAAATCCTCATTGCTTAATGTCTTCTTGGATATTATTGATTTTCTATATTTCGCATTTAAGCATATTTTATCCTCACTAGATTTTAGTTAATTCACATTTCAGAATATCTTGCAGCTGTGTACAAGTATTAACAATATTCTCAGGAACTTTAGCTTACTAAGAACATAATTTTTGATATCATGGTGGTTAGATGCAGAGTCCAGAAAAAGTCACGGCTCCACGGCTCTGAACCGGAGGAAAATTTTGCTCTTTATGACGTATTTGAGGAAGGCTTTGAAATTTATATCAACAATCCAGTTTCAACAAAGTTTTTATATAACGCGACATCAACTGTAAAGGGCATAGCCCACTTACAGTAAAAGCTTCCGAGACATACCCAATGCAGAGTTCAAAAACTTTGGCTAGTTTTGATACATAAAAGAGGAAGGTTTATGATGAAGATTTGACTGCCGGAGGAAGGTTGGGCACTTTTCTGGACTCTGGTTAGATGGGAGTATTTCAATGTCAAGAAGAGTGCCCTTGTGCAAGACAATGAAACACAATCAGAGTTTCTTTACCCTTGTGAGGCCATCCCTGATTGCTGTATAAACATTTGCTCATTTCTCAACAACTTGAATGCAGACACTGAATGTCTACATAACAGAGATAGATAAATTTTTCTTTCCTATGGTTGGAATAGCTTTAAATTACAGGCTCTGGTTATTTTTCTTCAGGTATTCAATAGACAGTATCTCTATATTATAGATAATAGAATCAGAAAGTGCTCGTAATAAGATGAAAACAAAGCTGTTTGAGCTCGAGAGAATTCGTGACAGTTTAAAAATACTACGCGATGATGCAAAACGCACTAGAGAGCAATACAAAGAGCTAACTAAATCAAATACTCAACTTCAAAAAGATCTACACAAATCAAATGAAATAAATGAAAAATTGAAAGATGAGAATGCTAAGTTGAAAAAGGAAGAAAAAAGGGGAATGTCACTGCTGCCTCAAACATTTGATCAGATATGCTCCAGCAGCCACAGTGTAGCGTGGACATCAGCAGCTGATAGCAGCAGTATTTCACCTTTCGGGGCAATGAGTGACTTTTCTATGACATTTAAGCCTGAGATCATTAATGCGCAACCAGGAAAAGGTGCTATTCCTAGACGCTATAAAAATAATGAAGGCAATCAGGAAGAAAGAAAGCATGAAGAATATGAACTAGAAAGTACAGACGACAGTGAATATAACTCTCAAGACAAATTATTGAATTCAGATGATGCAGATTGTTCAGATTTTAATAGAAGGGATAATATTCCAGCTACAAGACATGGGTGTGAGCTATATAGCTCAAAGGAATATGCCATTTCGTCTGGAAGTGACTTGAAAGAGCAATCTAGTAAGAAGGATCCTGTCTATGAAGAGAGATACGATAGAGAAAAGGATTGGAAGCTTCAAGGTAGGTTAAGTAATACTAAGTTGACTGCTGTATTACAATACCATGTAAGTCATGAACAAGAACTTTCAATTCTTTAAACTAAATGATTTTCCCCTATAGCACACTGTGGGTATTAACAGTTTGGTATCCTACAATCTATGATGCATGATCTGACTATTGAAATAGCTTATTAAAAGCAGGTTGTTCAATGTTTAGTGCTCTGGCCTTATGAGTAATTCTCCCTTTTAACTTACTGCACATCCCAAGTTTGTATATGGTTCCTTCTCCGAACGTATTGATTACTATAAACTCCTTCTCTCGTGTATTATGATAAGACTGATAGCACACTTATCTCATTCACACTCAAATGCAGCATTCACGTGTAATATTGTAAGACATAGCTTTTTCTGTACAGCCATAATTAGCCAAGCAAGAAACATCTCAGAATTGGAAGAGGCAAAGCTTTGCAACAATAGACTGTTACGAAGGAATTCAAACCTTTCAAACGAAAATCAGGAACTTTATAAGCAAGTTGATGATCTAACAAATGAAAACAGAAGTCTTCGAAACATACTATTGGAGTCCTCTGGCGATTTTAAGTCAAACTCAGGAAAAAGGATACCTTCGATAAATCATGCAAAGGATGAATTAATGATGGAGCTTGCCAGTGTTTGTAAAGAAAACAAGAGGCTACATATTCAGATTGAGAAACTCAAATCTTCACTGGGGTTGAAAGAGAAAGAATCAAAATTAATGACTAGAGAACTGACTTCACTGAGAGATGAGATTAAAGAGCATGTCACGAGAGAGCATAATTTGGGTAAAGTACCAAAGTACTTAGAAGAGTCTACAGAACACACAGAAAGTAGCCATATAACAACAGACAGTCCAGGGTCAAAGAAGAGCGATATATGTGATATATCTTTAGCCACTGATGCTATTGCATGCACTGCTAACTCCGATAAGAAAGTACGAGAAGAACTAGTACAGAAAGGACATGGATCAACAATGATGACAAGTAAGGAAGATGGTAGTATTGATGACCCATTAGTTCTAGGCAAAGATCAGCAACAAATTGACTCTGATCAATTGCTTTGCTACTGTAAGGAAAGCGAAACGATTCCTAATAGCATTAATGATTTAATAACGTTGAGTGAGAGGAAAGTACTTGAAAGCAGGATAGATTCGTTTCAAAATGTGAATAAAGAATTGACTACAGAGATTTCTGCTCTCAAGAATACCAATGAAGAAATTAAGCAGAATTTTACATTGAAGTTGAAAGATTTGCAGATCATCAACTCAGAACTTGAGAAAAAAGTCAATGGATATCAAGAACATGAAGAACAGATAGCAGGAATACGAGAAAAGAATTATCACTTGGAGGTGGAAAATGGAAAATTGCAGAAGTGCATGGAAGACGCTGCTTACATTAAAGTAGAAAACGAAGAACTAAAACGGAAATTAGAAATGAAGGCCAATGAATGTATGAAACATGAAAAAGTCCATGAGGACAAGTTACAGCTAGAAGAGTCTCTACAAGAGCATGTAAAACTGCTAGAGCTATTACAAGATGAGAATGAAATGCTAACAAAGAAAAATGAGAAGTTATATCAACTGGAATATAATGAAGTCCTGCAGAAGAGTGAAATTGAGAACTTAAAGACAGAGATTTCGTGTTTTGAAATCTTTGTGAAAGAGCAAGCAGAAGAGCAGAAAGCACTCCAAGTAGAAGTAAATCATCTTAAAAGACAGATTGAAAATAAAGAGAAGGAAATTGTTGAGGTTCGTAAGAAGAACTCTGAAATTAGAGCTAAATTATTAGATATGGCTGTAGAAGTAGAAGAAGTGGACAGGCTTAACTGTGAAAATGAACAACAGCGTGATACAATAGCTAATCAGCAAGTTCTAAAAGCTGAACTTGCTACAGAAGTTGATAGTTTGCGATCCAAATTAGGGAGCTTAGATAGAATTCGACGCGAGCACGATGAGCTGATAAATGAGTTAGAAATGTATAAAAGAAAGGTCTATGATGTGGAGAGAAAGTACCAAGAAGCAGCAGATCTTTTAGTTGAGCTTGATACTAAGATTGACAATACAGAAGAAGAGCTTGCAGAAGCAAACAAACTTGTTGAAAAGTTGTCAAAGGAGAAACTTCAGCTGATTGAGGAATGCAGTAGCAGTGCAGAAAGAATCCAAAGTTTGAAAGAGTTACTCGAAAAGAGGAGCAAAGATAAAATATTGCTAGAAAAGGACGCTGTAAGAATTCAAGAAGATCGTGCCTTAAAAACAGAAGTGGGACCAAAGCAAATTAGGAGCATTGACAGCATTTCCGAGGTGCTTGCTAAAAGCAAAGGTGATGTGGCGTGTTATATGTCAGAGTATCTTGACCACAGTTATCATTCCGTTAGAAGTTATCAAGGTAGACTTGATACGAAGGCCCAAGAAACGAATGTTCACAAACAGATTGTTGAAAAGGAAGCAGATAAAGTAAAACTTGAGCTAGAGAATGCAAAACTCGAAGTGAAATATGAAGCACTTAAGGAAGACAGAGGATTTAAGAATTTGGGATGTGCTGACGAGAAAGGGGACACAATAAGAGATAGTTCCAAAGTGGTTAGATTATTCCAAGAGAGACTAGATGCGTTAATGCGGTCAAATTTCAAGCTAAGAGAGGAGAAAATAGAAATGGAGAAGTATGTGGAAGAAGTTATGGCTGAGAATGAATCATTGAATGCTCAGATTTCTGAGGTATGCAATCACACTAAAATAAGAATTTCAGAGCTCTTTGATTCTATTATCATTAAATTATCAGCAATACTAAGATTCAAAATAATATTTTTGATGCTATTACTTTCTTGTAGTGTAATGCAAAACGCTCGGATGATCTACTGGAGATAAAACAGTTGAGAGATGGTAAGGATTTGATTTCAAAATTTCTACATTATTAGCTTCTCTGTGATGAAACATAAGAGAGGAGTCCAATCGAAAAGCTTCCAAAAGTCACTTTTATAAAAATTATAAATAGACATCAAAGAATATAGAACTTAAGCAGAATTTTAGTAATAATAATTGTTTTAACTGTTTGTATGCTTTGTAGAACTAGCAAAGAACAAGGCAAGCATAATGGTAAGGCTTATTTTAAATTATCATTAGTTTACTTTTGAGTTTTAATCTCCATCATACCAAGTAAGTTGAGATAACCTGTGGAGATAGAGAATATCAGTGAACACGTTAATTGCGATAAGGTAACAAATATATATATATAAATATATATATATATATATATATATATATATATATATATATATATATATATATATATATATATATATATATATATATATATATATATATATATATATATATATATATATATATATATATATATATATATATATATATATATATATATATATATATATATATATATATATATATATATATATATATATATATATATATATATATATATATATATATATATATATATAAGCGGCGATAATTTCCAATGCATCTTCTACCATACCAACTTGCTCGATAATGTAACGGAGCGGTTCGATAAGATAAAAGAGAAATTAAGATATACTTGTATACGCGACCGTCGGTTTCATGCCAACAAAATCATCAGGCGTATGGAGATGATATTTGAATAACGCTTAATATACACACAACGAATTTGTATGAATCCAGGAAACAAATAAAACATGCTAAAACTGGTGGTCAATGTCAGCTGTCTTTTACAGGTGCTGCAAATAACTCGCTTTTAATAGCAACTGTCATTTTGTTGTATGCGAAGGGGTTGATCACTCTCCTTGTATTTTTGAATGAATGTATTTACTTATTTCTTTCAAAGATAAAAGATTATTTCAACGACGTACTCTTCTTAAAGAGAGAGCTCGAACATCGCGAAAACAGTAAGCCATAAAGTCAAATTTTTCAGATTGAATTACTTTGTAATTTAGTTCTCTGTGCATCACTACATTTTATTCTGATGCAATGAAAACATATTAGACAAAAGGACAATGCAAGCCTGTAATTAATGCAAGAATTTATCTACTTACTCTTCGTTCAGTTTCAAGTATCCTCCTCTCCAAGTATTCATACAAATATAATTCTATTCGCAGTTATTAATCAGAAGAACGAACAGCATATTGTAAGTTCAGTTAGACAGTCTCGTAGAATTCTAGAGTAGCTGCAGAATATTAGAGTAGTTACATAAAGAGAGCTTGAGCAGATAACGGAAGTCTCTATTTGGTATAGTAGCTAGACAATTTACATTAGAATTTAGGAAGTTCCATTAAGTAAAACTATAACCTAACACTGAAAAGCTTTTTGGTATCATTGATCTTTCATTAAAGAGCTATAGAAAAGTAATTCGTCGTATATTTTAGAACTATTTATAGCTTAAGTGCATACCTAATCAAAACAAAATATTTGAGATTATTGTAGCCAATTAGGCCAGTTGTTGAGTAGTTGACAGCTTATCTAGCATTGGTTTAAGTAACAGTAGTGGTAGATATTGTGTAGCATAGCCTGCTTTGTATTGTATCATGCTCTTTCCATCTAAGCCACAACATCGATTAATCATTTGAATCGTATAAACAGAGACTTGGTAGTTGCCACCGTAAATCAAACCATCAATGGTAGTTCGTTGCATATTGGTTAGAAGTAGCAACGTCAATCAAATAGTACTTTTTACGATATTATAGGTTCTAGTTTCTAAACTCGAAGAAATCCAAGAGAAGAAACAGGATTTGGAGGTTGAAGCTTCTATGTTAAATGTAAGATCTTAATTCGTAAATCTATTAGTTTATGTAAAGAGCAGAATATTCTCAATCAAAATTTCAGGATTAGCTATACATGAGACAAATCCACCTTAAGTGGCAGATCATATATGTGGACACTATAGCAGCAACATCGCTCACATTGCCCAACATTATCGAAGTTCATTCCAAACATCAACAGAGTCAATGAAAAGTGCTAAATGCTTTTTTTAAATGAACTGGATGACAAATAAATGCAAAAGAAAAGGACAAGCAGTTAAACATCTTGAAATTTGCTAGCTAATAATAGTTGCCAATAAGAACAATCCTTCATGTTTGACAATCTCTAAATTATAGTAGGTTACCAATTGAGAGCTGCAACTTAAGAGAAGTATGGACAATTAACATTCACTATTATAATCAAATTTTGTAGATCTCAATACAGCGGGTCGAGTCAAAACGACTTCTTGCAGAGCATGAAAAGTGCAATCTTGAGAATAAGGTATAGTAAATGCAATTTACAGTATACTGAAATCAGATATTGATTTTGCATTCAGTTTGATCTGGAAGCAACAGAAGTAAGCCAAGTAATATGAAATAGGCTCTAACTTAACTTAAATAATGCGCACTGACTTTGAATTATAATGAATTCACATCCAATAGAATAAATCCAATTTTGGTTATAATAAGAAAAATGCTTTATTATAGTGATCTACGAACTTTGAAATTCCAAATATGCAATATGAAAGTGCTTTCAAGTCAAGTTGAAACTTTTTTCCCTCAGGTCAATTTTCGTATTTATATTGCCTTTGTTCTCTGTTTAAGGTGTCAGAGCTCATAAATAAGCTACAACACATGGAAGAAGACAACACTATGGTATATACATTATAATTCCAGACCTATACAGACATGCCGGAAACGTGGGGCTGGGGACTGCAGCCCTCACATTTCTGCTAATTTATAATGTAAAGATTGAGACATTCAATCCAAATAGAAAGTAAATTTTCTTTTCCGTGTTAAAGTTCAAGCACCTTTAAGGCTATTGGAGGTAAATACTCGAAATTTTTTTCAAAACGTGGTGGTACAGACTAATCCAAAAAAGGGGTGTTTCCTACTGAATTATACAATTTGGTTCCAAAACTTTTTCAGGGTCTCTGTCCCTGACCCCCTACTCCCACTACGCCATTGTTGGGTACTTCCATACGGACTAGCAACTCGTCCCCTTGGTCCCAGGTCCCACACTCAAAAATATGCTCCGGCATCCTTGACTATATTCTTACTTCAAGTAAACTCTTTTTGTACTATTTCACTTTCCATACAAGCAAAGACTACTCTAAAACCGTAGAAACGTAGACAACTTTATTTCAAGCCGATGGCACTTTTGCATGATCAAAATAAAAAGAAAACATTTGTTTGAATTTCAGATTAATAACCTGTACATGAAGTGTTTACTGGATAACGACAAACTAAGTCAATATGTACAGTCCATGCAGTGCAGGTAAGTGTTGATATTGTTGATACGATAAGATCAACTGATACAGCGTAAATCAGCATTATTCATGTAGAGCGTAGGCACAATTTTTGGAAGATTTTTCACCATCCCTTACCCGTTGTACCGGACGTGTATATTAAACTACTACATTATCTGAATACGCACTTTACCATTATCCTCCCATTGGCTTTCAATCTGTTTTCAGCGGTCAAAAAGCCACCAAAGTGTCTTGAAAAGTATAGACAGAGTTAGGGTTTTGAGTGTACTATCTACATGTCTTTTTTATAAGAAACCTGGCTCAAGACGTAGAAGCAAGAGTTTCGTAATTTCTGGCCGCATTTTAGTTCTAAAATTTCTCAAAAGTTTCTTCATTTACTGAAAAAGGTTATAGTGAAAACAAAAACAACATGTAAAAAAACATTTTTCTGTAGTGTCCATTAGGCTTATTGGCTTTTAAGCTCATAAAACATACTGTAGTGGACAATTTTATATCCTTTGAGGACAAATGTGTTTCCGCCAAACTGTGAAAGATGGCACAGAAATTTCAATTTTTCGTTGCTCTTTTCTTGTAGTTCTAAAAGTCTGTCTATTACTAGGTGCATTATACACAGGTTTCTTATAAAAAAGAACCTACACATGTTATCAGGATCCTCTCTCTCCCCTGTGCGCTAAAATGTGCTCTATGTCCAACTTCTCTTATTTTCGTAAGAAGTAAGTGAATCACTTCATGGAAAACTGATTAGTGAGTCAATTTGATTTCGAATAAGACATTGTATGGCAAAGTGGTAGTTATGAGCAATAAATTATAACTTTCATATCCAGACTATCCTGAATGATGGAATCTGACAAAAATATGTCTTAAAAACGCAAAATTTGTGATGACTTGAGTTTAACTTGAAACTGTTAAATGACCGGCTGGAGGGAGTTGAGGCTGCAAGAAGAAGACTGGCCGACCAATCTGGCGTTAACCGATAGTCAGGACACTTAGGGCTCAGCTTTGTTGTTGACAAAAGACTTTATGCCATCGTGGGAAATTAGCTTCTAAGTCGGTGGTAAATGTATGTTTGTACCTAGCAATGGTGTGATGCAAGGTGGCGGGAAGAGAATCAGTAGCACTAGAAAGATCGTTTTAGGGGGTGCCAAAACGTGGTCTAATGATATTGACGAATCTTTAAGACAAAGAAGATCATTATAAAAATTGACACCATAAATCATGAAAGCCACTACATGTTTCCGTCAACACCCAACTCATGTTTTAGATTCAATGTGGACATGCACTTAGTCCAGCTACGTTAATACAGTAAAAACATGTATATCAGAACCACAGCTTTAAAAACCTGTCGCCTAAAATTCTTCAGATTGCTATAAACAAGATACAAAATTTCGATTTGACTGGGTCAGTAAGGAAATTGGAGGCTTTCTTTCAAGAGAAGAAGACCATTTCTCGATGCATACTAAGCAGGAAAAAGTTTCAATCATGAGTTACTACCCAAAATTATCTATTCATATGAGTTTTATAAGGACCTTGTCAACTTAGATCCATAAAAGGAAGGCTCTTTCATGCGGGCTTGTACTGTAGTACCTTATATATTTCTGTAGTGCATTTCTTATTTATGTTAATATTCTTAGCTTTTCTCCCTTTATTCAATGGAGAGGGCCGGACTAGCTTATGGACTGGGGGCCCATGAGTCTGTCAGTCAGCATCTGGGTGCATCCTTAAGAAACCTAAGATGGTCAGCGTAAGGATTAGCAAGGAAGCAAGCATTTAAATTGACTAAGGCAAAGATGTGCTCTTATTGAAATCATATCATCTGAGGTCATATCATATGGTATATAATATATTTTAGATTAAAGATTCACATAGAGAGAAATGATAAACTTCGCAAGAAACATGAAGATATCAGAAAACAGCTCCAGGTGAGGGTGATAATAGAAATGATAATCATTTCAAGGCATTTGTTATCATATACAAGTACAGTGTATCTTATATGTATTGGAAATTACTACATGATGTGAAGTTGATTAATATTGAATGTAGGTATTGAATGTCCGTTCAATGATAAGTATTCAACGGGCCAATAAATGATTGATCTTGGGCTGCTTGGCTTAAACTTCGACACTGGAGTTACTTCCACAGGGAGTTTCGATCCAAAAAGCAAAACTGTTATGTTGCAGAGAATATTTTAATCTTCAAGTTTCAAATATCGTAGCTCTCACTTGTGTGAGTAATTGGCATCATTGACTCGTGCTATTTACGATTTTCCAAATCATTTCTGACAGTAGGGTGACATTGGCAACTTTTCGTAACAAAGAAATTGTTGTTAACAGCCACTAAATCACACGGTCCATTGTCTAAATTGTACCATTTTGAGAAGAATATACCTGCATTTGTAACTTAAAAAAGCACATTGTCACTATCACAAGCCAAAATATGAGTAAGTAGGATTGAACATGTAGTCAAAATTGAAAATCATTTGTATTTCAAAAGTCATCAATGTTGAAGTTAGCAAAGTCAGACGAGGTAGAAGTGACCTCTCGTTTAAAATTAAGGTAATGATTTTAGACATTTAATAAAATTCATAATTGTTGCATCATGTGGTTTAAGCAAGTGCTAGTAAATGGATATTAAACGGTATCTATGGACAATTCATACAGCACTTTTATCAATATATCATTAGTGAATTTACAACGCGTAGAACTTTGCAAACTTAGAGAACAGTTAGTCATAGCAAAATCTCCATTCTTTCATCACTTACATAGTCAATTTGCTAACGTCTGAAATTGTGAGCATCACACCCCATCCCCAAAGAAAGAAGCACAAACCGAAATTTGATCTCTATAACAGGAGACTCAATGGAAGCAACAGGATTATGATTTGTACTGGAACCAACCCAATGCGCAAAAAGACGAAGAGACACAGAACAGAATCAAGTAGTAAATTATCGAACTGTAGATAAATTGTTAATAACTTTGATGTTAATTACTTTCAAAATTTTTAATTGTTTTATTCCAAGTTTATTCACCAGTTAAATTCATGCGTCGTTTTTAATTCCTCTACCTTTATATGTCAGTCATTATAGAACTCAATACAGTTGCAGTCTGGTGGGTATTGAGGGCTTTCTACAGGCCAATTCCCAGTTTATATTCATGACATATCTTTCTCGATTTCCTATACAATAACTTCCAGTCATTAGAACCCCATTATTTGGAATCTAAGAGTACCTGGGTTGCCAGTTAGGCGGCTTTGCCGCCCAACTGGGCTGATTATTTTCCAGTTGTGCGGGAACTTTTGCTTTGGGCGGTTGTACGGCTATTGAGCTTGTTTTCAGTACCTACGCAAAGCACCATATACAAATCTAATTGCAGTCTCCCTGCCAAGTTTTCATTCAATTAGGACCCTACAAACATATATTTGTACAGTTTTACTTGTCATACCATTGTTAACAGCAATTTTCACCTAAAAAGCGAGACTTTCCATACATTCTTACACAAAGAGGAAAGCTTGCCATATATTGTTTGAACTCCAGTACAATCATTTCTAACCTATCCCCACTTTACTCATTCGCAGATAAGATTGTGTGTGTTTTGGGATGGATTTTTAAAGCATTTGGTTGGGATTTACGCAAAGTATCTGGCAACACTGAATATTGCTCTTATGTACTGATTTCGTTAGGGACACAGGAAACCTCGATTATACTGATTTCAGTGATGACTGTATTACACTGCTAGTTTTATAAGCATTTCGAAATTCTGACTTGAGCCCAGTGATTCTTAAAATCACCAAAACTGAGTTTCAAATATTCGTAAGTAACTCTTTTCCTTTTTTTTAACTATTTGAGTTACAATCAGTCTCAATGATGCTTAAATGCAGAAGTCTTAAAATGGCCACGTGGTACATGAAAGTAAATATTCTTCTCCCATTCATTTGTATACATTCTGAACAATACTTACACGAGGAAATATTTTTAACTCCTTACCTCCAAAACATAGGTTCAATCCATACGTTGACTCTTAGGTAAACTTTACTGATGTTTATATAACTGGTAATCTTGAACCTGGTGTGATTCGTGCGTAAATGGTTAGGTATGGAAGACATTCAACCTTGTCATTTTTACAATAGAGAATTCTTATAAAATAGCAGTGGGATTTATACGAACATTTGGAGCGGATTGTCTCTCAATAGCAGACTTAAATTGAAGGGTCTATAAGATGATGTTGAGGAGGAGGGGGATGGAGATCAGTGATAAAGAAGAACTGTTTATAGACTGGTGCTTAAATTTAGACTTCCCTTGTTATATTATAAACAAAAGGGAGTTTTGAAAGTGAGTCTTTATGAGGCATGTGTCACATTGTTACGAACATCGAAATTCCAATATGCAGTTTGAAAATGCTTTGAGCTCCAGCTGTCCTTCTCTCCCTCTTGTCAGCTTTAGAAATCTGCTTTGCATTTGTTCTCTGTTTAAGGTGTCGGATCTCATGAATAAGTTACAACACCTGGAGGAAGACAACACTATGGTATATACATTGTAATTCTAGACCTATGCAGGCATGGAGGAAACGGGGGTGGGGTTGGGGACTGCAGCCCCCACATTTCTGCTAATGTATAGTGTGAAGATTGAAGCATTCCACCCAAATAGAAAGTAAATTTCTTTTTTCGTGTTAAAGTTCACTCAGCTTTAAAAAGTACTAGTCAGACGTCCCTTAAAGTAAGTCCTCCCTCGGAATAAATATTTCCCTCGAATACGTCCCCATCAAAATTATCAGAAAAAGCCCACATGGAGCTTACTCATATCATGTATAAAGTGTACTACAATCATAGGGGATCCAGAGGGGAGCGGGGGGCCATGGCCTCAAAAAAAGAAATTGCCTCTTCAAAATTTAGCGCTTTGAAGTAAGCAAATCCTTGTTCTATGCAGGTCCATTGAGATCCTGTTTAGACGATATCGGCATCACAACGGCACGATACGACAAGGGTGTGACTTTTTTGTCTGTTATCACCCGTTTATGCAATATAGGTACCATACCGGCAATTGCCATGGATTCGTGGGTTATAGTGCAGTCTGTATCAAGCACATCTGGACATTCACACTGCTTAAGTGCTAGTTCAAGAAAAGAAAAGTTACATCGGGTGTTGATGTATCACTTATGTACAAAGGTTCTGACTCGCCAATACAGTAAATTAAAGACCAAGTAGCGTAGCAATGGCGATGTCGAAAGCCTAAAACCGCATAATAGCAAAAAGATAAATTCTTTATGACTGAAAAGATATCAAGTCTTCTATGTGCAGAGAAAAATAGATACATGACTCATTGAAGCAATAAGGATGATTTTGATGGATTTATCAAAAGCATTCGATTTTGTCCCACACAATTTTCTTATTGCTAAGTTATACACATATAGTTTTCGCTTACAGAGCCTCAAAGCCAACAAGTTACCTTGTGGAAAGAAAGCAAAGAGAAAATGTTGGCTGGATGTATGGCCATTGGTTACAAATGGAAACTGGAGTCCCCCAGGGCTCGGTGCTAAGACCAATACTATTAAACAGTTTTCTCAATGACCTTATCTATTTTATGAAATATTGGAAGGTGTGTAATTTTGCTGAAATTAACACTATTTTTGTCTGGTGAGGACACTTTTGGAAGCAGGGACGTAGGAAGTATCTAAAATGTGGGGGGGCAAGTCCCTAAAGGGGCACATTACTACGCCCATTTTGGGCTTCAAAGGGGCACTTGTGCATAGTTTGCCAAAAAGTGGGGGCCATGGCCCCTCTGTCCTCCGGTTTCTACGTCCCTCTTTGGAAGATGGGTTTAAATCTTGAAGAAGATATACTGTATATCTACAGCGATATCTTGCTTTAGGGCAAATGAAATAGTAGCTAATCCATCAAAAATTCAAGTTATGCTACTCGGTTAGAATTCTCAATATTGTAAAGGTTTCCGTTGATGTTGTAAATAGTGCTAAGCTGCTGGGGATTAGCATAGGCGTGAAACTAAGATTTGACCAGCATGTAGCAGAATTGTGTCAAAAAACAAACAACAAGATTAGTGCCTTCTCCAGAGCATCAAAATACTTGAATAAAGAGTAGTGTCTTCTACTGTACAGCTCTTTCACAATGTCTCAGCTTAATTACTATCCATTGATGTGGATACTTTGTGGAAAAGTTGCTAATAACGATCTGAATCATCACAGGAGAAATTGCTACAGACAAACCTGGAATGGCTTATGCTTGAGGTTTATTGTTTACAAGAGAGAGTCCATCTCTTTGTGGAACATATTCTACGTAAAAGAGAATAGTTATAATTTAAAATCCAAGAGCCCATTTGAGTTATCTCACCCTAGGATTTCTACTTATGGCTTAGATAGTTTATTGTTCCGTTGCACCATCATATTTTATTCCCTGCCAAATGATATAAAAATTGTTTCTTCCGTCTATTAATTTAAGTTTTATATAACAAATTGCAATGGAGAATAATGTCGTTGTATGATATATAAATAGGGCCCATTGGTAAATTAATAATTGGAGTTGCTATGTATGATCCTTAATTTTTTTTATATCAATGTAATCTCCTATATTTTCCTATTTACTTGTTCATGTATTTATTCAGGTTAGAAATTTTAGAGCTATTGCTTTTAAAAAAGCCAACTTAAATGAATTTTATAGCAATAATTTGCTTTGAATCTTCATTCGATTAATATACTATTAATGTCTATAAGTTTAAATATCGCAATAAGGTAACTTGTATCTGGCTGGAAAAGGGAGTACCATATTATACATTCATATCCATAAAAAAGCAAAAATAAAGCTGAGAGCATGTAAGATGTGCAGGTTAAAATTAAATATGACATAGAATTCTGGAGGATTACGAGATAGATTTAGAAGCGTAGTTTTAAAGAAGTCGGTCGCTGTAAACTTCGGCAGACTAAAAGTCTCAGACAAAAAGTTTCGGGTACGGTCTCGTGCACATAATATTTTGCCCAATGCTTCCTAGAATAGTGGTGGCAATAAAGGGAATAGAAAAATGTGTTGAAGTGCCATGACCTGTTATGCCCCCTTAGGGACACCCTTGATTATTATGGATATTGTTATGCTATGGTCACTAGGGCAATTCTTTGGATACAGCCAATCATACTACCTCTGCGATGGAATGTTGCTGCTGTTGCGTATGCGTAATGGCTGAACTTTTCGAGCACAACTTCGGACGGAGATCAGTGTACTGATGATGCAATGTATACAATATACGGAGTGATGTTGCGGTAGATAATAATGGGTAAAGAAAAGTCGTAGAGAACTTTTGGTTCAAATATCAAGCAGTTACATAAGATAAAGGGAGAATAACAACTAACCGGATAACGATATTTTCTTGGGGTTTTTTTAGGCACACACGGCAACGTGCAGTTTTATTGTTGCAGTTTAGTATATTCTGTCGGAAATAGAGTCAAGGATCATCAACTGGCAAAAATTATTGATCAACCTACGCAATGCCAGTCCTATTTTCAGACCATTTACCTCTGCCATCACTAAAGTCATATATTGTATTGAGCATAATTTTTCTTGGGTTGGGATTTTTCTACTCAAGAGATGCAAGTTCATCTAGTGATAGCCTAAGCAGTCATGACACAAAACAACCTCATTCATCAAATAATATTGACTCATTGTTTGGAAAAGAATCTGCTTTTGCATGGGTAAGATATAATCTATTTATTATGTAGCTATGTGTTTGGTTGTATAAAATCGGTCCAGAACCATTCAATAAATATTGGGAGTATGGTGCACCAGAATCACTTGAACCACAAGGTCCAATTTCCATTTTATCGTATGCGCAAATAACATTAAATGCATGCATGAGACAATACCTTTTGACTACTTGGAATTTCGAGTTTGGAACCTGTCCTGAGTTGCCATGTTAAATGTAATGTCCATGAGTCAATACCAAGGTATTCACATTTTTATAAGAAACCATGCTCAAGGGTAAATAGTTAAAATTTCTTAATTTATGGCCACATTTCGGTTCTAATAATTTTTTTATTATACTGAAAAAAGTGTAGTGAAAATGAAAGCAGAACTTAAACCTTGTCTTTTGTAGTACCAATATGGCTTATTGGCTATTAAGCACATATAGCACACTGCAGTGGACATTTTTAGACTTGTGTGTTTCCAAAACTGGGAAGATGGTACAGACATTTCTAGAGTTTCTTAATTCTTTCCTTGTAGTTATAAAAGTTTCTTAAATTTTAGGCTGTGTAGTACTAGGTTTCTTATAAACCGGTTTCTTATAAAATGTGTGTTTGTGCAAAATGTGTACCATCCTGGAACATTACTAGAAAATGAAGAAACTTAGGAATTGAAGTTGTAAATAGTTTTTATGGTTGTATGATTCCTTATGCTCACATAATACAGGGAGCCATTACTAAATGGCTGATTCAAAACACAGCTGGAAGCATTTTGCACTATGACACCAGAATTTAGGGTTGCAGATAGCCTCCTGGCTCTTTGAGGATCTGAATCTGGTTTGAATGCTTGATCACACTGATGATAAGCTTCTCACTGACAGTAGGCTTCTTTATAGAAGGAAAACAGTATATTGGTAGATAGATTTAAAGATATTGTTGTAGCAGTCATTGCTAAAGTGATATTAGATATGATGTAAAGGTGCTGTGAAAAATATATATAAGTATTAACTGTTTCTGATCATATGATATCTGGTTTCATGCAAATTTGCTATGAATTGATAATCTTGTATGGCTTGAGGAGAGCTATATTGTCCCAAGCTTATGAATCTGTGAGTGCAGCAGCAGCAGCAACAGCAACAACAATTGGGCTGCTGCACTCACAGATTCATAAGCTTGGGGCAATCTACTCTGTGCTCAGTTTATTTGTGTAGGTCAGATAAACTTTGACAGTTAAAAAATCCTATACAACTACTACTTAAAGTTTTTTGAGGTTGTAGAGGTGCCTTTTTTCAAGTTGAAGTTAACAACATTGATAAATATGGAACCCTATTAAGTTTAGTTTGATTTTTAGACAAGTAGTGTTATAACTTTATTGATTTTTGTGTATTGTCGAGTTTTGTATTGATCTTTTGATGTAGAATTCTTGGCTGTTTTGATCATATCAATTTGTCTGCCTTCTATTCAATCAAGAAGCCCTTTAATTGACTGACTGGCTTACTGACTGATTCATTTGACTGACAGATTTGTACATTTTTACATTTTATATTTTTTTTGTCAGTCTCTTGTGAACTTGGCCTACTGTGGATTATTTTTTATTGGGAAACTTATTCAAAGAGTTGTCTTTGGTGATTTAAGATTGACTGAAGAGCAGGTATGCTGTTGCTACAGTTTTACACCTTTGTAATTTTAATCATTTTAAGCAGTAATTACTTCATATCAGTATGAGAGGCAGAGATAATGACTACTTTTTATTTTAAGTGATTGGGATGAAATTTTTTATGAGGATCGATTTGTATCTTTGCCTTGCGTTGGAGATAGCAAGACATGGAAATCTTGTCATTGAATGGATGATGAAGCTTCTTTGCCATTATTAATGCAATTGTTTATCCAGTTTTATTGTATTATAGTCTTGTTTTGCTGTTTTTGTTAAAAGTTCATTAACTTGGAGTTTGCAACCTATTATTAATTTTTTTGTTGGGGGGGGGGGGCTTTCTCTCATGTAGTCAACTTATGTTGAAGGCTCCTCCTTACTCTGACAATCCATGTTACAAATTAAGTCTTTTATTTTTATTATTTTGTTAATTTTATTTAATGCTATGCATATTCTTATTCTCTAGCTAAATATGTGTATGTGTAGTATGTAGTTTGTATCATGCTTTGTTGGGTGAAGATATGAAAAGTAAATAAAGTGAAAGTGCTACTATTCAGAGGGAAGATGATAGGTTGAAGACATCTTCACTGCCCATCTTGCATATGAAATAAGTATATATCATGTGCATTATTATATTTTCTTCATTCTTGCATATGACATTTTGAACTTTTGGCATATTTTATTCTTTTTCCACAGCACATTCAAGAGAAGTTCTGGAATTTTGTTTTCTACAAATTTATATTTGTGTTTGGGGTTATCAATGCACAGACACTGAATGAGGTTATGCACTGGACTGCTTGGTTCTCAATGGTTGGATTCTGGAAAATATTTGGGCAACTTTGTTCTGACAGATTTGATTTTGTATGTTGATATCTGTTTTCTATGTTTTGTGGTAAGAGATGTAATCAGTACAATGGCTTAACTGATATAGGCTGGGGTAAAAGCAAATTCATTTGCGTGTGCTAATTACCACATGTGCAGTATTTTCCTCATGACAAAGCCTGACATATATAGGATACATATATATTCTTTGCTTTTGTGTTGGGGGGGGGGAGGGCTTTCTTGATTAGTTAACCTACTGTATTTGGAGAGCTCCTCCTTAGTCGACCAATGTTACAAATTCCATATTATTTTAATGTAATGTGAGGTAATGTAATTATGTTCAGTAACTTCATTGGTATGTTTTAAGTATAAATTGTATTTGGGATTGGTTGAAGGTAGGTAAAAACTGAAAATTAAAAGCCACATATTTGGAATCTTAGCTATGTTCAAAAGGATAGATGATCTTAATCTTTTAATTCATTTCCAAAAGAATTTTATACTTGAAAGCAATATGAAGCTACCCTAGGCAAACTATTACATATTTGATAAGACCTTTAGTTCAGCTAGATTTATGACTTTTGAATTGGTTTGTGAGGAGTTTTCTTAGCAAAGATGTCATTGGTACTTTACTCAATTTACTGAATTATGCCTACCTTATTCTCATAAAGCCATCTTCAGCAGGCAGAATTTTGTCTCCATGTCAGCCTAAATGCTTCTGTGCTCTTGAGAGTTAGAACTTAGTAATAGATTTTATGTTTTCTGTACTGCCAGGCAAGAATATGGGAGATTTTTGTAAAAGTGGAATTGATTTGCTAGTAGCAAGGAGTGCAGCATAGACGAATAGATGATGAGGAAGTCCTGTTGACTTTCAAATGTATATAGCAATGGGTTGAAAGCAGAATTGTTAACATATGTTATTTTTAATTAGCAACTTCTTATGCTCTAGATCTTGTCATCCCCAAATGCATCAAGAAAGCCATACACAAGACTGTTACTTCTTCTCATTGCTATTTTGATGTCAAGTGTGTGCATGTCATTTGCTGCATATTACTCTGATTTTGCAGAGAATTTGAACATTTTTGCCTTCATGCTTGCTGAGGTATGTTTACTTAGTTTTGGTTTTGGAGTATGGCTTATGATAGTCATTATTTCTGAATTCCAACATCAATTCCGTTATTTGCTTGCAATGGCTAACCTATTCAACACAATGTATGGATGTTGGGGATTTGGGACATGTGCCCCATGTTTACAAATGAAGAAGATGAAAGGGAGTGCAGCTTCTCTATGAATTTGAATATGAGTATGATGACAAAAATAGTTAACATTTCAGATTTTCTTCTTTGGATTGACATCCCATATTATTCAATAATTCCATATTACTCAAAAATTCCATTAGTTCTTACATTGCATACTTGACTCCATCCTTAATTGGCAATTCTATGAAACGTTTTGACCCTATCTTGGGCCATGATCAATCAGAACTTAGGACCTGACTATCATGTTACTAGGAAAGTAAGATCACATATTCACTCAAGACGTGCTGATACATACAAGCTTAAAAATTTTGAATTTTGGAAAGGAATGGTATACAACCCATTAGCAGGACAGAAGAATACCAGAAAAGTGCCTAATAGAGAACCATGGGAATAGAAGATTGTTGAAAGTTAAGACAAGGGTTATCCCTTTGAATAAGAAGACTTTTATATATGAGAAGGTCAAAGGAGTTGTCGCTCTTAATAATTATGCTAAAATCATCAGGTGACCCAATATGCCCCTTTTTGCTTAACATTGTCCCATATGGATGATGCAGGCGCGCAACTAGGCATTTTCGAGGGCAGGGGGCCAGTCCACATAGAAAGGCACTCCGAAAATTCTTCTTCAAGTGTACAGCTTGGAATATTATCCAAAAATACAGCTTGGAATATTATTCAGGCTTAGAAGAGGCCATAGTGAAGGGGACATATAGGAGAGAGGAGCGCAGCTACTCCAATCGTGGCGACTACTAGTATAATAAGTGACCTAGGGAGAAGTTGTGGGAAAGCTCAGTGCTTCCTTTTGTGACGGAGGAGGACCCACCATTGTTGGGTCCGACGCGAGAGAATTTTTTTCAAATTTCACCCCTTTAGACTCGCCCAAAAAAGCATCTGTCAGACTAAAATCTGGCTGAGTAGTATAGTGCTCAATGGCGAATCCACGAAAAATCTACAATGAAAAGCAAACTTGAGACTAAGAAGTTTATTTTTTTTATTTATAATATTTATACAGGGTAAAAAAGTTCAGTTGGACTGTTTTACAATGTACCCTATTAATATAAAAACTTGCAAACGAAAAGAAACTATCTAAGTTTACACGTAAATCTAAAATAGAACTACAATCAGTACAACCCATAAGAAAATTGTACACAAATTATATATATGATCATACATATGCTAGATATGATACGAGAGAGAACTATGAGAAATTGAGAGTTTCATGAAAAATGTTTCGGTTGAAGCCCTCCATACTCAAAAGGCGCCATGTCTGATGGATGAGAAACAAAGCAACTTTGGCTAAACGTCATTCCCGTAGAAACAAAGCAACTTTGGCTAAACGTCATTCCCATAGGCAGTGGTGGGGCAGGGCGGGCAGATCCTCCAATAATCTCCGAGATTGTATTTCGAGGTGTATTGAATAGCTGTTTTTCTCATAGCGTGATACAATGCCCCCCCCCCCCCCATCTGTGTCAGTTCCCTACGGACCTGTACAATATCAATAGCTTTTCTTCACGAGGGAAAAATCAACAAAATAGTCGAAGAAAAGGATAACCTAGATTTCATTTCTTCCATCAGAATCTTACTTTCATACGAGAGATAGGCAAGGTCACAGTCTCTAGTTGTTTTCACTGAGAGACGCTTTCAACTCCCCCAAAGCAGAAATATCATGAGGAGTAGGTGATGGTTGTTATCTGTTTGCAAGTGATCCTAATCTGCTGAATGCGAAGATCTGTCATCCGATTCTTATTACGAAGAGAAAACATCTCCCTGCATTGTTATTGCAGCAATATTCGAAGGGGAGAAAAGGAGAAATAGGCAAAAAAGAAGAGAATATGAACAACAGACATTTCTTTAAGCTCCGCTCCCTCGTGAACCGTAAAATACTTTCACATGCATGAATGGTTGCATTTCACCAATTCAGCTGAGGCTTCTCATTTTTGATAGGATATTCTGATTTTATTAGTCATCTTCTTGAAATATTTTTTGACTCGTTACAAGAAAAGTATCTTCTTGAGATATCTTATCAGTCAGTATCTGTTCAGATATCTAAACGGATGCCTAACTGCGTAGCAAGGCCTTTAGGCTTTTCCTTAGGACCGCCAGGGCTCACAGCCTTTTCAATTTAAGAGCTTCTTCATTGGCACTGGGTAGTGCAAACGGGACAGCATTTTGATATGGTTGTAGTGCATGACATGGTGCCCACGGGTTGGCGACCCCTGCTTTAGTCCTTGCTTTCAACAAGAGTTTTAAATGTTTTTGCTGCAAGAGGTGCTATCTCAGTACGCTAGAGAGATTGTTAAGTAAGTGCAGTGAAGCCAGAAGCCACTCACATTTCCATTGCGAGTCTCTTCATGCAGAGTGGATTTTCCAGGTTTATGATTACATCAGGTGTAACCCTGGTGTAATGAGAAATGGAAGGGGGAAATTTGGTGCAATTGAGAACCTTCATGGAGAAATCAAGCTTGATCCGTTTGAGTGGTGTAATCTTCAACATAGATGTTGCTCAAAGATGTTGGTTATACTTGGTAACTCCGTTGTCTTTTGTGGTAGCGATTGAAATTTTCCCATTTACAGCAACACACTAGTTAGGATGCGCCAATATCATATCAACTAGGTTGTGCAAAGAACTTGAGGCGCAATAAGCGCAAAAGCTATGGGAAGTAGGGTAGTATAACGTAAGGCTCTGGTACATTAGTGTGGCTCTTAAGGTGGTAAGTTTGGATTGAGTAACTTCAACTTTTGTGTTGCTCCACTTTCCAAATGCCTCCTGCAACTCTGGCCATGAATTATATTTTTCCGAGTGTGAAGAGTAGGACTACACTTAGCATTCATTTCTAAATAATTCGAAGAAGCATTGTTCTTCGGGAAGGTCTTATTTATAAAGTTATTGAATAGATGAAATATTTCAAAGCCTTTTTCACTTCGTCGCGAGTGAGCAGAAAGATGGTATTAGCACACATTTTTATGTGCTTCAAAGTTAGCGAAAGAAAAAAAGAATCTGGCTTGGGATATACTGTGATACATTTGCAGCGTTGCTTTATTGTTTATATATAAATAAGTTTGTTTTAATTTTAGTTCTTCATAAAACATTAATTTCTTTTAGTGCATATTGCTTGGCTTAGAGTGTCTGCATATGGTAACAAGGTAAGTTGCCGGTGTTTTTGGATAATTTTCATAGCTTTACCGTCAAGTTAGTATAATACAATATGTATCGTTTGAAAAAAAATTGAAAAATGCCTTATTATAGGAAGACATGAATTCGGAAAATAATTATACTTTGTATTTTCAAGTAGACATTGATTATTAATCTGTATGAATCTTCCTTTTTGCATTTTGGGTTTTTGATTCAATTTGAAGATACTTTTAAACTCTTGTTGGAATGTAGATAACTCGCCCATTCCATGATAGAATAGAAATTGAACATGCTTGAGGACGTTTAAATGAGCACCGTAAATCCTCGAATTAGCCCCCTGGGGGCTTATTTGTTTTTGATGCTTTGTGGGTGGGGCTTATTCGAGGGGAGGGCTTATTCAAGGGGGCTTATAAAATTATTTGGCAAATGTCGTATAAAAGGCTCATTGTCAAGGCTCCTTTTCTCCATATTATTACAAGAAAAGTCTAAATTTAAGGATTCATTTTTATGAAAGTCTTCATCATCATCTGGGGTGGGGGCTTATTCGAGGGGGCTGGTTAACAATCTGAAGTTCTAGCATGGGGGCTTATTCGAGGGGGGCTAACTCGAGGATTTACGGTATTAGCCTATTTCACGCTAAATGAGATGCTGTTATTGATGTTTGCAATATTTTTTATCCAAGTTATGGAATACATTTCAATGGGGATGACAATTGGGAAAGCAAGGGCATGACCATTTATTATGTTGACTTCATTTTCCAAGTTATTATTCATGGAACTAACCTAATCCATCATTTTCATATGCTGGTAAGTTTATTTATATCCTCATAGTTATAGTAATTACCTGTTGGATGCACATTTGTGAATGTTTCTAGATTTTAAGTCATAACCATGAGCATTCGTCAACTTGATATCAGAATCGAAACCTTTCTCTATTGGATATCAGTCGATAGCAGTTGTTTCACTTTGTATCCCTGTGAGGCAGCATAGCCTTTTTTGGCTTAATAGTGTCATGCAGATATTCCAGTTTTTCACGCAGACTCCATCATTTGGAAAGTTCTTCATAGACATTCGTTCAGCGTTCAGTTCATAGACTCTGACTGTATGGCTGCAGATTTACAACACTGTTGTCTTTATGAATAGTTGGACAGTTACGCTAGCATTTTACAATCCTTGGCACTCAACCTACCCGAACGACGACAGTTATATTCACAGAGTTTTAATACTGTACATCCTGAGACTACACAAGATGCAGTTGAGGACCAAGAACAGCACTATGCTTGTGTGACTATCTGACTGGTTTATAACGACAACAGTCCTGTATATCGATAGCAATTCAGTCATTTTTTGGAGGAACATAAAGCCTTTACAACTTGCCTTAACATTTCAGGAAACCAAATAACTAAAATTATTAAGTTGTTGACCACGACTGTTATCAAGCTTTCCTAGACATGAACGAATTTTCAGAGTCGAAAATGGAAATTATTAAAGCTCGTAAAGTCATGTTATTTTGCACTTTCTAAAGCCATCTACTTGCAGTTCAGACTTTGCCTTCTTTGCAGCGAGTTGTATTGTCCACCAGACAGAATTGGCCAATCAAAATCAAGATTACGTAATGGTTATGTCATGTGTTGTTGTGTCTTATGTAAACTGAAAGATCAGTTGCCTAGCCTATTGTCTGCTTCTATTTCATCGTCGGCTCCGTTGCTACGGAGGAGTACGAGAGAGAGAGAGAGCGCGCGCGGTGCTTTACTACTATAATGCTCCATAATATTCGCAGAAAATGGAAAGCTGTGTGAAAAGGGAATTGTTTCTTTTATCTAAACATATATATTTAATTTTTATGTGATGAATGCAGAGGCATTTTACAATTATGCATGTATGAGTATGTTTGTTCATTCTCCAGCTTTGGTCCAATGTATTTCTCAGTATGGCGAGCCTGGTTTTATATTGGAACATCCGAGCAATATTTTCCGATTTGACGCGAAATATCAAGAAACATAAACTGTACAAAAGAGTCACACAGAGTGTTGAAGAAAAGTAGGTTCCTAGATTTCTTCATTGAGTTTTGTTCAATACGTTTAGGAGTCTTCAGTTTAAGTGGTTCTTGGGATTTGTCTCAGATAGACGTCTACTCTTAAACTATTCTTAAGTTGTTTTGTTTAGAAATATAGCTATTTAAGAAAAAAAGTAAGTTTAATATTAGTAGGTTTAGTATTAATTAAGGATTTCTAAGGAATGTTCGATTTGTAATGATTTTTAGGGATTTTAAGGAAGATTGGGAGACCTGTTTAATAGCAGTTATTCTCATTCAGTTACCGCGTATTTTCCAGTTCACATTATATCTTAATAAAATTTATATGCATTTTAATTCCAATCGCTAAATTTGATCCAGAGTTTAACATTTATATGGATCACTCTCTAACTCTTTGCCGCCTTTGCAGTGGAATAGTTATGTTAGAGACCTTTTTGAAGAACGTGGAGCTTGATATTTAGAATCAATTCTATAGTACAAGTATTTAGACTTTCCCATTGCCTATTCTGTTCTTCACTCAGCAGTACCTGAATTCTGCTTTGAGTTTGTGGCAGTAATATTATGTGATCACTGTTAAGTGGTTTACGCTAATTACAATTTGTTTCTTTGAATGATTAGACAGAGCACTATTCATTAGGTGGTGACAATGGATCGGTCACTGCAAAACATCAATGAGCTTTACAACTGATAGTTCAAAATTTACCTATCTGAGATTACAATTGGTTTGTATCACATGATATGAAAACCGTCTTTTTGGTTATTTGTATGTTATGCAACAGTTTTTTCTCTATGAAATAGGCTGGAACTTCTGGAGGAAGATGATTTATCAGACTACGAGGATAATTGTGCAATTTGTTGGGATTCTATGAAAACTGCAAGAAAACTTACATGTGGTCACATTTTCCATCAGTAAGTATTCGAACATCATTAGTTTGCTATTTTGAATATCGCCGTTGCAAACCGTTGAATACTCAAACTTAGTCAATATCACGTGTTCGCCTTTTTGCACAAATGGAAATGAATATTATTTTCATGATATTGTCGGTGTTTGTTAATAGTGCCATCTTTTGCATTATGTAAACAGCCAAGAAGTTATGGTCTATTTTTTCTGTTGCATCTAATGCCATCAAGCAGCTGTTTTTGCTAACTGGATTTAAATTCAGCTTATTAATGGAGTGTAGCCCCTTTGTGGAAAAACTGTCACACTAGTGCTCTAGACAAGAATGAAATTCTAAATTACTTATTGAAATGGTATTGCTTCGAAGATTCATTTTAGTAGTTTGAAGTAAATATGAAAACTCCATGAGTTAAATATGACCGTCTTTGGTGCAATCACCCGCATATTCGATTCAACAGACTGCATTTTTGTTATAGCAACAACATTTCGAATTGATCGATAGACGTCAAATACTTTCAGTTATGATAACCAAAGTCATAAGGGAAGTTAATAAAGCTGTAGAAGTTGGGATTGTGTAGCCAATGCTATATGAAAGTTATTGACGATGAGAAACTGTTCTATTCTTTAATATACATTTCTGCACTTTTTATACATTGTTGTAGATTAGCTGTTCCCAAACTTTCAGGAATTATTTTACATGACGATCCTCTATATCATGCTTTTTCGAAGCAGGGTCCCTTACAGGGATTAATTTGTGCTATGACTACTATCCTTTTACGGGAAACAACTATCGACAGTGTTATATGCTTATAACCAAACGAGTCGAAGAAGCGAATGCAACTTCTCGTGGTCCACTGAAGCCCTTCGCGGTTCCCTAAAGGATCGTGGACTCCAGTTTTGGATCCGCTTTTGTAGATCAGTACATTGATGTGTACTATTATTACTCAGTTAATAGTCTCGATATTGAATTTGTTTAGATCTTGTTTGTGTTCATGGCTACAGCAAGATACCTCTTGTCCAACGTGTCGAATATCTCTTGCAAATGTGATTAGCTTACCCGAACGACCACCAAATCACATGACTGATGGTGTAATAGACCAGAGACAATTTGCAGATGTACAAGCAACAGGAAACCAAAGGTAAATATCACTAGCCTCTTACTTTAAAGTTTTAACTGAAAAATGTTCAGATTTTTAGATTGAAAGCAAATGTCTTACGTGCTTACATTTAGCTTCTTTAGAACATTCTTTACTGAAGCAAATCTCTGATCGTAAACAGTTCTTTTTATTCGGAAAGTCTATATCATAGAAGCCCGCACGAAAGATGCACAATTTTTAACAATCTTCACCCAAAATTCCCATTATTTTGAGCAGTTAAATAAAAACCCAACTTGCTCCAAAAAATTTTCAAATTGTTATGGGCCAAAATGTGACATTGACTGGTTTCGCAAGAAAACTCAGAGCTTCCTTTCAAGATAAGAGGACCGTTTCTCAGTGGGTACTCAGTAGGAAATATTATCTATTAAGAACCACCACCCTAATTTGTTCATTCAAATTTCTTTCAAAGGAACCTTTTTGGCTTACGCCCATCAAAGGGAGGTTTTTTACGGGTTTTGTGTATGTAATACCTATGTACCTGTGCATCTGCTCATGGAATTTATATACAGAATATGCTACGTATAGATAAAACTATGATTGATATTAATTTCAACGAATTATTCTTTTATAATTGGGATTGTATTATCTTTTAGAAATCATTTCTTTCATTTTGATGGTAAGTGTTACATGTAAGTTATACAGGAATATTCTTATCAAAATAACGCATTTGTTGGCTTTTTAAGTGATTTATTTCAACCCTCCTCTGTATTCCACGATTCCTTCCTTCTAGCTATGATATGTTTTTAGTACAGTTGATGTATGCCATATATAGTGATCTATCGTATAATTTGCTTCATTTTCGAAGGGACGCGAATTGCAAATTGGTTTCCAAGCTTTTCTATCGAAGTATTTCATGGTGGCAATGAATCGTCAGATATTGAATTTGAACAAATGGTTTGTTAGTCTGTTTCTTAATCCTTAGTGCTATTAATATAAGGAGCATCACCCGTCTTTATAAATGTCCATCATTACAGAAAGAATCTTTGATGGATGATAGGTCTATTTGCAGTTTGGTTTCAACTTTTCTGTCCAAATGTTGTTTCGATTGCTCTTTTGATGAAGGATAGGTTATTGTGAGTAAAAATAAAAACTTGTTCGTTTGCTTTTTCTAAAGAATCATTTGGGATTTCTTTAGTGTTTTGCACTTCATGCTGTTAGCATAAATTCGCCAATGTTGATTTCTGCAATACTATCATATTTCGAACTATAAATTACACTTGACATGAAATTGACAGCTCATTGTTAAATAGTATATATTTCCTCCGAGTACGCATTGAGAAATGGTCCTCTTATCTTGAAAGGAAACTCCCAGTTTTCTTGTGAAATCAGTCAATGTCACATTTTATCATCTTGCCTATAACAATTTGAAATTGTTTGGAGCTAGTTGGGTTCATTTTTTCTCAGTATATCTGTAATATGTAATTGCAGATATAAAATATCAGTCGATTTGCATATTCATTTATCACACCATTGTTTTTACCTTAGGCCGTTCAGCTCCATACTATGTTTCCTACTATACCGTACAATGCTATTCTGGATGACGTCAGACGTACCCAGTCCCCCGAAATCACAGCTGAAAACATACTAGAAGGAAACATTATTTGCCCCGTCGACGTGAGAACATGTTCAGTTTGCTTCCTATTTTAGTTGTTTAGTCATCTTATCAACCCTCTTCAGGGGATTACGTTGTTACTTATGTATGGTTTTTGACTGCATTTTGCTGATAGCAAATCTACTTAGCATTCATATTGCAAAACTGCTGTGCAGAACATCTTAGCTTATACATAGATGGGCCAATAAAATTTTGCATACAATGTTGTCGCTGTCGATTGTATGTGTTGATAATTTCGTTTTGAGGATCTTAGAAGTCTCTCCGCCTTTTACAACATGTACATTTGTATGTATATACAACTTTCTGAATACTTCCGGTTCATCTTTTCAAATAGTTTCCGATGAGAGGTGTATGTTGTTTGAGGGTGGAAGTTTTTGGTGCGATCGATATTTTGGCAGTGGACGTGTGTACCAGCTCGGTAGATGCTCAAGAGATTCTCTGCTTAATTTGTAAGAAGAGCATGCAACGTTACTCCGTCAATACTATACAAAATGCATGCTTTCTTAGATTGCAAAACTTAAATTTTAATTAGTGAAATAAGAGAAAGGGAAGTTGTTTTTTTACAACTATATGCACAGAAACCGACAGCAATTTGTGCAAAATTCTATGGCACACACACCAGGGAAAGACATACAATAACTGAATACTCTGAGTAGGTACCACCAGCAGTTTTCCTATTGTTATCAGGGTTAGTAACTGCACTTAGGAACATGGCAGCTACACGCACAAGAGTGTTGCTTTGAAAGCCATCCTTTGCTCGCAGAGGGAAAACTGTATACCCCTCTTAAAATCTGGTAGGAAGGTGCTTGATGCTAGAAATTCTCAATCAAACTGTTGCAATTGGATTTGTGCTGCCTTTACATTTTCATGCCCTCATGCGACGGAGAGATTTACCTGCATTGTGAGTGACTGAATGTTCATCGCGAGAAGAGTTGGAGTATGAAAGTTAGCCATCAAATGCAACAACTGCACCGTTAGCTCTGTGAGGCAGAAACTTCATGACCTATGCTGAGGTACTAGAGATTTCATCAGATGACTCCATCAATTTTCAAAATGTTTGTTATTTATCACTCGACGAGCGATCATGACTGCATAATGTACCGTTTTATACTGCGTTTGAGGAAAGTGGTTTGTTTACAGGTGGGAGTGTATTGTGTAAGTTGAAGGAAGTCTAAGTTTTTGTGGGTGGATTGCGGTCTGTAAAGAAACCGTACACCAAGGAAGGTTAAATGTTTACTGATGTGCAGCCAGTACTGCTAAATCTGATGAAAGTTGATGTGAAAAATAGGGAACCTGGAAAGTTATTGCGAGAAGAAATATACCAGAATCATATGCTTTCGGAAACTTTCAAAAATATTTTATGCAATTAAATGCAGGCGACGTTGGAACGAACTTAAGCGCTGCATTGTTTTGATTGTTAATTGAAATCAATACCTTTGAAATACTTGCTATGATTTTTATCAGGAACTTATAAAAAGTGTATAATATTTTAGCTTATGCATTCCTTCAAGTTAATAGTTCTGAATGTAACCAACTCGATTTCCTTTGACGTCCAAATTCTATGTCAAAATACTTTATCATTTTCGTTTGAACATAGTAATGTTCCACTATCGCAAGAAAAGTAGAAGCATTTTTGAGCTTACTGTAAGTGCTTCTTTCGTCCAAATCTTATAAGAGTGTCGAGCGTGAAAATTACCCAGAAGCCAAGGAACTCACGTGATAGAAGAATATTACTTCTGACTGGCTACTTGTTTTAGCTAGTAAGCCTTATTATGCAATGAGTTTGCTATTGGGGTCTAACATATAAAACAATGTTTAGTAGTCACAAATGATGTTTTTTTAGGAAGATGAGGAAGAGGCGATTGAGCAACCGTATATGCAACTGGATGAGAGGTCCACACTTTCGAATGGTTTGTCTTTTTTTAATTCTGCTATTTCATGATTTGTAGATTTTTTACTGTATTACAACGGTTTGTCACTTTATAAGGATAGGGGATGTGCTTTAGTATTGATTTTAATTTATTGTTTTCATTTATTTTTACAGTATTCTGTAATAACTGTGTTTTAACTCAAATACTATGTCCTTACTATTTATGATTATCGAACATACTTTTCCCACTGTGAAATCTGAATATGGCGCAAAAAGTGGACCCTTTGTTTGTTTAATAACTACGTGCCAAGTAGTTCCTTACTTTTGTACAGATACAAGAAGGAAATGTAACGTTGTCAGCTTGTATAGTAGGCCTCTGTAGGCATTTATTAACAGAACAACGAGAGATAGGGAAGCATTAATTGTCTGAAAGGAACCAAGGTAAAGGTAGCGAATACTATACGTTAGCAGGACAGAAGGAAAGTTTTGGATTTTAATGGGAAGATCTTCAGGATGGAACAGTTTTTCTATTCAGTTGTATCTTGTGTAATATCCATTCTTCTAGAAGAAATACCGAGTCAAGAACCATCAAGAAACAGAGATATAGACAATACTGCGCCTTCGGAGAGTGAAAGCAGTGATACTAACAGCTGCGTTGAATTTCATGATAGTTCTGAGAAAAGACATTCGGCTTTCCGGAACAAGAGGCGAAGAATGCTTACTGATGCAAGAAGGTAACATGTCATACATTATTTACAAATGTTTGTGGAATTTGGAATCCAGCCAGCTGCTCTATATATGTGTTCAAGTAAATTTCTGGCATTCCATAGTGCCTGAAATATTCTTGAAATATAGGGAAACTTTCCTTCTTTGTTGATTAATAATTTTTAATATTTCATTTTCATGTTGATATTTTTACTATGTTATAGTTATTGTTCTATATTTCTACAACATCTGATTGTCATCATTTTCCGGTGCTGCTGTAACCTCTTATTTTCCTGAAATACTGAGTGTCGTTGATCTACTGAATTTATAGATTTCAATTCCTGTTAGGACAAATTTTTCAACTATGTTTGCTTATCTCATTGTTTTCAATGTTATCTGTTGAGCTGCCCATTCTGTTTTACAGAAGATTCACTGGCAAATCTAGTGAAAAGCATGGGTTAAATTGCAGTCAAACTACAGTCCAACCATAAAGTAATAACTGAAATATAACAGGATTTTTAAGTAGCTGTTCATGAGGATTGGGAAGTGCTTGGAAGCTACGAACTACAGCCAACTAATAGTCAGATAATATGATGAACTCAAGCATTCCAGGCTGTAGAAAGAATGTTGCAAACTGAATTCCCTTGTGTTGGGAGAACGCAGATGAGTTACTCTACAGGAAACAGCAGCAGCAAACATTATTGAATTCAAAATTCGAACACATTTGGTGAATCCAGTGGTTTTGAGTTTAAAAGTGAATTTTTTTTAACTAGCCATCAGCATGGACAGCTCATTTGTTCCAATCGCTTTCAGTATAAAAGCTGTAGAAAGACCAGGACAGCATAATATTGCTTATTAATCGTGGGGATAATACTAAAGTAAATCATATTATTAAGATATTTGCTAATATGGGTCTGAATTTCCTATAAATGATTTTGTAATACTATTTATGTTTAGAAAGCCTACTGCTCATTGCTATTTAACTACTAAATGGTTACATTCTATGTTATCAATCTAACTGTATCAGATCCATCATCACTCTCACGCACACGCGTGCGTATATACGCACAAACGCACATGTATTTAAGTTATATTGGTATATTTGGCGTACGCTCATCATAGCAATTCTTGACATACTGTCATCAGTGATCCTGGCTATTATTTGGTAGCACGTGATTAAAACACCGTATGTTTCATTCATTCTTCACTGGTTAGAAGTACGTTGAAAGTTAATAATGCCTCGAGTAAAAATCACAACAAGGAAGGAGCAACATGCTGTAGCTATGGTAACGGCTGTAAATAAGGTTTCTTAACGAAGAAAACGGCCCAACAACACAGCAATGTGTGATTACGAGGCATCGGAAAACGGCATAAGAAAAGCTACTGCAAAGAAATCAACCAGCTTTTGGGAAATTGAACTTTATGCATAGAATAGGCAAGGGAGTTGAGTCACTATTTGTGGATTCAACGAATGGTAATGAACTTATGGCAGAATCGACAATCAATAAAGACAGCGACTTTCAAATGGTTTTCACTTGCAGTGAGTAGCGTCTCATAATGACCACGACCCACTGTTCACAGTTAGGCTTAGAATCCCATCGCCTGCTCTTCCAGATGAAAAAAGCCCTATGAAGACAAGATTGACAATGATTTAATAAACGAGCTAGATTCTTTGTAAAATATTGAGGTGCCTGTTGATATCGCTGAAACTCAGCCACACAGCGAAAATCATAATTGGATAGCTCCCTGTCATCTCAGTCCATACATGGGGTAGCTTGTGTTGATGAGGCCATATTAGAACTAAACAGGCAACTCGCTTCGGAAAGGGGAAAATGGGGAAGATCATCAACAGTGTATGACATAGTTGTTTCGTGAGATTAACTCCTTAAGAAAAATTCAAAAGAGATGACTGTTTTGTGAGGCGAAGGATAAACTTGAATCACAACTGAGACAATGCACTATGGAGGGAAGGGAGAAATTTGAAAGACATTGCATTGCTTCTAAATTGATTAGTACAAAAGGCGGCGACTGCGGAGTGAATGAAAAGGTGAACATTTACCTGGAAGGAATAATGCAGTGCAATTAGAAAGCAACCGTGTTCGGGTAAGAAAAAGTGGGACTGGAGACGAAGTTCAACTGAATAACAGTGTCAGAGGTCCTATTGTACATTGGTGGAAAGAATAACAACTCTTGTAGCAGGTGACAGAATTCTTAATGGTTTAGATGAGCGTAGTCTTAGTACGAACATGTGCTGGATCAACTATAGCAGACCTGCGAGAGCACTATATTCAGCCACTATTGAAAAAACGACCATCAACCGTGACTATTCATGCAGGAACTAATGATGCAAGCCAAGAATGGGCAAATGCTGACAATATCTTGGAAACTCTACTCGACCTCAAGGTTGAAATCGAGAAGAAAATCAGTGGGTGCCAAGTAGACCTGTCGTTGCCAACTCAAAGAGCAGGTAGGCCATCGGCTAGTAGAGTCATCCAACCGCTAAACAAGAAAATTCAATCACTCGGCATTTACACCGTTAACAATAATTCTTCTCAAATTTCCAATCCTTGCACTCTACATGCACCCTATCTCCCCTGGAACAATGTTGCTTCATCCATGAGACACTTGAAAATGTTGTCCAAGTAGCATTTTCTCTCTAGCCAACTAAATCTTCTTAAACTGAATTAGTAGCCTAAATTCATTCAAGTTATACTTGGCATATTTGCTCAGTCCAAAACTCTCACAATCAACTAATTTTTCTGCAAAACCGAGCAATTTAGGTTCCAGATAGAATAATGAAAAGAAACCCGATAGTTCACCAGTTGGACGTACATCCAGATCTCCCAGCCAAAATTCACTGATTCTTTTGTGAGTTTGTGTTTTCTTATGCCATAGTCTCATTAACTTTATGCTATTTCAACAATGCTTTTCTAACATTTCATGCAGCTCTGTGCTGCCCAATCTATGTCAACAAAGTCGATCCAAATCATATTTTTTAGTAAGGCGGTTTTATGCTAAAGAATCTGAATGTGAGTATGAGAATGGTTAATAAGTACTAGAACGGTTTAGTTTTTGCTATTCCGTAGCGGTCTTAGTACGGATCAAATATGGTTTTTGGATTCACAATTTCACACTAATATATACTCAGTCACCATATTTTATACCAATTTAACAAAGTTTATGGAAAACCTAGAGTTTTATGCTTTTCTTTTATGTTATGCCATCTGGGTGGTCTGTCATAACCTAAAGTTTAAGTAACTATATTGAAAAATTAAAATAGAAACAGAGATTAACACACCATCTATAAATTGTTGATATAATTCCTCATAAATGCAACAAACCTAAAGTAAGAAATACTTGTAAGGAAGCTTTACAATTTGAACTATCGGAAATGATCTTAAGTACGCCTTTCATAAATATGTTTAACACGTCACTTTGGAATGGATAGAAAGCATAATATGAAACCTAATGAGTAGCACATTGCATTCCTTGGGGTCCTCCTGCTTCTTCCTCCTCCTCATCATCATATCCATAAGCTTCCTTTCTTCTAGAAAAGTCTTCATTTCCAATAGTTTCATCATCTAACAGTTCAACGTCATATACTTCATCTTCTTTGTACTCTTCTCCTGGCATTCGAGGAGGAAGAAGTTTTTCCAGTTCCTAAAAAATCAAAGAAAAACATGATAGATGACTATAAGTAGCTGTGTCCCAGTACAAGGACAGCAGCTACCCAGAGGAAGGGTAGCTAGATGCTGACATGGAATAACACACAAGGAAGATACTGCGACGTAGACACTAAACATTCAGCAGAGAGAAGCCTGATAACAGGGAAATTATCAGAACAGGGCGCCATATAACAATGTAGTATATTATGACAGGGAGACCCCATGTTTCAAAGAAATTGACTTGAAGACTTCAATGGCATAAACATCAAACCACATATAACATATTACGATGAATGTTATAGATATAGCTACTAACATAAAAATGCATATAAATACATAAAGTAAGAAGACTAAATAAAGAAAGGTGGCTAAAACCATTCAACCTAAAATTAGGGAGAATACGATACTGATGCTAGAGTAGAAAACTAGAAAGTCAAATGATATACAACACCTTACCTTTAACTCATCGCCTAGAAAATTGTTTGATGGAAATTCGATATCAAATGAGACAGCTAGGTCACCTTTTTCTTGTGGATTTCGCTGCATTGGCATGCCTTCACCCGGTATCACTTTAACGCAACCTTCAAGAGGAAGAAGGTGTGACAATGACATACAGATTTGCTGGCAAATTATCAATGCAAATTTACGATTGTTGGGCAAAGGGTCTCAAGAGTTTCTCAACTATTCTTAATTCTACACCTTCAGTCCACATGGCCAACAAGCTGAGAAAAATAGTCGGGTAATACTGACACAAACTTCTGAATCAAATACCTTATGATATCCTTTAACCTTTCAACGTCCCGAAGTTTAATAATTCCAAAGATTCCTAGAGAGAAATTTGACGCTTCTACGTAGTACTACTTTCGGACTGAGTGACACTACTTCAAACATTTGTTGTTGTAGTTGTTTACTTTCTTTTGAGTAGGCTGTTATATCTAGCTAATTTTTTCAGCTAATTTAGGCCTACTGTGCATGCCGCATCCTGGCATGGCACCCCCTAGTTTAACTTCCCTTCCAAAGGACGGAGTGACCTGCTTTGATCGTTTATCTGGATAGTCGCCCATCCAGCTGCTGACCTAACACAGCCAAGCTTAACTTTAGCTAGCTAACGGAAGCCAACTGAACCGCTTGGCCACTCACCCCGCAAGTATATGTCATACTACTGCCTAGACGTCTACAAAGTCTTGCCATATATATATATATATATATATATATTTATATATATATATATATATTAGTTCATAAAACTTAGTGTCGCAAAGAGCAGCAGTAAAATGCATAAGATTCTTTTAAGAGAGAAAGATAAAAAAGGCGTTATATGTGCGGAAAGCGTTTTATCCATGCAATGAGGAATCTTCAGCCTCAAGAGCCTGAAGACTCCTCATTTTGAAAGGATGGAACGCGTTCCACACATACGATGCCTTTTCTGTTGTTTCTGTCTTAAAAGAAATGCTGTACGAAGGAGTCTCGGTAAGTGTTCAAGTAAATCTGCTTCTCTCTGGTTAATATGCGGAAACACTAAGCTTTCAGCAACAACATGAACAAAAACGTACCTGGCGTAATAACTTTGCCAGGAGGACTGGTAACTAAAAGTTCTCTCCCATCTAAATGTTTAATTGGTATTTGAAAACCACACAAAGCTTCCACTAACGAGATCTTCATTTTCAAAGAGAGATTGTCTCCTCTGCGAGAGAACTTCTCGTGCTCAATTTGCTTCAGAACAATAATGACATCACCAGGTTCTATTCCAGGCTTTAATGAAAACAAGATATTATCAATAAATCAAATTGCTTGGCATAACAGAAATTGTGTAAAAGTACCTTGGCTATAGAAATAGAATGGATTTATTCTCTAGGAAAACTTATACACAAAGTATACCGAGCGTAGAAATACTTTCAATTAAAAGTACAAAAATCCTATTTGCATTTTGTTTATAGATTCATGGCACATTCATTTGTCTTAACCAAACACCTAACTATGTAGCAAACTAGTGAAGATGCTATAAATGGCAAAACTACGATAAATACTGAAAAGCATCATTTTCCCGCCTTGGCTTAAAATAAAGTATTGCCTATCAAGTCTAATCCTGTACATGCTAAAATTGTTAACAAACCTGTTGATCTCCTTCTCCTCTGAAGGGAATTCTTTGCTCGTCCCTCATGCCTTTTTCAATTTGTACCTTCAAAACAATTCATCTTTATAAAATTTTTTTCGATTTCTAGATTGGACTGCCATTGTAAAAATGTCTATCTAAAATTTTCACTTACCATAAATCCTAAATTTAGCTCTCTGGGGGCTTATTTATTTCTAATACTTTTTGGGAGGAGGCCTGTTCGAGGGGAGGGCTTATTCGAGAGGGGCATATGAAATTAATTCACATATGTTACATAAAAAGTTCCTTGTGAAAGCCCGTATTCTCCATAATATTAAAAGAACAGTCTAAATTTAAGCATTAATCTTTGTCAAAGTCGTCATCATCATCTGAGGTGGGGGCTTATTCGAGGGGGGCGTGCAAATTATTTGAAGCTCTTGCATGGGGCCTTTTCGAGGGGGCTTCTCTAGGGGGTCAAATCGAGGATTTACGGTATTGAGTTTCCTCTTTTGTCAGGAATAAACAAATTTAGATTACGAAACAAAAGCACCCCACTTCAAACCGCAGCATAATGTAACTAAACACTGGACTGAAACATCCATTTCAAAAGTTCCATTTCCTTACTTTCTAAGTGGAATCTGTACCATTTAACATTCCATTCAAACTCATTATACACAATAAATGTTCCAAACCTTTCTAACAATCAAGGTACTAATCAAAACAAAAGTTAATCAAAAATAAATTGGTCATAAAACAAAAAACCTAGACATAGATTTCAATAAAATATAATGTACCTCCAAAATTTTACTTTCTTCGACAACTTTTTTCCCTTTGCATTTCTTACAACGGTGTTTCTGATCAATAATCTCACCTAAAATAACATTTTTATTACAATACAATAGCAAATAAACCGCAAGGGAGGAATAATTGGCACTTGGCCATAAGTATACAATAACGACGATAAACAACAAACCTCGAATAGAAAATAGCACAGGTCTTGTTCCATATCATTGTCAAGACTAAGATGCTTTTATTTGGAAGAAAAGGAGGTATTTTTTCAAATCATTACTAGGAAGGTAAACATAAAACCCTATCATTCGGAGTTTTACACTAGCAAGCATCACATTCAAAAAGACCAAAGTGAAACAAATTTACCTTCTCCTTGGCAATCTGGACACACTCTCTGGGTCTGTTGAACCATCCCAGGGCCAAGCTGAATAAGGCTAATCTTTGTGCCTGTACCCCGACAAGTATGGCAAGTTTGAACTGCACCTGATTTACCTCCAGCTCTAATAAATCAATCCCTTTGTAAGTTGTAAGTAGGCTAATTGTGAATCATGAATATTTCCACCCTATTTCATCTCATCATATCTTGTCCTATGTTATCTCAACATATCTGAGCTAGTACATATGTACATATGAACATAAATCAAGTACGTATTTATGTACATTTATATAAATACAACCATACATAAGCATTTGATTTACATTAGTATATTTGTATATACTACATACATTGTATTAACATTGAGTCCTATTAGACAAGCCATGTTTTAAACTGCGGAGTGGAATAGCATGTAATCAACATATATTTTTTAATGTACAGTTATACCCCGTTAAGTAGTACCCAGAAAGATAAGTCAGACATTCACTTAGTAGTACAGAGTCTATATGTCCCTCGGCCAAAATACTCCGCTTTACTCGGATAACCTACTCAATTTTTTCCCAAATGCAGCTTTTACAGTTTGAAGGATTGAAAGTTTTGTTGGAAAAGAAGGTTCTAAAAGTTTCTCTGAGTGGAATACTTGAGTATTCTTTTTGAATTGAATCTGTTGCTTGATGTGCTACTAATTTTCTGAAATATTCTCAATTGACACAAAACAGTGAACGCTGCACATTCGAACAATAACAGAAAAGTACGAAATATTTAACAAGATGTCAACAAAGGAGAAACATGCACTGCAATCTCACAGAAACATCGATTTCCAAAACTGACTTGTAATATACATAGAGCTTTCATTCTTTCATTCTTTCTGTCTTTTTCTTTCTTTCTTTCTTTCATTCTTTCTTTCTTTCTGTCTTTTTCTTTCTTTCTCTCTTTCTTTCTGTCTTTCTTTCTTTGTCTGTCTGTCTGTCTGTCTGTCTGTCTGTCTGTCTGTCTGTCTGTCTGTCTGTCTGTCTGTCTTTCGTTCTTTAGTTCTTTCTTTTACCGTAGGATTTTAACGGACATACCGTTTTTTCTCATATATATTTATACTACTAGTCTAGTGCAGTTCAATTTCATATTTCGCAGATAGTATAGGGAAAATTAGTTGCAAGATTAACCTAGTAAAACACTCTAAATAAAGTTTATCTAGCCTTCTATTTATCTATTGGTTTTAGGCAACTTCCTTACTACACAGGGGCTTTGTCCAACATTTGATAATAAAGATTCTCTACCATATAGCCATTCAGCACTATATAGAACCATCAGTGTATGAAATCTTTGTAACAAATGGAAGACCCTAAGGGAAGAAATCAAAATACAAACCCTTTACAAGCTTGGCATATCACACTTTTATTCAGCTTCAATTTCGACGTCTTTCCATTGTACAGGTCTTCTAATTTGACTCTATAGAGCAAAGAAACACATATGAGGAAATCTCATTCATGACACACTATATAGAGCAACTCCGAAGGCTCCAGGCCCCTCAGAAGGTCCCAAACAGGCCCCTCAGAAGGTTTCAAGGGATAGGTTTTGCATATATTGAGGTGAAAAAACATTTACTAAGCTGACATTCACCGACTTTACACACCACGTATTACTTCTATTCTCCCTTAATTATAGAAACCTTTACTGTTTTGTCTAGATTTGAGAAATTTTAAGTTTGCAAAGGCCCCCAAGCAAAATATTCCTAAGGGCCCCAAACCGTTCTATGATGCCACTATCCTATTCTAATTGCTGCTAAGTGTCAAACATGTAAAAAACCAATTAACCAATGGCAGGTTTATTAGCGAAAGAACAAACACACCCACTAAACAACACGGAGGAAAGAAATAAACAAATTACTTACTTCAAAACATGCACAACATTTTCTCCTCTTCTTTGTTGCCGTCTTTGTCGCCCACCACCAAAGTCAGAGAATCCAAAATGACCTATTGGATGGAATAAAAGAAACATAGAGCATAACGAGAAAGTGCTAAAAGGGCAATTTCATGTAAGGAATATTACAACTCAAGAACATTTGTTAAATTCAGGGATAGATTTATAGCACTGACAAATTACTCCTCAAGTAGACTGTCAAGGTTTTTATGCCTTCTTTCCAAAACAACTGGAAACTTTTTCCAATTTGTTGATTTATTTATAGATATTCCTATGAGAGTAATAGACCTATCAACACATTATCATCAAGTGTAAGTCCACCTTTTCAAACTGTTAACCCTTCTGAATATGTAGCTCTGCCAAACCACTTTAACAGATATGTGCTATTTCCAAACAGCAATGCTCATTTATTTCTAATACACTCCATTTTCATGCACATTTAAAACTTCTGTGTAACAGATGTTAAATATGGTTCATGTACTGACACTACAGGCTTTGTCGATGTACTGAAAATGCTGAAATATTGGAATATGCCACTCTTAAGCTATTCTTAAAGCTGCATCAACAAAGCTAGAAGTTTATACTATTCTTCAAATTTTGGTATAACTTGATCTTTTAACTTATAAAGAATCGAATATGAGGCAGTGTGAACGTGGCTCAGATCTGCTGTGCTGCATGTTTACAGGAGTAAAAATGAATCAAAATGAAACGGAGTAATGAATCATGATGAGGTGTCACCACCTTTAAAAGTGACTGAGAAGGTATACAATGGGCACTGAATGCATCATAAAAACCCATGGAATTAGCAAAGACAACTTGCCACATCAAAGAAATGAAGGCATGCAACATTTTATTTTGCACACATAGGAAGTTGCAGGCGTCTGCATGAGCAATCGCGTGCCTTTCCCACGAAAGCCTATTGATGCCAATGCTTATTCGAGAGGAGTGAAAAAAACATGAGGATACATCAGTGGGAGTTGCTTTTCCAGCTACAACATCACTAATCAATACCCTCAAGACAGTACTCACTGAAAAGGCCTCCGCCACCACCACCACCAAAAATATGGCTGAAAATATCATCCATTCCTAAAACAAAGCAAAGCCCTATGTTATAAAGATGAAAAGTTCAAATCTTCAAAAGCTATAATACCACCTGCTCATTCTATATTTGCACACAAGAAATTAACATACAATAGGGACAATGCACTAAAAATCAGATAAATGTTCAATGATAGATGGCTATTTCTCAGCGTGAAATTGGTATTAAATCAAAGCTGCCTAATCAGTTACAATAAACGAATGCTAGACTATCCGCAGTAAATACTTTTCACATGATGTAATTTTTCAGCAAATGACTTAAATAACATTGAAGTCTTACCTCCCATTCCCTCTCTCAGTCCTCTTTCTCCATATCTATCATATATACTACGTTTCTCTTCATCAGTTAAGACTTCATGTGCAAATGAAATATCTTTGAACTAAAAATGCAGGTACTATGTAACTTAAAATAATAGGCAAATGCTGGAAGGAAATTGGCAATTCCAAGCTAAATTGCACAGTAGATTTTGAAATTGCTTTGACTATGTCTAATATCTCTATATATTCTGATAACGTGTGCCTTGATTGTCAATATAGCCAATTTCAGATGGCCAGCATTGTATCTAGTGAAATTGACAAGTAATCAATAGTCAAAGTTGTGGGAATTTCCCATAATTTTTCCATGATTGGACATGGATCACAGTAGAAAAATAAAAAACATTCAGCAACTTTACTGTATGAAATTTAAAAAGAAAACAATATACGAAAGTTTGCAAAATACTGGAGGTGAAAAATTGAAAAGTGCAAATACAAGGGAGCTCATACAAAACTCATCATATGAGAAGGCTACCTTTTCTGCAACTTCTGGATCAGGGTTTTTATCAGGGTGATATTGCTTTGCAAGTTTTCTGTATGCCTAAAAAACATAAAGAGGTGTCAAAATATAGCGAAAAATATGTGGTACACTTACGTAGCAAAACCAAAACAGCATGTGACAATTTAAGTGCTCTTATGAAATGGGGTTTAGTTTTTCACTTATATATCTGGGAATGAAATAACAGACAAAACAGTCAACTGTCCAAAATGAAATCACAAAATAATATCACCAAATCTCAAACATATTCAGCTCAGTCCATATCAAAAAATTCCACTATATACAATCTATTACAAAATATCAATTTACACAGGTCACAAAGTTACCTCAAAAACAAGTACAACATAAAATATCACATAATTATAACAAGATATAAAATAAATACATATCAATATACAAACTTAACTCTATGAAATTTCTGTACATCTGATGATTGCAACAAGTGTGAAACTCAGAGTCATGTGATTTTACTTGAACTCAAACAACACTTTGACTCTGGTTTCTAATGTTTTTACTATGATGTATGTATATATATATAAATATAAAGTCAGATATAATACGAAGAAAAACAACTATGTTTCTAATTTTGCAAGACATGTTTCGGATTCATCATCCATCTTCAGTTGCTAAATCCAAATTGAAATCATTAGGACACATATAAGTATATACATTTAATAAAAGAATGAAAAACCGTTATGAAGAAAAAACATGAAGGGGGAGTTAGAAACTTGATGAGAAATCAAAGTGCTGAACCTGTTTATTTAAAATGGGCCTCTCCCATGAACAACTTTTTAGGAAGTTTTAGTTTTTAGCCGCAGGTCCACATCTGCACTTAGTGTGGCCTAATTTAGATGACCTGCATAATCAAATAAATAATGTATGTAAGTATGTAGAAATTCATATATACATGTGGACATTGCTTTCCAGCTAATTTTTTGAAGATTGCCACTACACACTATCCCACATCACCACACACCTAGATTGTTCTAGGTGGATGATAGCTAGCACTCCTGCACTAATCTTCCTAAAAAAAGGCTGATATATACTGCACAAATTCAACATACATAAACACCATAGTAGGGCAAATATATGAAGATACTTGGATATTGCTAGTAAATAACTGAACAAGGATAATGATAAAAGTCATTTTGACCAATAGAAAATGTTTTAAAATTCACCAATCAACATAGGGGCAGTCCATTAAAAAGTCAACTTGACCAAGACATTCTATCAAACTTGAAAGTTGTGGACATAGAAAACTGACTTTTCAGATCCACTTTGAGGTCCAACATCATTGATGTCACAATCTCATTCTGTAGGCAAAAAACTGTCACCCAATTTGCTCTGCATTGACTTTTAGCAGGGCAGATTTTACAAGGGGTCTCATTTATTAAAAACTAACACTTTGTACAAAAACTCATTCTCACTGTACAAGAATTCTACCTAAGGTACTTCCAAAACCAGCATTAATTTTCTACTGCATCAAAAATAGAACTTTTTGAACCAATACTTTCCTTAAATTTGTAAATGATTTCTAGTTTAGACCTCTTTTTACAGCAATAAATGACTATCCTCATGGATTTGCTCAAACTCCCTTAATCACATGCTGAGATCTTATTAGTGAAATATTTCCTATTTAACTGCAAATTGAGGATTCTGAACTTGTCATTGATCTGCCTGACTGAAATTAATAATGGCCAAGTACTAACTGCATTTGTACCTTAATGCAATTGTTGATAAAAAGGCTATCTCCAACACAATGAATAATTTGTTTGTACTATTGGAGAAAGGCTGCCCCAAACCTTCTTTTGCTTGGTGACTAAGCATGTAGAACTAGCAATGTCAATTTCAGTTCAAGACAATTGTAGTAAAAGAGGTCAGAGATGCTCATGACAAGATTAAAACTAATAAGGGTTTTGGTAATGACAAAATCTCTAGCTATTTCTTAGAACTAGCTTTGCCCTTTATTGAGAAGTCCTTGGCAGATTTATTTAACACATCACTTGAAACAAGCTTGTTTCCTGACTCGTGGAAATTAGCCAGAGTTACACCAATCTTTAAGGAGGGTGAAAACTCTGAAAAGTCAAACTATAATCCAATTTTGCTTATACCTGTCATTACAAGACTATTTGAAAAATGTGTCACCAATCAACTACACCAATACATGACTGCCAATGGCTACTTTTCTCCAGACCAGTCAGGGTTCTTACCCCTTCATTCCACAGTGACAGGTATACTTAAAAGTGCAGATGATTGGTACAATGGGTTAGATCCCTGACAAAATAGTTGGTGTATTGTTTATTGACTTGAAAAGGGCATTTAATACTGTTGATCATGATATCCTTTGCACAAAGCTGGAGTATTATGGTATCCAAGGGCAGGAATTGGTATGGGGTAAATCCTACCTTTCCAACCAGAAGCAATATTCTAGGATAAATGGTGTCGACTCATCACTCCAGAACATCAAGAATGATGTTCCTCAAGGCTCATACCTTGGATGTCTCCTATTCCTGACACAGATTAATGATCTCCCAATAACCATGTTTGCTGATGAGTAGTCATCAGTCCAACAATATCTCAGTTAAACGAGGTCATCAATGAAGATCAAAAGCAGGTTGACAAATGGCCAAGTGGTAACAAACTTTCACTGAATGTCTTGAAAAATCACTTTATGCATATTTCTACAAAACCTAAAGCCACTCTTACACGGTCAGATTTTGTCGAATTCGATAATCGAAATCGACAAAATCTGACCATGTAAATGAAAAAATCGAATGTTGAAAGTTACCATCAGACTGTCAAATTCGATTTTTTAAGTATCAAACATGTTCTATTCCATTTGACAAATCAAACAGTAAATGAATGAAATTTTTTCCTCGATCACGCTTCCGCGTAACCTGTATCATGAAAGTCCGCACTATATCACGAATCAGCGTGGCCAAAGTGGAATAAAATGAAGAAATAGAACTATTCATTGTTTAATACGTAAGAGAAGAGGGCTCAATAAAAGAAAAACTTTCATCAAAAGTTTCGGGATTTTTCGTGTGGCCTTTTTCTTCAGCGAAGCACAACTCAGGCCTCTCCGGGAAAAATACAAGGAGGGCTATAAAAACCCCTTGCCCATTTGGCTGCGTGGGCTATTTAGCCCTTGCAGAACTTTTGATTAGTTTTTACATTTGAGTATTTGCAAAGGCAAAAATACACTACCTTACCAATTCTTTAAACACTATTCACCTTAAGGAGGCATTTTTGTGTGTATTACTACCTTAAAAGTTTGCATTACTATGGTAGTCATGCTATGGGCTGTTCCTTTCATGCGAAAACATTTCGTATTCCATTGAAAGTTTTAGAGGGTAGTACAAAAGTTGTTAACATGTGCTATATAAGGAAACAGAAATGTTATAAACACATAGACGTTATTTGCTAACACCCTGATATTTAATGGTAGGTAGTTCAAACATTGGGAAGCTAAGCTGCGTGATTAAATGAGAATGTTACTGCGTGGGCAGAAAAAAGCCCTGGCAAATTCATTTTGCGCGTGATTTGCGCGGGCGTGGGCTATAGCCCGCGTCTCCGGGAAAGGCCTGACAACTCCTTCAAAAGAAAAGTGTATCGTAAGCCCCAAATAGAGGACGATGTATTACCCATTCTTTTGTCAATTTTGAACATTTTCCACTTGCATTTCTTCGTCTTTTAAAACCAATACTATTAATATCGCAGCTGAAGCAACCTGGTCTTCTGTGTTTGTTACAAAACAACAATTTAGCTGTTTATATATTATTAAAGCTGATTATGATTTGATAAAATCCGACCGTGTAAAAGGGGCTTTCAATTCGACAAATCTGAAGAAAGACAAGATTCGACAAAATGCATTCGACAAAATCTAACCGTGTAAGAGCAGCTTAAGCATAAAGCTCTAGAAAGCAATAATGAGTCTCTAAAGTTAAAGATTCAAGAGAACAAGCTTGAGGCTGTTCAAAAAAGTAAATATCTTGGTGTAAAAATTGACAATGCCTTAGATTGGAAGAGGCACACTAAGACAATTTCATCCAAGGTCTCAAAGGCAATTGGCTTTCTAAGGCATGCATAGTCCCTTCTACCAGAACAAATTCTTAAGACCTTGTACACTGGGATTGTTGAGTCACACTTCCACTACTGTTGCTCAGTCTGGGGGTGCTGTGGTATGACTGGAATTAATCAGTTACAAAAAGTACAAAATCCTGTGGCCGGTATTGTAACTAGCAGCTAGTTTGACTCCCCAGGCTTGCCTCTTATTAAAAGACTTGGCTGGAAGACCATAGATGAACTTATTACTAGTGAATGTAACATCATGGTTTTCACAATGCTTTATGGGCTAGCCTCAGAACATATGAGCAACCTTTTCACAAGGACATCCCAGATAACCTGGAGGAACCTAAGGGGCACAGCAACTCAAAAAATTGAAAAAAACTGTCTTATTCAGAGGTGCTAAGGCTTGGAGTGGTCTCTATGCTGCAGGAAAGCTAGTATCCTCCCTGAATACCTTCAAGCAAAGCATATGACGACTCATATCTAGAAAATCTGTTGCATTTGTTTTTCCTGTTTCTATTTCTCCATTTCTTTTATTATAAATATCTATTGCTTAATCTACGGCTTTTTTAATTAATATTTTTAGAACTTTTATCTGTAGTAGTGTAGCTTAGTTTATTTTTAAAGTACATTTTGCTCTTGTAAATTTTGTAAAGGAGGGCCCCTTGAAAAACAGCATTGCTGAAGGGCTACCCTCCTTCAATATTCGAAAATGATGAAATGAAATTATCAGGCTGAAACCCGTGACAGTTATTTTACTGAAACGATTTACAAATAGGAGTATGCCTATAAATAATTACTGAATGCTTCTCAATAGTTACTAGAAGGGCTGAACCAATCAATTTGAAGGAAATTAATCTGGTTCGTGTTAATACTGTGGCTGTATAGGCCGTATCACCTTGATAATGAACTGGAAATAGACATTTGATGTACAATTCATGAAATTCCTACCTTTTTAATTTCAGGATCTGATGCATTAGGCTTAACCCCAAGAATGTCGTAAAGTTTTGTGTCTACTACTCTATTCATTTTGTGTTCTCTTGCACACTTTCATTCCCTGTTTCTGTTGATGAGTACGACAACCTTATGCATCCAGCGAGGTTTCTAGAAAGACTGAGAGATGAAACCTCAATTCCATACGTACCTCGTTCCACACCAACGATTGCATGATGGAAACCTGTATTTGACATGCGCGGAAAACATAGGGCATTAGCGCGATCTATTTAAAAAGTCCTAACGATATTTCTTGGGTCTCAAACTTGGTTGCTATCTGGTTGTCATAGTATGAAAATTGGTTGGCATATTATCGATATTGTCTGTTTTATGACAAAGGATGGGGATAAACGGTTTCCAACGAGATGCAACTGGTATATTCCCAGACAGCTGGAAAATTGCTAAGTTGCCCCAATTTTCAAAAGTGGTCAAACTAACGATAAATCTAATTATAGACCGATTTCAGTACCGCCGTTCATTTCAAGAGTTTTCCAAAAGTTGATTTACAATCAGCTTTATGACTACCTTGGCAGAAACAAGCTTCTTTTTTCCAAGCAGTCTGAGCTTAGAGCATTGCTGCTTGTCATTGCTTGTCTGCATATTTGTATAAGTGACTAGTATCTTAACATGGATAAGGGTCAGTATACAGTAATGATATTCGTTGACTGCAAAAAGCATTCGACACCGTAGACCATGAAATCCTGCTTAAAAAACTGGAGAAGTATGGAGTTATCGGCCCTGAAAATAAATAGTTCGCATCTTATTTGTACGATGGCCCATACCGGTCAAACAAATTAACACGGTAGAAAACAAATTAACATATCAGAAAACAAATTAATATCTCAGAAAACAGATTAACATGTCATGAAGCAAATAAAAATTTCACAAAACACATTAAAGTTTCAGAAAACACATTAACAAATCACGAAACACATTAAAATTTCAGAAAACACATTAACAAATCACGAAACACATTAAAGTTTCAGAAAACACATTAACAAATCACGAAACACATTAAAGTTTCAGAAAGCAGAATAAAGCTAAACACGGGTAAAAGTATCCGGAGCAGCGATTTAGTCTCATCACAGCACTATCATATTTTGGAATGGTACCAGCTTTTCAGTTACCTAAACATCCATAGAAAAACATGTTCTGCCCTTCATGTGGGGCTTGTTTAGATGTTTCTGGGCAGAAATTCTGCGGGTATTGTGGGAGTTCATTATTCAAGGGTACATTGTAATAAGTTCTTCGCCTTCTCCATAACTGTCCCACATTCACGTTATTTTGTGCAAGTGAGCCACAATTTATGCAAAAGCTATGAGCTTCCAGCAAATGATTCGCACAAGTAGTGCAGTAAGTAAGACTATTTGAATTGCCTTCTGCCATAAATGGTACGTGTCAGGCCTAAACAGCACCAGGGCACACTAGCTTTGAGACATTGTGCTTCCTATATTACATTTGTTTCCTTCAATTTCAATTTGCTTCTAATTGCTTTAATTTGTTTTCGTTAAGTTTAATTTGCTTTCAGCGACTTTCACTTGATTTCTAAAACTTTAATACGTTTTCTGAAACTTTAATGTGTTTCGTTATTCGTTAATGTGTTTTCTGAAATTTTAATGTGTTTTCTGAAATTTTAATGTGTTTTCTGAAACTTTTATTTGCTTCGTGACATGTTAATCTGTTTTCTGAGGTGTTAATTTGTTTTCTGACATGTTAATTTGTTTTCTAACATGTTAAGTTGTTTTCTAACGTGTTAATTTGTTTGACCGGTATGGGCCACTGTAGGTGGCCCATACCGGTCAAACAAATTAACACGGTAGAAAACATATTAACATATCAGAAAACAAATTAATATCTCAGAAAACAGATTAATATGTCACGAAGCAAATAAAAATTTCACAAAACACATTAAAATTTCAGAAAACACATTAACAAATCACGAAACACATTAAAATTTCAGAAAACACATTAACAAATCACGAAACACATTAAAGTTTCAGAAAACACATTAACAAATCACGAAACACATTAAAGTTTCAGAAAACACATTAACAAATCACGAAACACATTAAAATTTCAGAAAACACATTAACAAATCACGAAACACATTAAAGTTTCAGAAAACACATTAACAAATCACGAAACACATTAAAGTTTCAGAAAGCAGAATAAAGCTAAACACGGGTAAGAGTATCCGGAGCAGCGATTTAGTCTCATCACAGCACTATCATATTTTGGAATGGTACCAGCTTTTCAGTTACCTAAACATCCATAGAAAAACATGTTCTGCCCTTCATGTGGGGCTTGTTTAGATGTTTCTGGGTAGAAATTCTGCGGGTATTGTGGGAGTTCATTATTCAAGGGTACATTGTAATAAGTTCTTCGCCTTCTCCATAACTGTCCCTTATTCACGGTATTTTGTGCAAGTGAGCCACAATTTATGCAAAAGCTATGAGCTTCCAGCAATTGATTCGCACAAGTAGTGCAGTAACTAAGACTATTTGAATTGCCTTCTGCTATAAATGGTACGTGTCAGGCCTAAACAGCACCAGGGCACACTAGCTTTGAGACATTGTGCTTCCTATATTGCATTTGTTTCCTTCAATTTCAATTTGCTTCTAATTGCTTTAATTTGTTTTCGTTAAGTTTAATTTGCTTTCAGCGACTTTCACTTGTTTTCTAAAACTTTAATGCGTTTTCTGAAACTTTAATGTGTTTCGTTATTCGTTAATGTGTTTTCTGAAACTTTAATGTGTTTCGTGATTCGTTAATGTGTTTTCTGAAATTTTAATGTGTTATCTGAAATTTTAATGTGTTTTCTGAAACTTTTATTTGCTTCGTGACATGTTAATCTGTTTTCTGAGATGTTACTTTGTTTTCTGACATGTTAATTTGTTTTCTAACATGTTAAGTTGTTTTCTAACGTGTTAATTTGTTTGACCGGTATGGGCCACCGTAGCCACCGTATTTTTGTGTAACAGAATCCAGTTTTACAAATTGAATGGAGTGACCTCAGGACTTGATGATGTAAATTGTGGAGTTGGTCACAAGGCTCTTGTCTTGGTCCCCTTCTGTTTTTGATATATATTAATGATCTACCATTTTGTCTTCAAAATAGTCATGTTATCATGTGTGCGGCTGATAGCACAATTTCATATTCTTCCAATAACATCGATGAATTCAACAATTACCTAAATAGAGACCTAAACTGCCTTGAGCACTGGCTTCAAGGAAATAAATTGTCTTTAAATGTTATTAAAACTCAAGCTATGGTCGTAGGATCTCGACCTAACCTTAAAAAGATCCCTGAAGGAAAAGTTCAGTCCCCTCATTTGCTATAGGCACAGATTGAGATTGTTGAGAAAACTAAGTACTTGGGAATTCAGGTAGATCAACATCTTGTCTGGGATGAGCACACTAGATTCTTGCGTGCTAAAGTCTCTCGTGCCTTAGGGTTTTTAAGGTATGCTAAGAAAATACTACCCTAAGAAACTCGTAGCCAAATGTATAGTGGTATCGTTGAACCGCATTTCCGATACTGTTGCTCTGTGTGGGGGAGCTGTGGGGAATCCAGAAGACTTACCCTGCAGAAGTTACAAAACCGCGCAGCAAGAATTGTAACAAACAGTAGCTATGATGCACCTGCAGATGCCCTTATACAAAGGCTAAACTGGCCAGATATCGCTGAAATTATAAAACGAGAGACTGCGACGATCGTTTACAAATCCTAAAATGGTCTCGTACCGACATATCTCTCTAATATCTTTTTAAAGAACTCATCACGGGGCACTGTCACGTTGAGAAACTCCGAATATGACCTACGCATCCCTCTTTTCAAGACGAGGAATGGGCAAAAATCATTCTCATATCGTGGTGTAAATGTGTGGAACAGCCTTGAACCTGAGGTCAAGCAGGCGCCCTCTTTATTTGTTTTTAAACTTCGGCTTTAAAGCTTGTAGGATAATTATGTTTTGATTTTAACTTTAACTTAGCGTTGTTATTAAAATTTTTATTTTCGTTTGTAGATTATATTACCTGTAAATTGTAGACTTTAATGTTTTTTTTATTTATTTTTTTCACGGCCCCCTGAAAAATGGCCTTTGCCGACGGGGTTACCGTGAATAAAGAATGAAAAAGAATAAAAGAATGAAATGAGTTCCTCAGGACTCTTGTCTTGGACCTTAGCTGTTCTTGATTTACATTGATGATCTTCCATTTTCTTTGTAAAACAGCCAGGTTACCATGTATGCTGTTGGCACCACCTTATCAATCATATTCTTCTGAAAACATTGTTGACCTTAGTGAAAAACCTTAACAGGGACTTTTTATATATGCTCATAAAAATTATAATTACATTCAACGGTATAGTAACACATTACGGAATACAAGACAACACCATAGGGAGCATTTAAATACATAGCAATCCTGCAGCAATTTAAAATTTACATTAAAATAAAATAAAATTATTTTACTAATAAACATTCATGTGCCATGTTCTTTCTAATGAACGACCGGTAGCGCACCGAAGCGCACGTTTAACTGTTTTGTTCCTCGGAGAGGAACCACTCTTGTAAGAGGCACTCATCATAGAGCTCAGTGTCCTCAACACCATCGTTTGACGGGACACAAGGGATTCAATGTATCCTTAAAATTATGCCTAAACTTGTGAAAGTTCAGTTTACTGAGACCAACACGTAGCTGTGTTAAAATTGATAGACCTTTTGGATCATAAACATTATAGACAGATTTTGGGGGTGGACGGATAATAGACAATAGTTTTTGTTTAAAGATATTTACAGAGCTAGACTGTCTAATTTCCGGGTCAAGTCTTTCCCATTCCAGCAAGCAATTAGGACAAAAACTTGACTTGAAACTTCTTGTTCTTGCCCATATTTTTTCTAAACGAATAACTATTGAATCACTTCGAAAAAACGTACAATGAGGTATCATCAGGAATAAAATTAGCTACTAACGAGAGTCAGAACTGTTGAAACAATATATAAAGTAAAGATTATGCCTATAATGCCATACTGTAGCAACATAAGTATAGGAATTTCAGACTCATTCTAGACAAAATTGAAAAAGTGAGGATCATTAACGGGCGAAGTAGCATTAGTAGCTTTTCATATTTCATGATTACTATATTAACTATCAAAAACACAAAAGTGCTGCAGCTGATATATTTAAGTGCCTTGATGGTCTTGCCCCAAAGAATTAAGAAAATCACTTCGGAAGATTGGGTCATCAAAAATGCACTCGAGGCAGCAATAATATCCAACCAAACGTTTAACTACCAAGGCATACAGACTTGTAACAAATTGCCAACTGATTTGAAAAATAAGTACTTAATTTTACGATTCAAAAAAAATGCAATTACTTCCAGTTTAATATATAAGCAAACTTTATGTTATGTATAACTTTAAATATCTTAATTTGGACAGGTCCTTGACTTATAGCAGCTTCCTTTAGCTGACCAAGCAAACCTGTTTAGATATTGATATATTTATTATAATTATTACTGGTCAATAGTTATGTCATGCTAAAAATGTCTCGTCATGACTGTTCACAAGACCCCCTTACGTTGCGTCACGACTAGCACAGTTTAAATTCGTAAAAAAATTAGAGGAAGAAATAAAGAAACTTCGTTCATCTTTCGTGTCTTTTTCAACCAGAGCAACAACAGAAAGTGCCAGCAGTGAGACAAATTAGAATTCAGGACTAAATCACCATCTACATTAGAATGTAAGATTGAAAAAGAATGGATAAAAACTATAACAAGGCTTCATTTGAAAGCTGATAAATTTAGGATGTGCACTGAAAGCTGGATTTCCTTTAATTACATAAAACTTCTCAATAAAAAATTTTTTAATGTGATGCCACTTATTTGGATCAAGTACCACCTAATCTTTTAATTTACTGTCACGGAGAGTCACAACAAACGCGTAGAACCACCTACTCTTCGAACTCCTCGAGCCATGAAGGGTGCCACAGATGGAGAAAAGCTCAAGAAGTGAGACCATTTACCAAGACATCCGAATTCACTTAGGTGTATCGAATCAAAGAAAGGAACTTTTAACAGGCCGATTTAATTACAATACTGTTCTGTATTATGAAGCTGCCTGAAGGATGCCTCGACACGACGCATAATACCCACAAAATGCCGTTACTTGTTGGATTGAATACCATACTGCATACTTAGGAGACTGTATGTCTTGCCTCTTACGAAATCGGTAGCATACTTGCATCACTTCAGTGCTAAAAATCAAAGCGAAGAGCTTTTCTCGAAGTTCTAAAGTTTGCCCGAAAAAATTTCATAGGAAGTTCCAAAAATTTATCTGAGGAAATTTTCTGTGCTTACCGTAAAAACTCTATTAAACCCCGGGGGCTTAATTATTTTTTGCAGTCGTAAAGGGGGCTTCTTGGAGAGGGGGGCTTATTATAAACACGAGGAAAAATTTATAAAACTGTCCTTATGCACTTTCATGTCAAGATTTATAAAACAGAAACTTTGCTAGCAGCTGCGTAGGTTTATACACACTTAGTCAATTAGAACATCCTCATCTTCATCAGAATTATCTGGGCCCATTGCTAGTTCTGGGACATCTTCTAAAGAAACTTCGTCTTCGGGGATTTTTTCAAAAGGATCAACATCAGTATTCTCAAGACTTACAAGGCGCTCAAGTAAATTTTTACATAGGCCACACTTAATGCACATGATTTTATCATCATCAAATGCGTCAAGACACCCAGTTAATGCGCACATATTCAAGCTCCATTTAACGCTTTTTCTTGGGCATCAGAATCTAACGAGGGGGGGGGGCTTAATAGAGCTTTTACGATATGCATCCAATTATTGTACTGGTATTTTTATTATAATGCTCCACATTGCTATTTAATTAGACTAGACATCTAAGACTAGCAGAATATTAGACCTGCTAAAATAATTTTTAGAAAGGAGTTCTTAACCTTCCGACAGGCACTAGCATGCTTTGAAGAAGGGCCATAGCCCCCTAAAGATTCTGACGCATAAGTTTGAAACAATTGAAATTCTCACTACCAGGAGGGTGGATTTTACGAATATCATGGATGGAACATTTAAAAGTAGTTAGCAAATACGAGATCACTACTAGAAAACATAAAGAAAAGTGAGCCAACACTAAAACACAGTTTTTTCTGGGAAATATATGCAAGTTTAAGCAAAACAGAAAACAGGCTTGAATAAAAATTGGAATATCAAATGTTTGTCAGCTTATGAACTTGTTTAGGCCTCAGAAATCCAGCACTAAACTTTCTTAACTTTTTGAGCACCAGAGTGCTTGATGGAGAGAAACAAATGATTGTGTTGGAAGGAGGCAAAGAGTAAATATAGGTACTCTCCAGTCCGGAATAGACGTCCCCCCGACTATTTATTTTTCGAAAAATGCTCACCAGGACATTCTTATTGCAACCTTCCCGCTTATTAATTTTGAGCCAAGAGGAAATTTTCCCAACCAGACCCAGAATTGTCCGGCGAAAGTAACTCGTTGTGAATATTTGTTGCGCTGAAAAAATGCTAGCGTGAAATGCGTAATTGCTGCAAGAAGCACTGAAAACGCAGCCGTTAGTTGTGCCAATGATGATGACATTATGGACGCCGATGATAGACACATTTCTAGCATGCTAGAAATATGTAATAAACGTAATAAATTTTTTTCAAAAAGTTAGAATTTTTATCTAATGCATATGTTGGTCTTCTCTCCACATCCATTTATAACAGCCCATCCATAGACATTCACCTTGGAGCTTATTCCACCCCCCCCCCCACTTATTACCACCCCCTTCTATTCCGGACTGGAGAGTACTTCCTTTAGTGCATGGCAGGTAATTAAGTCAGGTGTTCCACAGGGGTCTGTTCTAGGACCCTTCTTATTTAATATATGCATAAATGACTTCTTCTATAAGATACAGTACTCTCAGGTATGCAATTTTGCAGACGATAACACAATATATGCATGTGGGCAAAACTTAGATTCTGTCACCTTAAACATCGAGAGCGACATGAAAGTTGCAATGAGCTGGTATAAAAACAACGCAATGGTTGCAAACCCTGAAAAATTTCAACTAATGTTCTTAGGTGTAAAAGATGACATTAATTTATGCATTGATAAACATGGCACTGTGGACCAGATGACTGATAGTTTAAAGTTATTGGGTGTGACAATTGACTCTATGTTAAACTTCAACCAGCATGTGCAAGCAATCTGCAAAAAGACTTCAAATAAAGTAAGAGCTTTTTCTAGGATTGCTCCAAACCTTGAATACGGAAAAAATGTTATGCTATATCATTCTTTTGTACTATCAAATTTTAACTATTGTCCACGGATCTGGATGTTTAGTGGTAAGTCATCAAACAACGAAATTAATAGACTCCATAAACGTGCCCTGAGAGTGTTACTGGATGATTATGGGTCTACCTTTGATGAGCTCCTGCAGAAGAAGGGCGAGCAGACAATACATACTAAAAATCTACAAACATTTGGAGGTCTACAAGTGCTTAACCTCAAAAAATCCCTCCTTTCTGTGGGATCTCTTCGAAAGTAGGCCCACAAAATACAATCTCAGAATAAGGGATCTCGTCCAATTACCGAGTACGACAACAGTGAGATACGGATTAAATTCACTCAAATTTAGAGGAAGCATACTATGGAACACGCTTCCTGACATTATAAAATCTGCCAAAAATGACAAACAGTTCAAAAACAGAATCAAAAATTGTACAGGATCCACGTGTTGTTGTATGGTGTGTAGATAAGCATTGTAAATAAGATCAGTTGGCCTGTATTAGTTTTTAACTATTCCTTCTTTTTAGCCAACTTTAAATAAATGTATTATTATTTATTATTATTATGTATTCGTAAAGTTGTGCCTTTACAACTCGTAACTCTTTGTATCAAATTCATGTCTACCATAATCTTTGCTCCTTGAAACACAACTTTGTTTGCTTTGCCTATAATTTCACAGTAAGTTATTATTATTATTTCTTTCCACAGCGTGGCCCCTGTGCCCTACATTGCTTCCATGATTGTTAGTCACATGGAAATGATCATATTAATGTTCTCATGAAAACAACATTCATTTTGGATATAGAATATTGCAAATTTCCCAAATTATTGATAAAAGTGATCTTGCATTTCTCTGTTCTGTTAATGAAACTGACCCGGAAGATTTCAACAATAGCTATAATTAGGTTTCAAGCCAAACACGTGTCTTGAAGGACAGAACGGAATAATCTTCTGATTGATTGAAGTTGGTCGAATTTTCGCCCAGTTGACTTTATGCAAATTAGCTTTACGCCATTACAAGTCAATGGAAAAGCTGCGACCATAGGGTGCAGGGCTAATTTCCTTCGGGGCATTCACGCGGAACATCGCTCAGCAACATTCAAACTTCGAGCTCGATCTGCAGACGTTGGGGGAAAAGTTTGTCATCTGGATTATCATTAACTTACTCTGATCGCAAGAAAAACATGTTTCAAATCAAGCATCACTTTTCGGTCTAAGCCAATGGTTCTTGGGGACAGAATGAAATTCATTTCTTCAAGTAACTGGCTGCATTTACTTTAAAGGAAGAAACTGTCGCGAATAGTCGCGAATGATTTGAATTTTTTGTGTGTAAACTTTCGCGGGAATTAACTGTCGCGAACGCTGGAAAATTTAATTGTCGCGGGAATTAACTGTCGCGAATTGCTGGATGAGTAACGTTTTTTGTTTTCTTCTTTCTACGAAAGTCGAATCTTAAACAAAACCAAATAAACTTTACGACAATTAAAAATGTGTGAGCTCACTGATACTTTAAACCGTTAGGAAGAAAAATGAAGCTTTTAAAATCACCAAAAACAAATGCAACGATACACGCTTTTCTTTAAGTAAATTTGGCTCCAGTTTCAGCTTGGCGTTTCTTATTTCTCAGGTTTTCTTATTTGGCCAGACTACATTAGAGAAAGTGATATCAATGCCGTTAACTAGTTCTATTATAATATGTTTGCTTAATCTTATGTGTGTTTTATTTCTCCAATGGAAGCTACTATGGTGTGTCATATGTAATCAATTATTTCCACAATTATTTTTGGTTTAGAAATGTAACTCTGATGGATGCAGACAGGATAAAAGAGACATGTTGCTTTCAAAAATTGTCTTTGAAGTTCGTGTTTTGTACCTGACGGACCCACACAATTTTTAAAAAATTCAAGATGTGTTGAAATTTCCCAGAAAAATTTAAAAGTCGCGAGAATTAACTGTCACGAAAGGGCCAAAAACGATCTTTCGCGGAAGAAACTGTCGCTTAAGATTTATCTCGCGACAGTTTCTTCCCGCGACAGTTTCGTCCTTTAAAGTAGTTCTAATCGAACCTTCTGGACTCAGCCAAACCGTCCCCCATCGTCAATCGCAGTAGCCATGGCAGGCATGATGCCGTGATGGATTGGGATGGGTAAGCTATTCATTTTACCATTCAAAAGCATGAAAGCATTAGCAGTCCACTTATCTACACAAATATGTGCATTATTTTATGTTTTTATGGCCTCTCATGGCCTACGTAACAAGCAGCAAACAAAAAAGAATAGGCTTTAAAGCAAATGTGTTTATTTCAATTATGCTAACTTGCTGTTACAGATTCTGAAATATTTTCGTCAATTCTTTGGCTCTGATGACATCCCCTAACCAAGAATACTATCATTCATCATTTTGGTCCCTCTCCTTTACACTGCTGCAAGATACAAGGTCATCCTGTGTTGGATCATCTTGATTGGTGGATGCTTTTGCCTGTTTTGAATGCTGCTGTGTGTCATCATCCGCCTCTTGCCTAAAGATTGTACCATTTGCTATTCTAGCATATCTGTAAATCTTTAGGCAAGAGGTGGATGATGACACACAGCAGGCTTAGAAAGGTCCGATAAAGCCATTGATAATCATATTTTTGCTTTGGTTTATCCGTTTCTGGCAGGTGTATTCCCCACTATTTAATCGATAAATACTACTTGCTTGTCTCATCAATACGACGTAGACGAAATCAATACGTCATTTTAGTGTAGATGTTTCCAGCACATGAAATTTCCTTTCAATTGACTTTCATTGCAGCTCATGAAGGATTTCAAAAGTCTTTGAATTACAGCGGAATACCAACTTTACGTTTGATTAAATTTAATTAATTGGCTTAAAAATGCTTGGATATCAAAAAGCAAAACATCATTCAGAGAGTTGAGGAAATTTTTGTACTTACTCGTGTGATAATAAAGTTTGAAACTACACAAGCAATCGATAGTTTGGATTTTTACATACTGTACTATGGACAGAATATGAGTAAGGCATCTCTGAGAGATTTTAACCTTGAAGCTTAAAACAAGACAGAAAATCATAAAAGTAGAACGCTGGAGTTTCACAACCCCTTGACAATCAGTTTAACACAATATGGTTATTAATAGTCTATGTATAATCGCAATATTATGGCATTTTTGATTTCTGTTATTGTACCTTACAAGGTGGTAGATGAAGTACAAGGTGGTAGATGAGTTACAAGGTGGAAGATGAGCTACAAGGTGGTAGATGAGTTACAAAATGGTAGATGAGTTACAAGGTGGCAGAAGAAGTATGAGGTGGTAGATGAATTATAAGGTGATAGATGAGTTATCTCATCGCCTGCGGTGGTACCACTGCTCTATCTATTGGTGTCTTTAGGGGCTTTGTCTCTTTCAGCACTAGGATAGAGATTCCGGGACGTTTTGGTTGGTAAGATTAATGTGATCAGTGGCTGTGGGAGGCTGCTGCGCTTGTTTGATCCCTTGCTATACCTGAGGGTACTGCTGGAAAAGGTCCAAGTAACTTGCATTTGTAGAAGAGTATGTTGTTTCTTAATGCAAGATAAAAAATCGACTGTCTGAGGTATAAAATCGATCAACTAAGAAGTTTCATTCTATGGATTTTGTGGTTAGAAATGAGCTATGTCTGTTATTACAAAATACTTTTTCCTCACATATTAATGATTGTAATTATTTCGATTATAATTTTACAAATTAAGAACAAAACTGAAAAAGTGCTTCGTAGCCAAATATGTTCCTTATATAATCGAAACGTCTCTTTTACATGGCACTAACATCTTTCACAACTGGTGCATAGAACTTAGTTCTTTCTTTTTCGGACTTTTGAGTCAAGAACTCTAGGATACCACCACTTCTTTACGTGTAAAGATCTTGGTATTTTTGCAGGAATCCAAGAAAGTAGTCACTGATTCAAATATTTTATTGTTAACTGGCCATTTTATATTTTGATCATTACTCCACATTTCCATCACTTGTCTTCAAGAAATCTGGTTCATATATACAAGTAGAAAGAACTTTAATTTACAATCAGACAGCTTTCAGCCATAATAAAGTTGATGCGAAATTTTTTAAAAAACGGATACAATTTGAACGAAACATGTTTTGATGTGCCATTTTAACTTTTTAGTGTGTTTAAAGAATATAGCAGGAAATTTATTGCCTCATATAGTTTAGACATATACGTGTTTTTCGATCATGCATAATTCAAACTCTTTTCTTGCCTCTACGACAACTCTGTCTTCACGACGGATGTAATAAGGAATAGGCAAAAATAACTAAGATTCATTCAACGTAAATGATACATAGACAACATCAGAGTAATGTTGCATGTCAATTGTACTAGTAAAAATGTGTCCAGCTACAGATTCATAGTAGATGCAAAAATGTATGGAAGTCTAAAGCAATTTTATGAGTGCTTAATGTTAAGAAAGCAACACAAAAATATCAGCTGGAAAAATCTGAACTATCCAAGCTACCATTTCGCAAAAAATTAAAATATCACGATGTAAATCAATCCTTAGAGTGTTAGTATTCTACAATAAAAATAGATGAAAACATACAACTGTACACTTACGGGAAGCTAAAAATGTATAGGATTGGTGCAAGAGAATACTAAGCGTAATACATCTCTTATAAAAATACCCCATATGCAAATGCATGACCCCAGCTAACTACAAATGAAAATTATGCGTGGTTCATCTGTCCTCTGTCCACGGAAATGAGACTCGTGGGCCTCTGTTAACTACAAATGAGACTAGTTTATTTCTATCCATGTCGATATCTGTTATAATTATGCCATCTTAATTCATGCAATTAAACATATGAGCTCATCCCTTGGCAAACTGTGATACCAAGATAGAAGATCATATTTAAAGCACATTGCTAGGTAAATTAATCAAATTAAGTGTGTAAAAGTAGTTCTTAAATACAATTGACAATACCTAAATTCTACAAAAGGTGGCCTGGGGTCTACTGCAATACAACTTCTCAACTTCTAATGCCGATTGGGAGAGTTTCTATGCTCTCTAAAGATGCTTATAATTCTAACGATTATTTAATAGCATAAAAACGAATGAGAGAGTGTTGCATGGAAGAGTTCATGGATTTGTGCCAAGCGATATGGCTACAGAGAAGAAAAATCGAACCAAACAAAGTAGGATTTGATTCAACAAATTCCTTAGCGAAAATAGGATCGTTGAGAAACTGGTACTACGAGAATTCTCACCGATATCTACCCCAAGGAGCATTCTTCTGAGAAGAAGCCTACCCGATGAAAATCCGCCATTCCGGAAAATTTGTCCCTAGGTTATTCGTTAGCTGTTAACCCTATCGTGCATTAACCGCACAACCGTATCCCAATTTGTTACCTAAGCATTTCAGCATGACAGATGCATGAAGATCATTTAGCTGGCATCATGAAGCATGTAAAAGACAGCAATGATAAGTATGTTCAAGCAGATTTATGCAAAAACTTTGCGTAAATATACATATCAAGTCCTGGCATCAAATTTATATTTTCCTTCAATGAAATTCAGGGAATGACTTGAAGAATTTTACAAATTGAGTTTAGGATTGAATTTCAACACATGCGATCTAATAAAGAGAACAATCAGAGATATGGGTATTGCACTGGGGAGATCTTTTACACAATAATTAGCCTCTTCAAGATCACCAAATTTCTTTCAGTATCAAATTCACTCTTAGGTTTCATAGTTGATTTTGACAAGGGGGTGTACAGTGGGAGAATTCTCAGGACACCAGAGAAAAGCAAACCTTCTGCTGAGCCATATTCACATGTTGTTAATGCATGTTGTTTTTTGATAGCGCTCTTACCGCACTTGTCAGTAATTGCTTATGCATTATGCATACCTACTTTTAAGCAAATTTTATCATTATGAATTTCTTTCAAAATAGGGATTATTGGGAGAGAATCTTGAAGCAAGTTTTGACCACCCCCATTACTCTATCTTTCAATGTGAGCTATACCAGTTTTGCAAGAAGATGTTAGAGTAAACAGTAATTTCACAATTGATGTGTAAATCAAAGCGACTTTTGATGCAAAAGGCCACATAGCCACACCATTAATTAGTTATGATGCATTATCACTGAGCATTTTTGTTGTTTATAATTGCAAAAAGCCACTTTATCATAAGTATATCAAAGCAAAGTTTGATGCAAAGGTCAGTAATCACCCTATTGATTAGTTATGATGCCTTATTACTGTACACTTTTGTTTGTTTATCATTGCACAAAACCATTTTTATCACTGCACAAATTGCCTATCACCGTACATTAACAGTAGGCATGGTGCAATTCAAAGGATTCAAAGGGGAATGTGATGACGGGTCCTGTCAAACAGCTTTCAATAAACCAATTTCTTGCAACATAATGATGATACTGTCTCGTTGATCGTCATTCGCTCAGGGTGATCCATGGTAGCCAACCATAATAGCACCTGGAACAAATATAAAATATTAAGTAATTTTCAGAAAGATTCCTCTTCAAAAAGTGCAGGTGCTGTCTTATATTTCTGCAAAAGCATTAAAGAGTATCAAGACATGCTGTATAACGCTGATAATTGAAGTTGAGCCTATTTTAAATGATCCCATTGAACTATTATGATTCACTAAACTATCATCAAGGCATAAATTAGATACTCTCTTTTAAAGTCAGGAAGCTGCAACTAATACTGTCTGTCTATAAATAGCTGCTTCAAAGGAGCCATAACCAGCTCCACTTGAAAAAGGTGGACAATTTTGAAGTAGTGCATCACCAACTTTTCTAATCTTTTAGGCTGGTGGATCCAGGACAACGGGCTGTAGAGCTCGAAAATTTATTGGAACGAACTCGTTAACATGGAAAACATGTGGTGATACTGGATAAGGAGAAGGGAGACATCAATGGGCGGATTCTTTCGGTATTTCTTTTAACAGGAATGGGCAAGGGTCTAAATCTTCCTTTTCTCTTAGGCCTTTAGAGATTTCTCCCAACTCAATTAGAAAATTTGGCTATTTGTTCCAACTCCTATTAGAAGTTTTCGCTATTTCTCCTTTTTTTCCATGTCATTCCTGACATAAGATTCACAAATAACTTTGCTGTGACGATTGGTCACTGCAAAAAATCTTTCAAGACTTGATAAATTTTCCCCGCATTGATTTGCGTAGAGCATTGCATTGTGGAAAATCTAAAGAGTGTTGGTAAGATCTAATCTTGAGACATCGTTTCCATCCAATCTGTTTCGCGCCATCTAGCCTATCAGAATCCTTCTTGGCTGCTGAGCGAGCCTTTCTTAGCCTATAAATGAATAACTGTTCGGTTATTGTAGAATAATATTGCTTCTATTTCTAAGAAAGAGAATGAACTTTGATCTGTCCCATTCTTTGAGTTTTGGTAAAAACTTGAGTTCAGCCACCACTCAGGCACACAAGTACCAAGGCAACCAGGCTGCATTGATAGTGATATGAGTTACCGTAATGATGTAATATAATAGAATTTGAAATAACACTGCGGAATAACAAGCTTTGCTCGGAAAATTAAAACGGCCCGAATATTCGGGACACTGTTTCTGAAACAAATTTTCCTTAATATAATTTATTGAAATGCAAGATCAAGCCCATCCGTACGCTTGGGGTGTTGGATGCGACATCTTCCTTGTTAAAGGCTCAGTCGGCTAGTGAATACGAAACATTCGGTCAGTGACCTAAATCTTTTCGTGGTCTACGTGTGTATTTGTGATTTTGATTCCACATATCGAGTCAAATTTCCGACAACCCTCGGCCAAAATTCTCTGGGAACGGTCCTGTACAAGATTCAATAGATCTCAGTCATCATAGATGTATGAACAACATACCAGGTTGGTCCATTTCAAATGCATCGTCTTGTGGACTAACCCTTGGATTACTCTTCGTATGTTTTCTGAAGAAACAGAAATAAACAAGGCCTCCTATGACAGCAAGGGCAACCACTGCAGCTATAACAATACCAGCTATTGCTCCTGCGGAGAGGTCTTCGTCGTCTGGTTTAGGAGCTGGTGGGTTTTGTGTGGTGACTGTCGGCTTAGTCGTTGTTGATGGCGTGATTATAACAAAACTTGATGCGGTAACTGTAATATTCCGTCCATCCCAAACTGTGATCACCAACGCTCCAGTTTCAACCAAGGTCTAGTAATGAAAGTACAAAAACTTATTAAGTCCACGAGGAATGATAAGACGTTATTATTGATTGATTAAATGAGGATCTTGAGATTCGGATTGGGAAAAGCAGCGAGAACCATGTATTGGAACGAGAAACTAAGAAGAAAAGTGGGTGTCGGAAACTGAATGAGAATTCGAGGGAAACATGGTGGCTGGGATATGTTAGAAGAGGAGATGGGTATGCGGGCAGAGTGTACAATGGCTGGAAGTGTTAAATCCAAGAAGGGGAAGGTACAAGAAGTGATGGAAAGAGTGTATCAAAGAGAACTTGGAGAGTTGTAGGTAAAAGGGGGGAATAGGTGGCGGACGAGTTGGCATGGCGCCACAGGATCTGTACGAGTGGTCTCATCTAGCGGTGGGGCCAATGACCGAAGAAGGTAAGAGACTATTATGGGAATAGAAGACTTGAGCATAAAATTAATCAATGACTACAGAAGACAATAGAGATTTTGACCGAATGTACTATAGTTTACTCGAGGTAGAAAATTTCTGGCTTGTTTCGAGGGATTAGGGCTGTCACACACCATATTTCCTTAAAGTAAAGAAATTTTGGAGAAAAATTAGTCACTTAACTTGAAGAACAGAAAATCTGCTTTTTGAACGATTCATATTGTTGTTATAACACTGATTTCTACTACTAATATCATACCTTAAGAGCCATGACAGTTTGGTTAACAGATGCCAATGTATCATTCTGTCCTGTGCCAACAACCTCAAAAGACACGATGACACTGCCGCATCTCGCCTGCACATTTGTAACTTTCATACTGTCACTGTTCAATTTTTTCTCAATACCTTGCTTCACTGATTCTTCAAACTTTGATTTATCCCCACCAGTTATGAAGGCAGTGCAATTAATAGGAAAAGATAACTGAACTGTGATACTTGGCTTTCCGACAGTTGATGGTGTTGAAGTTAACAGTGTGGTCGAAGGAGCACCAGTTGCTATGAAGAGAAGAGATTAAGATATGCAGACAAGCGCACATAGGCTATAAAGGTCCTTCAACAGTTTTTACAAGACGTGAAACAATGTAACCATGTAGCAGGTAAAATGAGCAAGAATATGTAACATCTCCGTATTCATCATAGTTTTTTTGCTAAAGTGTTAATTGGTGTGTTCTTACTTGTTGGAATGTTAGAACCTTTAAATACAGTAATGTATCCAGTTTGATTGACAGCGCATTTGATGTAAGATGTGTTGCCAACAGAGATAACATGTTGAGAGTAAGTAGAAACATCAGATTCAACCCATTTCTTTGATGTTGGATCCCATCTTTTGCACTATATGTAAAAAGATCAAAATTTTTAATCTCATATTAGCTTGCCATTTTCTTTTTCTACCAGTGAAAGCAAGCGACAAGAAGGAGATCAAACCACTTATGACAGAGTAGTATATAAATAGGCAGCTTTAGAACAGAATTATAGCTTAAATAGTCATAATGACTTTTATTACTGAAATCAGAGTACTTTATTTGGCACTTCATTTGGTATGCCTGCATGCAATGCCATTTTGCATTCCATTTCTTTTACCAACCATTGCCTAAACGCGTGCAACTGCCATACTATGCAGATAGACTTACTTGAGTGGTTGTAGTTCATTTGCTATTTGTAATCGCCACAGGGCTGCTATTTAATTCTATGCTCCCTGTGGTGTAGTCCTATAAGTTTTGTGCTGCTTGTAATTTATATGCGAATAAAAAAGCACTGCTAATGTATCAAATATTAGTAATACAAGAGACAGTTAGTAGAAATTCTTTAGCTATAGCTAATATGGAAAATTTGACGAAGAAATATAATAACATTTTCTATATGAATGGCATCAATAGTTTTCACTAGATTATTCTGCTAGAAAACCTCAGTCTTTTCCCTTAACCAAGGTAATGCTTTTCCCATTGCTTATTGAGTGAGAACAGAAAATTGCCATTGACAATGTGTAATGAAATTCAGGTGCAACGCTGGGCTTCGCAGGTACTAAATTGATAGTAATGACTTAAAGGGCTGGTTAATATAGACACTACTCATTTAATCGTTATTGAAAACATGGTATCGATAAGCTACGTAGCTCATAAGTAAAGCAAAGAAGCTGCGTAATCAGGACCGTAAGGCATTTAGCATAGAATTATGAGACAACTAGAGAGAATATGCTGCAATATTGTAACTGGTGACGAAAGGAGAGTCTTTCTAAATATGAGACGTTCATTCGAAAAATCCAAAATATCTGTCAATTCCAGCTTGAAGTATTAGACAAGACCGAGTTGCCATACACTAATCAGGCGTTTAAAATCCAATCTAGAATCCAGCATCAGTGATAAAATACTACTAGCTTCATGGACTTATAAAAACAAGATAGGAGTAAACGAAATACGCAGGGCGGCTAAAGAAAACGGAGGAAGTGGAATTATCTCAAAGAAGCATATGTGGAAGTTACGATGTGAGACAATTCAATAATGAAATTAGATCGAGAATTACAATGTTGTTATATTCCTTTCATTTTAAGTGTTTTGTAATCAATTTACATAAAGACTTAAAACCCAGTCTTGCATAAACAAAAAGAGTTCATTTTCTCACTTGGACTCTTCAAGCAAACAATGGTGAATAGGTGCCAATCTTACGGCTAAGGAAGCGGTCATTATTTATGGCCGGGGTAGGGACTGAAGAGAAAGTATTGTGTACCCTCAAAAAAATTTTACCCACCATTTGCTTAAATCAAATTTTCTATACCCCACTGAAGGAAAGCGGTTAAACAAAGCTGCATTTATGCTTAAATATGGCATATGTTTATACACTATCCCATTGTTCGAATATTGTCCTGCTACTCCACCTATCACAGCTTATTTTTTCCAGTTACCCTACCATTTTCTCTTCAGTCCCCACCCCGACCATAAATAATGAGCGCTCTCTTATTGGACGCATTATTCATCATATCACGTGTATCTGCATCTGGCTACACATTTCGATTCACCTTTCGGTCGTTACCCGACCGGACGTTTCATATTTGACGAGTGTCGGGCAAAAAAGTTGCTCAACATGTCTAAAAAGTCTTGCCGCTTATTCGTGCTGTAGAGAATTACAATGATATAAAGTCAGTCAAACTGCAGCTTGAATTGGGAGAGTCATGATTAATACATTTCGATGCAAAGTGCCAAATGGAGAATAAAGTGAGTCTACATACCAAATAGTATTGATTGTACAACAATTGCTTAAGAGGTATTCTGATGATCATTGGCTTGGATAGCTTTGATACCGGTAGCTCATTGGCTGCATAAGCAGGGTTAGGGTTCCATAAAATTATGTATATAACAGGACTGAGACGACCAGATTCACTTGGACTAGATAGGTAGTCAAGTGGCATCTAGAATCAAAAGTAGCTAGTGAAAGATTTTTAACCATCATAGAGGCGAACAAATGAGCAAAGGGGGTCACTTTGAGGTGCTGTACATGAAAGATCAAACTGCACGTTATGAAATAACTGTAAATGCTTTTCCGCTGAATCACAGTTACAATGACGAAGCTCAAAATGCAGTTGATTTCACCGGTTGCAGTTGATTTCTTCATTGGTAGTGATAGTCATTCAGTGGGCAGAGAAGCAAGACATTTAGAGACTTGAAGGTAGCTTACCTGTGCAGATGATATACATACAGTTGAACAATTCTGCTGATTTGGATTGCATACATATGATGAGTATAAATCAACAAGAGATTGCCCACTACTTATGTAGGATGCGTTTTGTATATAAGTAGAGCAATCAGTGCATCCCAGTCGGATCTCACTGTTGTTTATCGAAACAAGGTCCACAGTAACAGCCTGTAGAACTGCTGGATCTGATTTAGCCACTAATGCCGGCCCAAGCGGGATACTAGCACGACACATGCCACGCATGGAATCCAGAACCACCTTTAAGAAGCTAGTAACTGCATCTTTTGTGTTGCTGTCGTTTTTGCTTGGGTCAAGGACACTGAATGTACTAAGATGGAGCTCCGCCTAGAAACAAAAGTGAAGACTATACTGCAAAGGAAATGAAGATCTTTTGAAAAGAAACAATATTAAAAACAGCAAGAATTAGGTGTTTAAGATAAGCCAAACAATTTCAATGGGGAAAAAACGTAATTGGATACTGAGACATCAGATGGAAAACGCAGCTTTATTAAGAATTTGAGGACAATAGTCACGACGAGCCACATGATAGATAAATTAGAAAAAGATTGCCATTTGTAGATCTTTCAGTTCATTTCATCGACACATCCAAGACAAACCAGTTAAGACTTAATCAAATTTTCACGACTAATCCATTACGACATATTCAAGTACGTTTCGGGACGAGCTTGTTCCATCCTCAGCTATAGAGTGGGAAAAAACTTTGGGAAAAACTTTGGGATACGTTGCCAAATTATTCAAAGATCAATAATCCAAAACCATTGAATCTTTTGGGCATTCTAAAGTGAGTCGATCGTATACGAAATGGATGGAATTAGCGAGTAATAACTATTGAAATGTGTCACAATCATATTGATAAATAATTGAAGAAATCAATTGGTTAGTTAATAACTCCATAATGAGTAGAACTATAAAGTAAAAAAATAAAAAGAGTATAAAGCATTACTTCAGAAGCTGAAATTGGATCCACAACTGTTGTAGAGATTGATCTTCTTCGGCGACTTGATTGCTCTTGCTCTATTCTAATCATCACTTGACTTATTTTTGCAGTACACTGAACAAATACACTTGGTGTATTCCATTTTGTCATCAGTGTTAAAATCGAAGACACAGTAAGCATAAAGTCCCGTTTCTTCCCTTTTCCTTTAATGCTACTAAGTGTTTCGAGGTACTGAAAAATACACGGTGAAGTGAAAGATGAAACTTCACAGCAAGGACTTTTTTAGCTTAAATAAATAAAATTGACATTCATTAAAACACGTGCCACCTTTCTAAAAGAATATTATCAACCCGTCTTTCATAATGCGTTTCTGACGATACATAAGCAGTTAGTGATTGTTCGTCTGAACGTGTGTGCTTTTTGGCCATATGGCAGCATCTTGGGATGCAGATCGATTAACGGTGCCTCATCGAATCAACTTTTTATATACAGTACCGTGCTTCTAGTGCGCTCGGGCCTATTTAAATCTTATCAAAAGAATACCATATGCCGTATGACTTCTTATATTCTAGCATAACGAAGTTAGACTCAATTCGAACACACAGCATCCATAAGTGATTATAGAAATAAGCTAATTGTTGACATAACAATTTAAACATAGGCAACAGGATTTGAAGGAAATGAAAAGTGAAAGTGCGAGAAAATAACCGACCCGAGCAGGATTCGATCTCGCTATCCTTGACTTTGTACGTCAAGTGCTCTACCAACTGAGCTATCGGGCCACGCTTCCAAATCGTTGCTCAAGGGTAAGTCATTTGCTCGCACTGACCCTCCCTTAACCAATTTGCACAGGGGAGCCATCGCACCTCCATCGCAATGTGCATTGTACCTGCTGTTGAGAGGACTGCTCACACCAGAGGGGCCATCGCAGCCCCATCGACTGGATAGTGTTGAGGAAAGTATTGTGAAGACAACAGGATTTGAAGGATATGACAAAATGGTGTAATTTTCATTCCCTTCAAATCCTATTGCCTTCACAATACTCTCCTCAACTCTATATCTTATCTGTAGATAAGGCTAATGGCCTTCATTTGTTTGCAACTGCTAATGATAATTATTAGAGTTATTATCATGATAAGAACCAAAGTTATGTATCTTGCTACATTATCAGAAGGCATATAAATGAAAAGGTTAAAAAGCATACTCTGAGGCAGATGTATTGCTTCGTCGCAATTTCCCTTTTGGTCACGATCGCATTTGTCTTCCTAGATTTCGCATGCGTGATCATCATGTTCCTTATAGTTACTGCCAAAATCAAAGTTAATTATAGTTGACAATGCCATAAGCCAATGCAAAGCAAGAAATCTTAATGAAAAGATGACAGTAAAAGCTGCACAAATTTTGGCCTATTATAATGCTATATTTTTAATATCGTATGAAAACTTCACTTCCTGAAATCAGAGGATTAATGGGGAACACAGAAATAGGTCAAAGTGAAATGATATCTAGATCGTCATGCTCATTTTAAGACATCAACTGCAGTTTTTGAACAGTATTCACGAACTGCTCCTAAATTCTTTCAAATCGAACCCTAATATAGAAAAGTATAGTACCTCCTGATCCAACAGGGTCTTTAGTAATACTTTCTGTTGAGCCTGAAAGCCCCTTTTGAAAAGCATCTTCGTCTATTTCACGAGGCTTCACAGTAATCTCATTTAATACACGTTGCTTGGCGTCATATTTGTCTATTATGTCAATAAATATTGTTACTTTGTTATTGTTGGTTGCATCACCTAAAAATAAGGTATAAATAGTTTACGAACATATAATAATCCAAGATCTTTGCAGCTAACAGGGGTAACAGATGTTATTAAAATTTTACTTCAATTAAGGTGAGTAGACATATGCAGGGCGATGTCATATGAGGATATATATTGGGTGGACAATAAGTTAGCAGAGTTCCAATGAGCGTTGTCTACTAGCTGTACCCTCTTATGTACTGCAAAACGCCATTGCAGGGGAGCAAGACAGTAGTTCATTGGGAAACATTGATTTCATGTTGTTCAAGCATTCTCAGTTGAACTATATGAATCTGGAAATTCGCTCTTCTACATTGATGCAGAGCCTTATGACATCTAAGTATTATTTTCCATCAGATTTAGAGCTATCAGATGGAAGCCAGTGTAGGATTTCTTTAACTTTATACAGGTTAAATACATATTGTGATATGATGCTGCATTTCAAATGCATATCACGTTGATGGAAAAACGTAAAGCCGAATAACGTATTTTGAACCCAATTGCGTTGATCTGCAGGTTAATGATATGTACAAAGACTCATCTGCATGAAAATTATGAAACTTAGTGCAGAAAGTAGTGATATGTTTAACTTGCAAATGGTTGTGTGGAACTTTGAGTATACCTGACGGTAGAAAAATTGTTTCGCTAGTAGTGAATGATGTACCAAAATACACCTCTCTCTTGTTGTCATCAATATAGCCAAACCTATACCTCAAAGGCATATGATCTTCGTCATCAAACCAATCGCTAGCAGTTAGTTGGAACTTCGTTGCCAATGCATCACCAATCATTGGATGAACAGTAAAAGTACCTTCATCAAAAGAGAGGTCACATGAATATAAAATCAGAACAAAAATGGAACGATGAAGATATGGACCAATCTTGTACCGTATATCTAAGCTAAATGTGAAGTAAGTGTATTAGCAAAGGGAACAAGACAATATTCATTCAGATTTGAGCACACAGGTATCTTAAAGTCATTCAGTTCTCTTCAAAGAATTTTATGGAAATGATTTTCTGTTCTCAGATAAAAGCTGATCAATCAAAGCTACAAACTTTACTTTTATATTGTAGTAGAACAAAAGAGTGATAAGCTTTTTTAAATGAATTACTAACTCCAAACTGGAAATGCTGAATAAACGAGTCTTCATGTATTACTAAATCGCAAAAGTTAGAAGAAAATTCATAAAGAGACGTCTTTAGCTTGACTTTTTGTATCTGTTAGATTTTTGCTGATTGTCAATTTATTGACATCAAAGAAGTTGAAAGTCTATCTCTAAAGAGAAAAACTAAGCGGAATTGGTCTAAAGAAGAATTTAGGAAGTAGTGAATCTTCAGTCTATGAAATTTTTCTTTCAATTTTCTCATAGACATATATAACCATTCTATTGTATTCGAAATGATAATGATATGATTCCCCTTCAACTCAAAGGTTTGACAATACACTTTCAACTCGGACTATCAGGTTTTCTTACTATTAGAAATAAGTTCGCCAGCAAAAGGAGAACATAGCTTATTTCCATTCGACCTTTTGCACTCAACTTTTCAATCACTAAAACTCATTAGAATGTCACTGTATGCATGCCCGTGAGGCATTTTACTCGAACTTGTCACATTTGGCTCAGATTTCTATAATCAAGCACTAACCTTAAAGGATACGGATGATCGGCATTCAAAACTAAAAAAATTAATATTATTACACATCATTTCTGACGTTATTAAAGTCACAACAGCCATTCTTTAATTAAACTTGGAATATATCGACTGCATTATAGATGCAATATAGTAGGAATAAACAAAGCAGCAAACCTCCTCTAGGCAAGCTGTTTGTTGTTACTATGATGTATGCAGACTGCTTGATGGAAGGTACACCTGCAGCACTTGAAACAGTCAGCGAAAAGTTTACGTTTGTGCCCCAGGGCAATTTTCCTTCTTCTACAATCAAAACCACACGGCATCCAGTGCTGCATTCTCGATTGATCATCCCTGTTATTTTATTTCTATCATCACCATTTCCCTTTAGGTCACATCCAGAAGGTGCTAAGTGAACAAAACAGAAGTATAATTATACAATTTCATAGTGATGAGAAGTAACTCATATTATATTCCATTATGTTTCTTCATTGAACTAAGGGCGGGCTGGAAAAGAGAAAAACCTCCAATAGTAGAGTTCCAGATGACTAGATTTGAAAGAGTAGCTTGCAAAATGAAATTAGTGTGCGTGTATACTAGCCTAACCGACACATGATCTTGAAATGCAATCGTAAAGTTGGTAGGATGTTTGAATTGAATAACTTCTGCATATTACTGCGACCTATTAGAAACAACTGTGTAAAAATTTGGAATGGAGCATCATTTTTGCGACCGAAGAAGTGATAATTAGTATAACAATATGGAATAAATGATAGAGTATAATTAGATGCATAAGGGTACTCTTATCTCATTTCAGTTAAATTACCGTTGCAATTCCATACGAAGTCGCCGATCGTTTGAGTGTAATAAATTTTTGCTTCTAAGACAAGTTCAGAAGACACATCGAAGTTATCACGTTTAGCTGGACCAGTGATGTACACCTTTGGAACTTCGTGGTTAGAAATGCAAAATTCCTTTCGAGTGGAGGCAGTTTGTCCAATATATCCATAGCTTAGGATAAGCTTGTAACTGAAAGAAGTACAAAATCAAAACAAAATACGTATTTAAATGACTTTACTGATTTAAACGACTTTGCTGATAACGATCAATATGCTTTGACTTGCTAGAAACAAGCATAGTTTCTCACAATGTATAGTATAATAGAATGGAAACAGAATTACTTTCACAGCAAGTGTATCATAGTTGCTTTCAAAAAGAAAATTAAATATAAAGATCATCATTAAGCTACATGATTTTATCAAATAAGGTTAGATCAGTGAAATTTCATTGAGATATTAGTGCAAGTAAAGAAATGTAACTCAGCATCTTTATTTGTAATTTTTTTTGATTTTGCATGACTATTGATAGTCAGTTTAACTCTTCAGAAGTCAAACATTTTCAACTGTGTTGAAATTAAAGGAGACGAGCTCAGTTTCAGACAAGTTATATTGATGATCATATCAATAATGTATCAAACTATTACCATGTCCCTGACGTCAAGTAATTCTTCACTGGAATCTGGTATCTTTTGCAGCCTGAAAATACCAATGACTTATGGCTTTTACCATCAAATGTTGTAACAGGCAAACTCTGATCATCTTCAAAAGATATTGAGCACGTCCCTGGCAGTCCTCTACCCGGATTTCCTGGGTCTTCAGGTGTAAAATCAAGCTTTTCCATGATGCCAAGTTTAGGTGGAACTAAAGAACAATTGGCACTAATAAGAAATAGTGTAACGAAGACTAGAGGTTGTAAAAAGATTCATGTTGAGTTTGCATAACGACTAAAGATAGACCAATGGTTGAGAAGTTTGATTAAATCTTAACTGAACTTAAGATCAAATGAATTACAAACTATTTACTATTTCCACGTCTTTCATCACAAAATAACAATCGAACATCCTACTAACTCTTTGCATCGAGCTCGTGTTTTTAAAACAGTTTCATTATTTTCAGACTGATTTCAAATTGCAAATATATTGCCAGAATGACTTGTTTACAACCTGTTCAAAAGAATACATGCAGTGAATGGTGTTGAGAGTCCCTGATAAATTCTAGTTACTTATGCTAAGGCATAAAGTAACATTTTAATACGACAAGTTATTATGACGTTCTTCTAATCATTACACAACTTAAATGAAGATTGATGAATGTTCGTCTCATAATACGTACTATTTAGGAAAATATTCAACGGTGGAGCAACTGCCGTTACTTTGATTGTAGACGATGTTGAAACTGTGGCATCATTTGTCAGCGAAACAGTTAAGCTAATATCGTAAACCTAAAAGATGGAGATTTTACCAAAGGTACTGGAATAAACATACTGATTAGATGAATATTATACCAAGATAATAATAAAATAACACATATCTTAGTAAGGAGAAAATAAAACTATTAGCATTAATATGCTAACAGTCACCGATAGCCAGAAACACATCTGCCGCAGCACTACCGTATTTCCTCGAAAGAGCGCCTCCCCTCGAAAGAGCGCCCCCCCTCGAATGAGGGCCTCCCCGAAAGCAAATATTTTTAAATGAGTGTCCCTCTCGAATGAGTGCCCCCCTTTAGTAACGATTTGCCAACGATAATGAAGAGAATGAAAAGAAGACAAACCAAACCACTCAAGTCAAACATGTGAAGACTGCTTGATTGCCTGAAAGAGGGCCATGCCGGTCTGAACATATTCAAGGAACAGTTATCAATTTTAAGTGAACCAGACTTGAATCCATTTCAAAGGCTGATTTCAGAACAGGATATTGCTGATTTCACACCAGACTCCAAGGTAATCGGTATCGACGAAGAGGACGAAATTGATATTTTTCTATTAACCCTTTCCTTGATATTGCTTTGTAAGCTTTTCATTTTCATATGGTTTTCTAACTGATTCCCTTTTGCTTCTATTTCCTATCTCTTCATATGTTGCGTTTATGTATCTACCCACAAATATTGGGAAAAATTGTGTCTGTATGTCCACGAAATCAAATGAGCGCCCCCCAAAGAAGCAGATTTGTAAATGAGCATCCTTTCGAATGAGCGCCTCCCCTGGAAGGCTGACTTTCAAATGAGCGCCCAGGGCGCTCTTTCGAGGAAATACGGTAATTTGATCAGTATTTCCTATAGAATAATACATTGGCTGCCAAATTAGACTGCTCTAGAGAATACGTATTATGGGTTTGTAAGCAACATATTTCCTTCAAATTGTTTATAAGGGCCTCAAAAGCACGGGGAGCTTTGGCTCCCGATGTTTCAATGGCAGGCTATGCTATAGTTTACCTCTCTCCATAACAGAAATGTATTCTGCCTGGAAAGCCTATCTATTGCATTAGAAGAGAAAGCATCCATAAAAATTAGTTTTGTAGTCGCCACTTTGGAGAGGTACATTAAGGACACTCATCATTTGCTTCTTTCACATGGAAGCCAATTGTCCCAGCGACGGAGCATTTCTTTACGAAAAGGCATGTCATTAAGGCAAAAACTTCCAATTTCCAGTGGTAATAGTGCGCGGGGAGGCATGCAAAAGTCATTCATAATTTGAGAAGATTTTCTTAACAGAGCCAGTAAACTCTTCCAAACAACTAGGGATAAAAAAGATGCAGCATCTCTCTCCTCCCATACATATCTTTTCTTTCCATAATCATTCAATTTCACAATTTGTTTTACCCCCATAGCAACTCAAAGCATTACTTCATTCACACATTCCTACGCACAACCACCTCTTGCGTCAAAATCATTATTTGGCAGCATATTCTAACACCTAGCTAGTACTTTCATCACAAAATCTAACACTTTTCATCCTACATAAACAATTATGTAATCTCTATGATATAAAGTATATATCTATGATAAAAAAAACTGTTAGTCAGTGAATTTTATCCAGATCATCAGAGCTATATAGAAGAAATCACTACTACTTCTATTCTGTGCATGCATTCTGAAGTCAAGGCCACAAGTGGCATGATCGTTCTATGTTCTAAATAGAATTATTAATTCATAGTAAAATAATATCAGCTATTAGCTACTAAAAAGGTTTTAAACGGGTTGAGTAGTTTTCATCATGGCTAAAAATTGGTGCATCTTGCTTTTTATTCTAAAAGTAAACACTACCTTCCTGTTGTAATTTATCTAGCATTTCTGACTTCCTTCCGTATTTTTCTAACTTTTGCAATATCTGTACCTATTTGTTACAATTATAGATACCTCAAAAGCTAAATATAGATAGAGCTGGTTGTATTTGAACCATATTCTAATAAGCTAAAGCTATTATATGTTCCACTAGCTAACTGATGCAGAAGTAAATCCATACTGTCAACTAGACAGAATAATTTCGTAACAAAACTATTTCGGATCTCCTTACCTGACCTCCCTGGAGTGTTCCAGCTGCAATATAGAGAGTTGGTAAAGTACTTGGGTTGAGAACCAATCCTTGACTTGATGACCATTTGTACAAAAAGTCAATTGAAGCTCCTTGTAAACATTTTGCTTGGAAATAGGCCTTAGCTACAATGCAAAATGAATCTCATATTGTAATAAGTAACAAAAACACTTCAGAATGTAGTTTGACCTATGTAAATTATAAATGTGCAATTTTTCCGAAACTGGGGCTACAATTGATTTTGGCGCAAGGTTGAAATAGATTTAGTTCAGCGAGATATTACCTGTACAAACATTGAAATATTTGAAGATTTTATATGATGCAAACCAAGAGATCTGGGCCCAAGAACATACAAAACATTAGTCTTCAAACCTGTAACACCGGGCGAGGTTTATGAAATCCTAAAAAACTGAGCAGAAAGAAAGCAACTGTCAGTGATGGTCTATTGGCTTCTATCCTGAAGGACTTAAAAGGCTGAATCAAAAATTAACACTGGCACTGTACAAACTGCATGGAAAATGGCCCGCATCATTCCCATACATAAGTCAGGTCCTACCATAGATTTCGATAATTACCGTCCGATCTCAATTTTACCGTCAGTGTCATAAATTATAGAGAGAATCGTTCACAAGTAGTTAGTAGCCTTGTTAGAAGAAAGCAATTTGATATGCAGTGACCAGTTTGGTTTTCAAAATGAAAGGTCTACTTTGAATGCTGTGATTCTATTGCTTGATTCCAAACTTCGAGATTTATGACATTTATCAAAGATCTCAGTAACCAATCAGCTTCATTACGTGTAAACCTAATTGCGAAAGTAAAGTACTTGATGGATGTTGATGCTACCAAATCGATTTGCCCAAGTATGGTGCTACCAGCGTTTAACTACTGCAGCCTACACTTACTGTGTCTCACAGCAGCACAAGAGGAGAAACTGGTATCGCTACACAGCAGAGCTAAATGAATAGTGAAGTCCAAAGAAATTCGATCCATCAGTGATGCAAACAAGAAACGAGCTTGCCAATTTGTAAAATCTTGCCTTGATGGAGAAGTAATAGACTCTTTCAAAGAATACTTTACCCTGTCCTCATCTCACATTGCAAGAACACGCGTAACAATGGAAAATGATACTACTTCTCAAGATCAAAACAGAATATGAAAGAAAAAGTTCTCATTTTAACGGTGGAAAAATCTATAATATGCTAACTTTGGAAGGCCGTAGTTTAAGCAGACAAGATTGTTTGAAGTTTTTAGCTAACTTTTACAAGTACTTTTATTCTAAAATTTGATAGACACCTCTTATGCGATACATTTTTTCTCTTATACTTTTCTTTTGTTTTACTGGACATACTTTCATAACAGCTTTAAGTAGTTGAAGTGTCTGTCCAGTTAAAATATTCGTACATTATTATCATTATTATTAATCTTGACTGCAACGAACTGTTAGCATTCAAACGGAATACTGCGTTTCTTTGAGACCTGAAAAGCATTACTTCCAGGTCTCAAAGAAATATCTGATAATTTTTCTGCTAGCAGCACGAAATCTTTGTTGTAACCATGCTGAATGATAGCTAAACGAATTAAGACCACGCGTAGGTAGTGAATTTGAAACAAAAATGACCAAAATATGGCGCATTCTCTACAATATAGAGCTTCCAAAAGTGAGAAAATCGTGGGACATAATGGAATCTATAAAAATAACTAACGAATTTTGGGGGATGTGGAGTTTTTGGCCGATATTGCCGAAATTTTTATTTCATATTTCTATTTCATATGTAAGATCGATCAATATTTCTAGGTGATGACTAACGAGATACAGCATTATCCATTCGCACAAATGCCGCAATTGAAGACGGTGTTCTATAAAACAATCTAAGAGAGCGGAAGCAAGATTGCCCAATCTTACCATCAATAATCAATTCTTCTGTTGTCAAATGTTGCCTTTCATTAGGGCCAACAGATAAAGTTGGAATATTCTTATTGATTCTTGTTACTGTTTTCGCAGCTCTTCCGGTTTGCTTCAGGAAGTTCTCGACAGTCAGAAGAAACTTAATTGGGATTCCAATTAGGCTGCTGTTAGCTTGCAATGTAACAATCTTTTGATTTGCATCTGAAGCGGCGATAAGTGTATTTCTCACTTGATCAAAAGCAGCTTGCTGGATAGCAGTCAATGCCATTTGATAAGATTGATCTATTGTTGCATTCAAATAATATTTTAATGGGCGACCTGCACCACCATAAGAATCACTCCCAGAAAGTTCAATGTCAGCACAGCTTCCTGCATGAGAGGCAAATATAGTTGCTTTTAAAGAGAGATCATGTTACAAACGTCTCCTATTCATAATGTACCCTGGTCTAGAACATGCTCATTGATATTTCACTAATTTGTACAAATATAGACATACCAGAAATGTAGTAGGAGGATGGACTAAGAGTCCTTCTCTCTTTCTCTCTCTAAGTAATCTTACAAATGAATCAGACTAATAGAATAGGGTCCTAAAAATCAGATTATAACCGTTCTTTCCATTATTACTACCATACATCATTAATACCCAAGTTTGCAAAAAACCATGGGCACTTTATCAAAGTTTCGTTTTGCCTTTCATTGTGGGAGAAGTCCCCTTTGCAAAAGTTAGATTGATACAAATGCACTGCGATGTAGCAATATGCAATACTTATACCAATGCAGTACAATGAATGGGGAGGAAATTTGTGCTTTTGATTGGAGAAGTGTTGCTCATAACTGAACAAATTTGTATTATAAGAAACACAATATATGAAACCTCACTTGAGAGGTTCCACTGTTGTATAGTTAAATAGGCTGATTGTATGAAACATATTTCTGTCAAATCAGAACATTGCACATTTCATAAGAAACTTGCAAATTCAGTACATGAAGATAAACATTTTATGGTGTTGTTGCCTTTGGAAAGCATATACTCGTAGTCAAAGTCAATCTTGAAATCCAATACTTAAAATTTCATAGGAAGCAATTAAGTTCAATTCATTATACATCTTTCACTAATGCACTTTCGCATTAAGGCTGAAAGGCGAATATAATTGAAATAGAAGAATTAAATGTTAAACTTTTCATATAGCAGGGAAGCAATCATACAGCAATAAAAGCTGGCTTTTATACATCAGGTCATAATGATATGAAGGGTCAATCAGATCATAAGCATGACAATTTGAGCTAAAGTTTCCGCCAATTAAGAATATTTTGCTCATATCTGTCCCTTCCTATGATTGTCGATGCAAAATTATTAAGTTAACTGTACAGCTACAACTTTTTCATCAATGATATATGCATTACAAATCCACTATGTCTGCCAAGCTAACAGAGCAGACTATGATCACAGATTTTATCATTTGCTTTGCTACGAAACGAACCATGAGACCCAGTAAAAGTAATGGTAAAACTTTTTATGAACTGATACTTAATGTGCTAGAAATAATTAAGAGGAAAAGGAATAGTGTCATAACTATAATGAAAGCAAAATGTAATGCAATATATGAGGAAAGAGATGGAAGCAAATATGAGCTAGTAGTTCAATATGACATATTCCAGCTACAAGAAGACAACAATACTACGCCAACCTTTTTATGCACAGTGCTATTGTATTTCATTTAAACAGCACACTCATTTTCCCAAGTAGGGGCAATTTTCACCATTTGTTCTTTCGATAATGCTAGCTTTCCGTTTTCAGATCAATGATTATAGCGATAAATAAATCAAATGGAAAATTCATACATAAAGAACTCGCAAGAAAAGAAAATTTAGCCTTAGCGCAGAATTTCTTTACTGACTGCTCTGATTGAATCATCTTTGCATCATATACTTACATTTCAACTCTACACAAGAGATTATATTCACTATATTTTCCATTTCAAGCGCACATGGTCTTTAGTCAACACCCAAACTAGTAATGAAAAGAATAGAGATTTGAACAAAGATACTCACCTACTGTTGCGGAGGTACTGAGTACAGCCTGAGGCACAATAGGTTTGTCTGGACTTGTAACTGTAACAGATTGCTCTTGCGATGTGTATTTTGTTATTCCATTTCTATTGATGCTGTTGGAAATGAACACTAAAACATCACCAGGGACAATCGACGCTCCTCTTCCCAAGTACACAGTTAGCTGTTTAGCATTGGTCAACGTGCACCTTGGAGAGTTTCCAAGTTTGGAAATATTCTTCAAAAATGCCGAACAGGTTGTACTAGATGTCGAAGAATCAGCATCCAAAGTAAGAGTGATTGCCCCGAGGTTATTTTGAAGCTTTGCCAAAGTAACGTTAGCGCCAAAAAGAAATATAGAAACAACGGCGCGCTTGGTATCATCGAATTCTCTTCTAGTTGAGAAGGACAGTGAGACTTTTAATGAGCCAGGCGCCATCTTTGGAACTTGGCATCTGACAGTACTTTCACTAACATAAGTTGCTTTTAGTAATATGCCATCTTGTGTAATGCATTGTAATTCTGAACAACTTGGAAAAGCTGAGCCTTGTACAGTTAACTCGAAAGCTGAATTTGCGATAACTTCCGTTGGATAACTTGATGTGATGTTGATTGTAGCGTTGGAATACATTTTAATAGTACTTAATGTCTGGAGTGTAAGTTTCTTTGAACCAGATGTAAAGTTACACTTCAGGAAATAATCATTTGAAACGATAGATGCAACATTTATCCTGAAATTTGAAATGCCGGCACTGTGACTTACAAATGCAGATTGAACTTGATATCTAGAAGAATGGAAATGATCGTTTTATTATAAAGAGGAGTAACATGTAAGCTAGACAATGTCAAATCAACACGGAGAAAAGTAGGAATGGAGGCTACTACAGAGCTAAGGAATTTATCAGACTTGACTATGGGACCATACCCTTCAATAAAGCTTACATTAAAATATGCAACTAGAGGGTGAAACGCAGCAATGATATGACATAGCAAGGAACCAAATTTTGCTTGAGATCTCCGACATTCCCATCCTTTCTCCTTGACTTCATACGACGTACAAAAGCGATCCTGGAGAATGCTGCGGAAATGCGACTCCAAGTACCCCTCGTGGCGCCGTCACTGGAGGAAACTGCCAGCTTTTATGAAAAGCAGCTTGCATCTCAATATTTAATGTTCTTATTTTAATTAAAGCCCTATACTGAATCATGAAAGGTTCCTTGCCAGAAATATTGCTTATGACACGACAACTACTGCAATCTGAGATAAGTGCAGAAGAGAAGAAAATTTGATATAGAAAAGAACTTGTTTACAGTTTGCTCGTGGGCCATTGTAGTACTTCTGAAAGCAATTAGAAAGGAAGGGATGGAAAAGAAAAACAAGCAACAAAAATTTGGGATTAACATTGTTGCCTAATTAATGCTGATTGAGAATTCATAGCAATATTGAATAAAAATTGAGACATATCCCTATCAAGAACTTTGGAGTGGCATGAGAAAGTTCTAACTACATAGTAATTACGTGGGAAATATAGCCTTATTGAGACAAATACTCTCCCTAGGCACTTCCTAAATGGTAGCCAAAGTGCTTTGAAATCAAGTCACGTACTAAAGAGACCTAATGATTAATTATTTCCTTCACATACAATTGTTAAATCATCAATAACAGATAAGATCTGAATATAGTTATATTAAGTAAGATCGTGAACGAGAACTCACTCAGCAGTATTATGAACAAGACGACATTTGGATTCTTCAAGACCTGCTAAGCCGATGACTTTTACAACCATGTCATTTTCCATTGCCCAGCAAGATGGTATATTGATGAATTTAGTACAATTGTTGAAGTTTGGATCGCTTCTTAGTAAACATTTTCCGCAATGATCTGTCACATTATTACCATTCGGAATTCCGTTACAATCCCTACACGATGACCCATTTCCATTACAAATACCACAAACATCCATGCCTACAAAATGAAAAAAATTAGCTATAAATGTGATCAAGAGCATTAGACAGTTAGATCCTTCTTTAGATATGAGCTCTTTTTCTCAGTTGATACAAAAGTTAAAACTGCAGGTACTTGAACAACATATTACTTAATACAAATCATAAAATGAATCAATAGTCGCAAGTGACACGTCAACTAGCGTTTGCCAAAATAATCAAGGAGGATATTAACCAACCATAGTTGCTTGGTAAGCCAGTTGTCCCATTTACACAATGTCCACATTTATTCTTAAATGCTTTTCCATTACAAACTCCATTACAGTCTGTGAAGTTTCTTGCTTTTGCTTTCAGCTGACAGTTTCCACACGAATCATTAAATGCCAGATCGCAGAAACCAAGGCAGTCTTTGAGGTAATTATATGTTTTGCCTGTATTGCCTCCAGTGCATTTTGAGCAACTATCTAAAATGATAATGACAAATGATCTGATGTGCAAAGTGCTATTCTATAATGTCTGCGGTTGTTAAAAGAAGGCAAGAACAACCAGAGCTTTTAACCTATCTATCTCCTAGAGAAGATTTTAAAGTAAGAAAGATTAATATGAAGGATGGGGCTGGAGAGATAGGGAGCTAAAGAGAGGAAGGGTAAACAGGAATGATGGTATTGAGAGGTGCTAGGTAAAGCTTCTATAGCGTCTGGAAATTTCTCATAGCTTGAAATGGAAAGCGGCTCACAAACAGATTACAGAGAGTGAAGATAAGTTGTGCTTATAGTGGCTGGCAACAAGTAAAATCCGGTGTTCCATAGGGCTCAGTGCTTGAACCCCTGCTGCTTTATTTGTTCATTAACGGCTTCATCTACGCCATCAAACTCACAAGTTTGCCACTCTGCAGATGACAACACTATCTACTAATGTGATGATAATATGGACACATTTTGAGATCCCTCAGTGGAGATATGAATAGTGCTTTAGAATAGTTCAAAGACAGTCGAATGGCAGCCATGCCCAGACAGATCCCAGGCTATAATTTTGGGCTTTGATAGAGGCCATAAATTGAGTTTTGAGATAAACGGACAACCTATAAAGCAACTGAGGAGGTTAAGTTCCTTGGAACCACATTTGACTCAAAGCTTCAATTTCAAAACCATGCTGGAACTATTTGCAAAATGGCAAGCAGGAAAGTAAAGGCATTCTCCCATATTGTTGGGTGCCTACAAAACATAAACTATTATACAAGATTTTCATAAAGTCAAATTTCAACTATTGTTCGCTGATATGGATGCGGTAATACAGCAAATAACAGAATAAACCGGTTACATAAGCGAGCCTTGAGAGTTCTCCATGGTACACGACATTACCTACATAATTTATCAACTGCTGGATATTTATTCCTACAATAGAGTAGTGCCTGTCGTCATTCAACAATGTTTAGCTTATCTGCAAAATAGATTGTTCTATTCCAAAACAATATAATTCATGCTTGTTTTGTGTAATCGGCAAATCATTACATTATAGTCTTATTTTTATCACTATGCTGATATTCTATACTCTGAAGAATTTCAATAGGAAAAGTTGTAAGCAGCTCCTCTGTTCTTGCCAGCATGCAAAGTGGAACTATCCAAGATCATTGACAGAACACTGAGATCTACGCAGCCACTATTTTGCTGCAGTTCATTGAATTTACTTTCATCATATCTTCCTTAGACTATTAAATTTATTATCAATCTTTATCATTATTCATGCAGATAACGTAATTTAAAACAAAAACTGTTCAAGTTATTAGCTGTGGCATAGACTTCAAGTAGTGACTTGAGCATAAAAATAGCAAGCAGGGCATCTACCAATGGTCTTGTATCATGTGACCAATGGTCTTATATCATATGAAATCTCCCACCACTATCAAAGATCATAATGATATCATATGTTGCGCATAGTCATCTATCTTTTGGCAATCACTCTTATTCCTTTCAAGGTGGAAAAATTGCTACGGTTTTCTCCACATAAGACATGTACAAAGAGGGATATGCTGTCAAGTGAGCACATTCGTATGGACTCTTCACAGTTCCTCACTAGTGTTCCAGCACACTTCAGAAAGGAAAAGGAGTGAGTAAAAAGTGTCCCCAAAATATCAGGTCTAAATAAGGGTGCCATCAGTGAGTGTAAACTTCTGTAGGGATTTGACAATGTTCCTACTCTACTGAATATCATCCTATGCTATTATCTATAGACTCGATTGCTATAAAAGTGATCTGGTATCATGAATATAGCCACATTTTGTTCTTATCCAATCAGCAGATTTGCTTACATCAAATTAATAACAAAAAAGATGCGTACATTTACTTAATCTTTCATTGTGACGGCATTTTGAAGCGGAGTGGCCTTGGGAATGTCCATTTACAGAGACGAGCTTGTAATTGTAACCCCATAAGTACATTTCAAATTGAAAAGTAAGTTGGTACCACAGAGCTTCACTATAGCACAAAAAAGTGGGAACATTCTTTTAGCATACTGAAAGCTTTTTTCGTACGACACTCGTCAGAGTATGAAACGTAGGATAACGACCTAAAGGTGAACCGAAATGGATAGCCAGATGCGGGTACACGTGATATGATGAATAATGCGTCTATTTGGCCCTATGATTGCCCAATTAGCACATATTCACAATTGTTTACTTGAAGAATCTAAATGAGAAAACGAACTCTTTTTGTTTACACAAGACTGGGTTTTGAGTCTTAATGTAAACTGATTCCAAAACACCTATATGAAAGGACGATCTTGCTTGCCCAATGATCCGAAAATTATCGTCTGTATTTGTTTTCGCGCATTCTGGATTTGTAATAAGATGTTGTCCTGTGGTCGAATCACAGGTCATTTTAGGATTATTGCTTTTGCACATGAGAAGTGGCTGTTCTCTTACTCTAGTGCTTTTCTTCCTGATGCTCATGGGGACATGTTTTACTCTGTCCGCTAGTCTCTGTGTAGTGCGTCCTACGTATCGAGCTTCACATCGGCACGAAAATTCATAAACTACACAACTTTTTTGAGTGGTAGGAACGCTATCTTTTGTAGCAGATTGTAGCATAACTCTAGTATTATAAACCGCACGGGGCTTCACAGCATAGAAACAGGATGTAATGGCTTTGTTAATTTGGTTTTCAAATTTTGAAGGGGCATTCCCAGTCCAGAGTAATTTTAAGTAAACCGGACACTTTTCAGGACCAAAATGTTTTTCTGATGAAATGTTGGCTAGTTTTTCCTTAATGTAAGAAACAAGGACACCTTCTGGATATCAATTGTCAATTAGCACTTGCTTTATTATGTCGAGCTCAGAATTTAATTTAGTTTTAGAGCAAACCATAAGTGCCCTATGAACTAAAGCTTTGATAAGGATGATTTTCCTTGCTTTTGAGCTGAAGGAATTCTAACGGATGTATAGAACAGTAATCGTTGGTTTCCTGTAAATCCTGGTCAGAAATCCAGTGTCCCCTTTCTCCACGGAAACATCTAGAAAATTCAAGGAGTTCTTTTGTTACTTTTGTATTGTAAAGTTTAGGGCTGGATGTAGCTGGTCGAGGTTGACATGAGAACAATCACATTCCAGCTCAGAAGTGAAAATGACAAAAGTATCGTCAACATAACAAAAGTAGACACTTGGTTTTATGTTGTTACAGAAAAGTTTACTTTCATGAAAGCCCATTAAAATGTTTGCTAAAACTGGCCCTAAAGGGCTACCCGTTGCCACTCCGTCTAATTGCTTATACATCTGGTTGCTAAAACTAAATTCTGCTCCTTGAGTAGCATTTAGCATCAATTCTTTGAAAGTTTTCTCGGGGAATGGAAGGCAATCAAGGTGACCTCGATACAAAGCATCAGCACAAATCCCTATGGTCTCATCTAATGGCACGAAGGTGAATAGACTGCTGATGTCAAAAAAGCACAGAAATGTTTTGGCAGGTTCACAGGTAGAGTTTTGGATAATGTTGGCAAACGTAAAAGAATCTTTTACCCAATTCGAGGAGTAGAGTTATAGGAACGGGGACAAAATTTCTGATAACCATTTGGCAAGTTCATGTTGAGAGGAGCCAATCATGGATAAAATGGGCCGAACCGGGGTGCCTTCTTTGTGCGTTTTCGGTATGTTTTGGTTAACTAAGTCTATACATATGTGGGTGCTGTGAGCCTATAGATCGAATCCTATCATTAATATCACGAGTCAGGATTTTTGGTTAACTAAGTCTAAGAGAAGAGATGTTTGGTAACTTCTGCTCGGTCTTGGCCGTATATCATGCTGATCAACACTGCACATGTTCAAAAACTTGGTTTTATCTTCGAGAATATAGCCCATCTTTTGGGTGTAATCACTTTTGTTTAAGGTGAGACCCCAGCTGGGAAATAAGTGGCTTCCAAGATATTCAACACATTAAGAAGCTCCCATTGTTTACTTCATATATAGGAGGCCCTTTAAGATCCACCATTAATTGCTAAAACGACGAGAATGTATTTTTTATGTACAAAACGTGAAACAGACTTTGGTTTGCATATGTAAAGCTCAAATTTATCTGATAACTGAAATGAATGTCATGTGGGCCCTATAAACCAATACTAACCTGGCGAAGAAAGGCCAATTTGATAATTCCTACATTTGTGATGTAAGTTTCAAACATAATATTTTTGAAATGCTCTAAGATCATAATGGGTCGCAAAATATTAAACACATCAGTTTTGAGACGATATGTTGGAACCCAAAAGCAGATCTTAGTCAGGTAATGATATGGCAGCTAATCTTAACTATTCGGTAAACTAAGACTGCCCTGCATAATCCTAAGCTGTGAAGCACAAAGATAAATTTGAGCATTGCGCAAGCAAGCCAAAGTCAGCTTCATATTTTCTGCATGACCAAATACGTTCTTGTCATTCAAAACATCAATGATGGTTCTTGAAGGGCTTCTTGTATATGAAGTATAAGGTAAACAATGGGCGCTGTTCCGTTTGTTGAATATCTTTGAAACCTTTCATTTCCCAGCTTAGGGCTCCGAGGTATCAATGTAAAATGTGCTTACGAGGTTACAATTAAAACCTCGTCTCTGTAAATGAAGGTAAATTTTTTCCGGGCCAAGAGCTGCGAGTAGTGATTCTCCAGAATCACGCTGCTTCAAAATGGCGCCCCAGTGAAATATGCATAAAATGGAAGCATCTTATTAGTTAATTATTTGATGTAAACAAATCCACTGATTGGATGAGAAAAAATTTGGCTATGTCTGGTATCATGAGATTAGATCAAAGAATATATCCTAAAGATCTACCTCGGAGGAAAACAACTTATAAGTGCGTTAATGCTTTGCAATTTGACTAAAGTGATTACATGAGAGTTAACAAGTGGGTGAAAGTGAAAAAATCGAATAACGTCAATACCTATAACAGCGTTGCAATCATTACAAGCTTTAAAGATCTGATTCTCAACCAGTGTACACTCTCCACAGGAGTTATTTCTCAGTGTTGATCCTGCTTTTCTATCACACCCTCCAATCGGAATCTGTACCAGGAACTGAGGATAGCAACAAAATGATAGAGGATACCTATCACATTCTACATCACTGTTCCCAAGGTTAATGTACTGTGGTCCATTTGTCCTATTATCCGCTATATCCCATGTATGAAATTTAATCGAAGCTTTATTTAGAGCATTATCTGCATTCCATTCTGATTTGCTCCCATTTTTAACAAAACGAATTTTGTCATTAGGCTTCAGCAGTATCATGCTCAAAGCACTGCCTTTCGTTGGAAGTTGAGGAGTTAAAGAAATCTTTTGCCATGTACTGTTAGGGGAAATTTTCCATTCAAACGATCCATAATCCTGTTGAGCATAAACTATGGCAATACCTAGAAAATGAATCAGTACAAAATGAGATGTGAGCAAAAGAAGCAATAAATTTGATACTTAACTCTTTTGCCTTGTTGACTGCAAATTAGGACTTTAAAATTTGAACATTCGCATTCCTTGTCGAAACTATACGAAAAATGTCTGCAGCAACTATATTACGACATCATTCATTAAGCTAAACGACTATGATCATAACAAAATAGAATAGAGAATTTTGAATGAATAATCGAGAACATGTGTAACACAAATTAATCAAAACCAGTAGGGTGATAGTAACATACAAAGGAACTTTAGGGCAATAATACGGCATCATAACATCCCAAAGAAATTGCAATATGGCTACCCTCACAAGAAAACCTCAGACTGATCTGATTTTCAGATCATTCTGAATTTGGTTGTATCTGCTATTTTACTTCTCAAATGAAAATTTCCACACTTGTCCCAGTTCACCTTATTCTCCATACGGTCATTTACTCAATATCCATACTAAAATGCCATTTCTCCCCGTTTTGAAGTCATTTTGCCTCGAAATGAGAAATGTTTACGCTCACTGGAAGATTTCAGGTAGACCTGAGAAACCGAAATGAGCTGCAGGTTGATCTGAGTGTGAGTTCTCTTGCATCATATGGGCACTCTAAGAGCTTCCATCTCTGACCGATTTGAGTTTCAAGTCGATCTGAAACTCAGGTTGACATAAGTTTGCTCAAGTGAGAGTAATATACGAAAGGAGAAATGTTTCATGGACTAGCAAAAGGATGAGAGTCATTGAGTAACAATAAAAGCACAGCAAATTCACTTGCAAAGAGAGGCGAGAGCTCTTAATAATTCAACCACTTTCTCTTTCTATATACTTGAACTCTATATGACCCAGGTTTATGAATTCGGTTTGCAACTCCATTAGGACGCCTTGTAAAAAAAACAAACAAAAAAGTCAAAAAAAAATAAAAAAACCTCGATCCTTGGCTTGAAATCCAGTTATCTCGTATATGAAATATTCAACTTTACTAGATTGGTATGGAATGTATGGAGCTGTGATAACACTTGATTTGCAATCCTCCTTTTGCACCATCCTGTACACCAAATTGGTTCTATTGCGAAAAGTTTCGTTTCCACAAACATACTCCAATCCGAATGAAATGTTAGCACTTTTGATAAAGGCAAATGGAATATTGCCTGTATCAAATGATAATGAATTGACAACGCCTGAAAAGTTGAAGGGTAGAAAATTTTTATCGATGTATAATAGTACAAAAGGTTCAATAGATGGCATTAAGACCATACTATAGCAAAGCAGCCATGAAAATGACTATAAAAGCACAGCAATAAATTTAATTCCGTCCATCTATATATAATGGGAACAGCAACATTCACAAAAGCACCATGACATTCGAGTTAATAACCAAGTGCTCTATGACAAGAGTTCTATGATGAAAAAGACCCATGTATTTCATTGACTGAAAGCAACTCTTGAATGTAGGTGTTTGGGAGACATACCTTCAATAGTGGCGGAAATTCTTGGAACACACTGATTTACGTATTGTATTTTAGACAGGTAGTTTTCGATGCAAGTATTGTTTGGAAAGCCAGTCAGAAGCTGTAGGTTTGGCGTCATCTTAGATTCATAGATGGCTTTGTTAAACAATTCTTTGACCTAAAAATAGAGAAATTATGGCATCATCAGGTAAATTAGCATAATTGATTATAATCACATAAATTAGCATAATTATGCAATATACTAGTAAAACGGATTAACATAATTACCTATAACACAATAGATATGCATACTTTAGTCTCACTCTGAAGACAGTAGAACGTTGAGCAAACTCATGATGAGTTACCTTACCAAAAACATTACTAAAGATACAAAATTAATGCTAAAAACTAACTTATAAAAAATTATCACGATTGTTGTAAAAGATATTATGCGGCGCAACACTAACACGGTTTATCAAAAATAAGTACTGAGAAGCATAAACTTAACGCTGTTTTTCGAGCAACAACTGTATTTGAGATATGAAATTAACGCGATTGAAAAACGTTACTTGATAAAGACCGAAAACGATGTGCTGTATTTAGTTTTAAAGAGCCTATGATCTTGAAAGAAATTCATTTCTACAAAAAATATCATTCTAATTAGTTGATTATCTGAACTTAACAATAATTTCGTACTGGTCCTCCGGTTTCAATATAACTTTTTGCATTTCCGAAGAAAAGAGATAAATGTACAGTGAAACACCGTTAAAACGCCATCGAGTGTCCCTGCAAAATTATGGCGGTAAAGTGGGGGTGACGTCATATTAAGGATATCATAAATTTATCCCGGGAGGTACTCCTCTCTATTCAGGGGGGTCCGTGTCAATATTTGGAGTCTGGAATTTCACAAAAAAGATATATTTGGGGTCTTGCGGTTTGAGAATAACAGTGTACGAAAAAGTCAATATTTGGAATCTAAGAATTGACAACGAAGTTGTAAAATAAAGTTGATATGGGATTGAAGATGTGAAGTTGTGATATTGAATGAAATTTTATTGAAGTAGTAGTCCAAAATATGTTACTACGTGGAGGGTCTCAAAATGTTTAGACTCAATATTTGGGGTTCTTCAAAACAGTGACTCAAAATTTGGGGACCAGCAATAAATCGCTGACATTGATCCCCTCCCCCCATAGAGATGTAGGAAGTACCTTATTTAAGTGCAGGATCCTCAGCCTTGTTTGGTGAAAACCGAAGCAAGTTTCAAATAATTTATTGTTTCATGAAGTCAGTGGAAAATCCGGAAACAATGTTGAAATGGACGCCCGATTACAGGACATTAGTGGCAAATGTGATTGGCACATATATGTTCCTGTCAAGGTTAAATTAATCATACTCGCGATGACAAATATTATTTGTTAGCCGATTAGGGGGAATGTCTGATGATGAAAGACAATGAGATGAGGACCTTGAAACATTTCTGCTGGATATGAGCAGCGTCTCCAGGGGTACCTAGCCGAAAGTTTGATAGGCTGTACTGTGTCAAAACACCAATGTAATGGTTTACCTATTTATTCTCCTGTACTTCTTTCACAAAATTCATGGCAAAGGGTGGACAACTAGGGAATTCCCGCATATCGTGGCGTAGTTAAGAAAATATATTTGTTCCAACAGAGCTAGTGGTGAAAGATAAGGTTAGCACTACAACTGGGGGCAGTATAAGGGGTTTTAAGTGTAGAGATGATATCAAGTTCTTAGATTTTATGAGGATCCAGTTTGTACACTTCCTGTGAGATAGTGAAAATTGCTAGGTGAGCAAACCTACGTAGTTGGAATATTAACGTAGGCAGATGAAACGAAGAAGAAAATCAAATTTCACTAAACTGAAATCGATAGGAAACTAATACGCAAAAACTAAGCTAACGTCCTACCCGCTTAATTTCATTTAATGTGGTAGTTGCAGTTGTACGCCAAATACCTTACGTATATACACAAGTAACAATGCATCAAAAGCCAGTGATTAATTTTTGCAATAAATTGTTAGCATCAACAATCAAACAGCTAGTGAATTCCAAGCAATAGAGACTGGTTATACCTCTGGCCTAGAGAGCCATTACATGAATTTGAACTATGATCCATAAGAGTTAAACTGCCCTTGGCAAAGAAGGACACTTGTATGAAAGTTGTGCAGTAGAAATTGGAAGATAAATGCTGAAAACTGATCATGATAAAAACTATTACTTGATGTGTTCCTTAACAAACATGCTTATTAAATGAATAGCACTTACATAAATGCTCTCTTTGAACAGGAGCATTCTGTCTTGATTGCGATGACTTATGAATGATGGGGCTGGCACAGATATAGGGGGAAGGTATAATGTGACGAGTATGCATAACGTCTGGCCGACAACACTGACTCGTGATCCAGAAACACTCTTAGAAGATACATTCGCAATTAAAACAGGAACCTCACCATATATATTCATCGAGGAAGCAATGCTAAAATAGAGGAATACAGTTAACACAATATAGTTTTCTTTGCGACAAAGTATGCAATTGCTATAGTGCGAAAAAATGGAAATATTATTTTGCATACTAAACGTACATTTTTATTTCACATTCGTCAAAGTATGAAACGTCGGATAAGGACAAACAGTTGAACTGAAGGGCATAACTACGCTAATCGTTACGAATTCACACGATAAGAGGAATGTGCATCCGATTGGTAACATGGTTGGCCAATGTATACCACTCCCATTGGTCTAACTATATGACCAATCGCAAATAGCATTCCTCTGATCACGTGAAATCATCACCATCGGGTAAATAAGTCAGTTCAGCATTTGGTCCTGTCTAACGCGTTATACTCTGATGAATGTCAAACAAATAAAGTGCATTCAGTATGGTACAGAATGTTTCTACTACTTTATGCAACAATGAAATTCTGTTTTGTCAAAGAACTTTCGCCTAACATCAAAAGCCCTACTCAATCATCTATGTAAAGAAGAACAAAATGATCGTAGGTTTGTGCAATATTCACATCACTTTAGCGAACCGACCTACTCTTATCATGCTAATAGTTTACGCAGATTCTTCGATGAAGTTGATCATGACATGGATGATAATGAGATGATGCTAATGATGGTGATGATGATAAAGATGATCATGCTGATGATTCTGATGTTGACGATGATGATCATGATAATAATGATGATCGTAATGATGCGCTAGTAGAAGGATAATCATGATGAGATTCATGATGCTCTTTACAAGCAAGACGCCTGTATACAGATCCTCATGTTCTAAAAATGATAAAAGATGTAACAAATCAATACAAATTGCTTATACACACGTTTCTGATAAGGAAACCTAAGTCCGAGGTGAAGTTTGAGATAATTAATTTCTTGGAATTTAAGTGTGACGACAAAAAAGATAACATTTAGCTTTTTCTTTTTTAGATCGAATGATTCGAAAATTCTATACTATTCGACGATTCCATACAATATGACTCAATCCAATTCCATACAATATGATTCAATCCAATTCCATACAATATGACTCAATCCAGTTACATACAATTTGACTCAATCCTATTTGAAAAATTCATGAAACGTTTCGACCCAATCTTTATTTCTTACTGAAGATGGCCAAGATTGGGTCGAAATGTTTCATGAATTTTTCAAATAGGATTGAGCCCACTTGTATGTAACTGGATGGAATCAAATTGTATGGATTTGCCGAATAATCCGATCTAAAGACGAAAAGCTACGTGTTACCTTTTCTGTCGTCGTACTTATATTCAAATTTATACATAAGCTGCGCTTTCCATCATCTACACTAATTTCTTCTTCGTAATGAAGCTCAAAGTTCTTTTCATCTAATTCTTTCAAAAGTTTATGCTGTTCCTAGCCATCATTTAATGCTTCAATGAAATGCTTAATGAATTCAACATGTTGTACCAATGCTTGTATTCTATATCCTTAGAGGAAACTGATGATATAGATTTGATTTTCTTAGACTAAGAGTATCAAAACATCTTTTTCATTATGTAGTGTAATGTCTTTTTCATTATGTATGTGTAGTCATTAAGCTAGTTTATCTGTTTCTTCATCTGAGCCTAGACAGATCCTTCAACTTCTTATTTTTTTAGAGGCATTCTCAACCTCGAGCTTATTTTACAAGTGTTTCTTATAAAACATGCACAAGCAACTCCAGTTATGCTACTACTCTCTGGAGAATGAATTTAAATTTTGTAAAAGTAAGAGAAGATATTCATGACAGATAATCCTATTTCATTAGAGCAAGCTTATTTTCGTAAAAAGTAGGCATGAACTAGAGTAATGTTGATATTTCATACCGGAACTTCTCCATGCTTCCAAGCACTAATGCATTACTAGCGGAGATATTTGTAACTGAATGCCAAGAACCTTGGTAATAGGCACTCCATGTTGCACTCATAACTGGGATATGCGCAATGGCAATCTTAAAAGTTGGTGTAACATTAGGATACGCCTCAGACAACGGCTTTGTATTAAGTTCAGATAGCACTAGTTGACACTGGACAAGGCAAACTGGAGGAGGAGGCTGTGTTACTTGAGAAGTTAGGCTGATGCTTGGATAAATGATTGACTTCGTTGGAGTGATACTCGATAGGATCATCAGGGTAGACAATGAATGGCCTGAGGTGATAAGTGAACTTGGGGAAATCGATAACGTAGGCGCTGATTCTTGACTTGCCTGCATTGATGCTACCATTCCTGTACTATGAACAGAGGAGGCCGTTACATGTAAAGGTGTTCCAGAAGAACCCGTTGGTTGCTGCACAGTATGAGAAGACGATATTGCTCCATTGGTAATAACATCGGAGGCCATTGAAATTAGTGATGTTGAGGATGAGAACATTGGTTCTATTAAGGTATGGGATGACAGTGATATTCCTTTCGTAAAAGTGTGTGAAGTTGTTGCATGCAGCGTATGTAACGTTGATGAATATGAACTTACTGCGTGTGTTAAAGTAGAAGATGACGATGCTCCTCCACCTGTACTGAAACTGGACGCTATTGTATGCATTGGTGTTAAACCAGAACTAGCTGGCTTTTGTACACGTGACAATTCACTACCACTGGTAATAGTATCTGAGTTTATCACATGGGATGGTGATATAGAAGATGTTACTGTATCCATAATAACATTTAAGGTCATTGTATATTGTGGTGTAGAACTGGTTGGCTGTTTTACAGTTGACAATTCACTGCCACTGGTAATGATATCAGAGATTATCACATGGGATGGTGATATAGAAGATGTTACTGTATCCATAATAACATTTGAGGTCATTGTATATTGTGGTGTAGAACTGGTTGACTGTTGTACAGTTGACAATTCACTGCCACTGGTAATGATATCAGAGATTATCACATGGGATGGTGATATAGAAGATGTTACTGTATCCATAATAACATTTGAGGTCATTGTATATTGTGGTGTAGAACTGGTTGGCTGTTGTACAGTTGACAATTCACTACCGCTGGTAATGGTATCAGAGTTTATCACATGGGATGGTGATATAGAAGATGTTACTGTATCCATAATAACATTTGAGGTCATTGTGTATAGTGGTGTAGAACTGGTTGACTGTTGTACAGTTGACAATTCGCTACCGCTGGTAATGGTATCAGAGATTATCACATGGGATGGTGATATAGAAGATGTCACTGTATCCATAATAAAATTTGAGCTCATTGTATATAGTGGTGTAGAACTGGTTGACTGTTGTACAGTTGACAATTTGCTACCGCTGGTAATGGTATCAGAGATTATCACATGGGATGGTGATATAGAAGATGTCACTGTATCCATAATAAAATTTGAGCTCATTGTATATTGTGGTGTAGAACTGGTTGGCTGTTGTACAGTTGATAATTCACTGCCACTGGTAATGGTATCAGAGATTATCACAAGGGATGGTGATATAGAAGATGTCACTGTATCCATAATAACATTTGAGGTCATTGTATATTGTGGTGTAGAACTGGTTGACTGTTGTATAGTTGACAATTCACTGCCACTGGTAATGATATCAGAGATTGACACATGGGATGGTGATATAGAAGATGTCACTGTATCCATAATAACATTTGAGGTCATTGTATATAGTGGTGTAGAACTGGTTGGCTGTTGTACAGTTGACAATTCACTACCGCTGGTAATGGTATCAGAGTTTATCACATGGGATGGTGATATAGAAGATGTCACTGTGTCGATAATAACATTTGAGGTCATTGTGTATAGTGGTGTAGAACTGGTTGGCTGTTGTACAGTTGACAATTCACTGCCACTGGTAATGGTATCAGAGATTATCACAAGGGATGGTGATATAGAAGATGTCACTGTATCGATAATAAAATTTGAGGTCATTGTATATAGTGGTGTAGAACTGGTTGGCTGTTGTACAGTTGACAATTCACTACCGCTGGTAATGGTATCAGAGTTTATCACATGGGATGGTGATATAGAAGATATTGCTGTAAAAGATGTTACTGTAGAAGATATAGAAAAAGTCTCTGGCTGCTGTACAGCAAGAGATGATGATAGTAATCCAGAAGTAACGATATTGGAGGCTACTGTATCTGATAGCATCGCAGATGATGACGAAGTTACTCCATTAGAACTCTGAGTAATGGTTGTCGGACGTAGGTAGGATGAGGACCAACTGATTGTCTCTTGTGTCACATCAAATGATAATGAGTTTGTTTGCTGCACAGAGGTTGAAGTCTCTAAATATGTAGATGATGACGTAGGACTTGGGCAATATGCGTTGTAGGTATCATTCGCACAGTAGCAATTCGTTTCTGGTGATGGACTAGAAAATGCATTGAAACAGCAAATTGATGAAACTGAGATAATAGCATTAACTATAACCACACAAATAAGCACACACACACACACACACACACACACACACACACACACACACACACACACACACACACACACACACACACACACACACACACACACACACACACACACACACACACACACACACACACACACACACACACACACACACACACACACACACACACTCGATATATAACTTTTGAATTCTCCTATGACGCAGAAGCTTTTACAAATGGAGTTAATTCATTGACGAGTAGGCATACATATTATTTACATTCCAGCAATTATAAGTTGAAAGTAAAAGTAATTATCTTCTTTGATCTTTGGTAGTAATTGCAAATCCAAGGTGTTAGCAAGTATCGCTGTGTCCTTCAAACAACAGGTATATTAATATAAATGATAAATACTGTATAGAAAGTAATAGAGATCCATTGCGCTGAGCTAAGAGTGGACTGAGGTACCGAGGAAGAAGCTTATAATATGAGAATGGCCGATGTGGCCTATAGAAAGCTACTTACCCACAAAGCGAAAGACACCCAGGATTTGCATTGAGAACTTGCATACATCTAGGTCGTATTGAAAGAATCTTCGGACAAATATATTGAAAATTTCTGCAAAACTCTTCCCATCCTGTGGGTAACATCCATAATTTAATCTTACATATAGAATCAAGCTAGTAAAGGGAGCAAGCTATAGAGAGAGCAAATCTGCATTACATAAATAGTACGGAATATTGGTATCACCAAATGATTTTGTAAATGAAACCATGTGACTTTAAATATGGTGGCAAAGTATGTTAAAGCATTAAGCGCACACGATTAGCCTTTTGCTTAGGAAAATGGCAGGGATATAACCGTGCTCAAAAAAGCTCACTTTTGAAAAATAAAGGCAGAAATCACACTTAGCAGATATCTCTTGGCACGCCAGCAATTGTGCGCATTATTTGTTCTGAGCTAGGCAAATTACTTAAGATAAGAACACCTTATGTATCTGCAAGAGAATTAAATATGCAGTAAACATGGGAGGACGTAGAATTTTAAATAGATCTTTATGATCAAAGAGTATGGAATATCATGAATAGATTCTTTTCATATGAAATTACAATTCTCTAAATCTTCTTACCTACACAGCAGTCACCTTATTTGTATTTCATGACTTTGTCAGAGAATAACATAATCTAAACATGAATTCTAGGAAGTATAAAGAAGTACTTGTTCAGCTAGGCTGCGGAGACCAGGGGAAAACTGCACGAAATGCTAACTTCTCAAGCAGATTACCCAGGTGCAACACAGCAGGCTAGCAATAGTTTGCATGCCCCCAAAAATGCTAAGGCAGCTCAAATATTTGACTATGATAAAAAGAAAACCAGAAATCGCTTACCAGTTTCTGAATCATTGAAACTAAATGTTTGACGAACAGGGGAATTACAGGTTTTGTTTGAACAAGTTCTTTCATCAATGCAATAAGACCAGTCATCAAAACATGTAATGTTCAAGATGTTAAGGGATTCATTAAATGTGCAAGATGTCGTGTTGAGTATACATGATTGTGTTCCCGGGCAGAACATTTCACTACTTGAGCACATTGAGCCAAAATATCCCTTGCTGTTGTCTGATAAATAAGTAGCCAATGCACTTAATGAACAAGATTCAGTCGATGGTATGCACTTTGCATAAAGAGGGCAGTACGTTGTATTTATAGAGCAATTAGTGCCCCACGGCGTTATTGAATTTCCCTGTCCTCCCCCGATGTATGGTGTACTGAATGTGCAGTTTTCTGCTTTATTGAGACATTGGAAGCTAAGAGGGCAATAGTACTCTTCACTTGTGCAGTTTGTATTCCATGGGCTTTGTCTGAAAGAAAAACTATCATGACAATAATTTATCGTAAAAGAAAACTGTATTGCAAATGTGTTAAATGAATTGGCTAAATACTAGTGCTGAATGTTGATTATGAAAATAATGTAATTATCTATATTTGACCTTAAATGTTTTATATCTCGCCTTAAATTGTGCTATGCATTAAAAACTAAAAGTCAAACTTTGCTACAAAGCTCATAGAATGGCATAAATAGTGTTTTTAGAAGAGACCAACTATAGAGGTTGTTTGAAAAGGTACCCAAGAGTACTTATGTGATTAATATAACTTTATTGATAGCTATTAAAGCATGCAGGCATGTGTAGCTTAGACATATGAAAATACGAATATAAAGATTTAAAAGATAAACTTGAAATTTAAATATTAAAAATGTGGATAAAAACAATACAGCACCTTCGGATGAAAGATGGCATTGGAAATGAGTACTGTTGTATGTAACCTTGCCAATTTGAGCAGTATAGTTCAGCATCTTGACATACTGATGCATGCCTCAGAGCTTGGCCACAATTCGTCTAGAAAGGAAAAAGCTCCAGCAACTACTAGAGTAATAATGAATATAATAACAGACATATAGGTAAACAGACAGTCCTTCAACATCAAACCACACGCTGTGCAATATGATACGTGTGTGTTATTTTAGGATAGCTGTCATCTTGGGTTGATTAGTTAATGTCATTGAATAGAATTGGTACCAGACCTTTCATAGTTGTCACGCGTTAGAGAAGTAACAGTATAAGCAGATGTAGGATTAATATCATTAATATGAAACTGAAGCAAAAAAATTACATCATGACTCGGAGTTCAGTTTTTAAATAATCGTCTGTGATAAGCAATTCTGAGATTTCGATGCTCATTGGATGAAAGACGTGACTGAATGCATCAATAGAAGTCCCGCACTGTACCACTTCCAACCATGGTAGGAATGGCAGTGTACCAATGACTTATCAAAGCATAATGTAGGAAAACAGTTGACCTGAACAAATACACATGCTGACAGCAGAGGTACATGGCAGAAACTTCTCCACATATAACACTGGCCTGCGTTTAAAATCTTTTTCAAATGTCAGATGCTTTTCAACGGATTTTGTGCATTTTAGGTGTGCTGAATCCAAAAATACCATTTTTTTCCTCAGTTCAAGGTAAGTTTTTGAGATATGGTTAGTGCCAGTGGTTAGTGCACATTTTGACCTTGAATAGTTCTCAGTTCATGAAAAAGAAGGCTGTAGCTGGTCTCACCGTTTTTGCAAAGAACTTGAGCGTATTGATCATTACTAGAAGCACAATGAGTCAAAAGGCAACTATTTACTTTCCTGTTATTCGCATTTACTTCTTCTTCTTAAATAGTACTTGCCAAAAGGTTTTGCATTAAATAGTCACGTAGCTTTGTAAGCGAGTCAGTTGGTTTGAAGTAGAGATAGAGAAAGGGGCATAAGACGACTTCTGAGTTCATGAGTATGTGTTAGAAGTATCATGAATTGAGTTAGATTGCAATCGACAACAACGAGACTTGAAATTGCAAGGAACAGATCTAGTCCATCTAGTTGGTATTTTAGAATGAGAGAGAATGGATCGTAAATGTAAAAATCATCCTGACAGGTTTTGCTATATATGTGGTAATGTGATTCTTCCTGGTCGCGTTGCAAAAATAACTGATTTTGAGACTAAGACAGGCCATTTGCACCCCATGTTAGCTGCAAAACATAAGTTGAGAACTTACGCGATTGAGAGAATAAAAAAGAACAAACATGCCGTTCGCTGTTCCTATGCTGTAGAGAGATCATGCGACAGGCTGCTATTTTTGCATGACCAATCTTCAAGGAATCAATCGCAGGAACAAGCATTGTGTTCAGTATCCGGATGTTCCGTCTGCCATAAGACCAGAACTATCTGTTCCTAAGCCAGATGTTGCAATGGAATCTAGCTCTGAATCTGATAACACATATGACAGAACAGAGGACGAAGAACACTTGTCAGAAGAGAATGACAAGCCAGTACCTCTAATACAAGCAAATCTCAATGACCTGACACAAAACTCAAACCTCTCCAAGGACTCGGCACAGCTTCTAGATTCTTGTTTTCGAGAGAACAATTTTCTGGCACCTGAAACATCATTCTACTGGTATCGAGAGCGTGAAAGAGAATTTAGACAGTTCTTCACAGCCCACGGAGACTCATCATTGGCTTACTGTAACAGCATTGCTGATTTGATGAAACCAATGGGACTTGACTATGTTGATACGGAATGGAGACACCTTTCATTGACTCGTGCAGCAGAAATCTCAAAGCAGTTCTCCTTCATAATGGAAATAAATACTCTTCGATTCCAATTGGGCATTTTGTACAAATGAAAGAAACTAACGACAACATGGACCAGTTACTGTCTGCCCTGAACTACCATGACCATGGTTGGTTGCTCTGTGAAGATTTAAAGGTTGTTGGATTGGTTTTAGGGCTACAGGGTGGGTACACAAAGTATCAATGCTTTCTTCGTTTCCGGGACAGTCGGTCTGATGATCAACATTATAAGATACAAGGGATGGAATCTGGTTCGTACAATGTTCAGTCTAGCCCTCTTGATGAACCAAACAAGATATTACTTCCACCATTACACATAAAACTGGGACTTATGAAAAACTTCGTAAAGGCACTGGGCAGAGAAGGTAGAGGGTTTACTTTCTTTCGGCAGAAGTTTCCTCGAATAAGCTTGGAAAAGCTTAAGGTTAGAATTTTTGATGACATTTTTGACGAGAAGGAAGTCGACGAGCTCTTGAAGAGCTTTCAGGAGTTAGGGGCTCGCATGTCAATCAAATTGCACCTTCTACGTTCTCACTTAGACTGTTTCCCTCAAAACTATGAAGACTCTAGTGAGGAACAGGGAGAGCGTTTCCACCAAGACATTCGTGTCATGGAAGAACGCTGCCAAGGCCGATGGGATGTGAATGTTCTTGCAGACTACTGCTGGTGTTTGAAACGAGACATGGCGGCTACTTATCAAAGCAGAAAGTCACTAAAAAGACTCTTCATTCATATTAGCTTTTGTAAAATGTATAATATCTATTTTCTAAACTTTGCTAGATAAAGTGCTTACTGTTTGTGAACCACTTTATCAAAAATTAAGCGAAATAGATAGCACTAAAGGACGTTGTAGCAATTGCTTTACAACCTCCTATCTTAAAAACTTGCCCTGATTGGAGAAAATTAATAAGATTTTTGGATTTTGCGCAGCAAACTACCCTAGAATCAGATATCACATGCTCCATCTTTAAAACTTCGCAGGCCAGTGATATAATTGATGTAAGTTGACATTTCGAATATAAGATGCAAACCTACAACAGCTAACTCTCTATAGTTTTGAATGGCTTTACCAATAACTCCTCCAAACATTGAAACTATCACGGAAAACTGCTTATTCTCAGCTAGATATATTGCCTGCAAAGTAACCCTAAGTGTATATCTTTGCTCATGTGCTTGTACATGACAGTTGGCTGCTAGGTTACCAAGCATGGCTGTTTTTTCACCAAAACTGATGTCTATATTCATTTCATAGGATAGTAGTGAAAAAGCGAAATGAATAAATTATATCGTTTGTGGCTAATTATTGTCTGCTATTCAGAAGGAATTCCTCCTGCACTCCTCGAACAAAAAACCAATCAATAAAGAAAATAAGAGCAGGTCCATTGTAATAAGCACAATCTTTTTTATTGTAAAATGCGATAAAAGTACACGGTATGACAGATAGAGCGGTCTTGGCTTGACCACATCTGCGCATATTATACGTCTCAGAAGACCAACCAAACCAGAAGGCTACGACAAATTTGTGCTTCGACTTGTCTTTTGTTTCTTAATGTGCTTATCTACCTGTCACATGCAATACATTTTGCTTTAAGGCTGAATGTTGAACTACTTTTTGGATTCCACTCAATCTCATAACACTACGTATTTACTCTGTCTCCATAGCAATAACAGTTGTGTCACAGCAATAAACTGAGAATAACTAAGCGACCTATATTATGCATTTGGAAGAGTCTCAGATAAAATGAAATTTTGTCCTAATTTTTGAGAGTATGGCAAAGAAGATGGATGAAAGATCAAAAAGAGAGTAGTAGAAAGAAGGATATATTTTCAGATCAAAGGAGCCTATATTCTTAGTACTTGCACATTTTATAAAAAAGATAGCGCATAACAATCTATTGTAGTTGGTTAAAGCAAATCATGTAGAAATATGTGATTTACTGAGCAACCTCATTCTGTCGTTGAAGACCAATTACATAGGAAAGTATAGACTTACAAAACTCCGTTCCATCAAATTCTTGCAATAAATATAGTACGTAAATGAATCTAAAAAATTTAGATAATTCATATTTTGCAACGAATCATCGTTCATATTTGTTCTGTAAATCATGCTAATGAAACCAGAAGTGCAAAGTTTCGTACGAAGATCACAATGTGATAATTAATTAAATTAAGTGCAAATGACACATTAAAAGCATGCAACAAATACAGTATTTCAGTTACCTCATCTGTAGAACACAAGTTAGATGTTTCTCCACGGATACACATTGCTAAGATAATACCTATGAAAAATCCATTAAAAAATGTGATTAATACTAAAACTAACAACATTAATAAACATTTCACAGGGTTTGAAGAAAACTTATCAATCAACTTACCAACAATAAAATTCTTCATATTTCTAGCGAAATTGTCAACAACTAAAATGCTTTTTTCTTTACTTTTTCAAGATGACACTCTTCCTGCTGATGAAATTTGTCATTATCTTGTTAAGCGATTAGAATCGTTGGCTTCTCTAGCGTAATTCTAATTCCATCATAACTGACGTCTGCAGATTCACTATGTAGACCAATAAAACCAGAGAACTTAGAAGGCTGGAACGCGCGGCCATTATCCTCTTTTCAATAGATTGGCACACCCACTTTAATAAGTACTCAAAAAAGTCTTTCATCAACTCTGCATACTTATTTATTTACATGAATTACCATAGATACGATACAGAAAACCAAAGGACAAAGAGAAGTTTTGGGCTGATATGTTGTCTTCATCGCCACTGGCATGATGGCACAATATAAAGTAATTAGGGTTAAAGGATTCTGTTGTGTAATTTCAAATGTACTTCGAGAATGAAATTTTAACAAAGCATACTTTAGGGCAGTCTAAAAGCAGCCTAAGTTCAATATCAACCGAAACTTGTGTAAATTTGATTAATAGGCCAACTACGTCAAGAATGCCACCATATTTCTACACACAAAGTGAAGCTTCCGAAGATATCTCTCGTTACCATGGGTTTCATAAGTAAACAATAATTATCATCTTGATCTGAGGAAAAAAGAAGAAAACAACTCTCTTAGTTCCGTAATATGCAAACAAATTTAAAAATAGGCAGCTAAGAAAGAGGGTATGTACCGATTCAAAACGGTAATCGTGGTCCTTTTGAAAATCCTGTCATACCTTTGTGGGCTGGAATGGAAAAGCAGAAATGCTGCCGCTATGTGCAGTAGAGATAGAAAAGGTTCTTGAATGATTTCAGAGATAATTTGGACGTGCAATACTAACTGCAAATTGATAGGCTATTTTTAATGTGCGTAATATGTACGCCTATAAAAAGTTGATTTATGAGTGAGACTGGGAAGTCCTAACACGCCTACTCGTACTGTCATCGTAGTGGTCAATGGTCCAGAAGTTCTGTTGACTTTTGAGTTTGACTGTTGCCATGAGTGATAGTAAATTCTGCACAGCAGCTCGACGGCGCTCAATTTAAGACGTTTGATTATGCCAGTTTGTTCCCCTGGGCTTAGGAAAGAAGGTTCGGAAGAAAATCTTACAGATGTTAGAAAAAATCTTTCAGCAGAAGATTGTTGAATCGGTAAATACGTTTTGCTGGAAAAGTTTGAATCTACTCAAAATAGCAAATGTTACTACGGAAACAGTATGCTTGAGGATTTAAGTGAGAACAAAATTTATTATCGATATCATGTCTGTAAAAAGCATTCAAAACATTCTACCTCTCCCATGTAGAAAGGAAGGAGTGTGCCAACACTTCGCAGAAAGAAGATCGCATCAAGACTTCGGGCTTGTAATAATGTTTCTTGTCCAATCTTCATATAGCTAGCCACTTTTGCGTATCTTACTGTCATTTCATTGATTTATTTATTGATTGATTGTTTGATTATTTGATTAATTAGTTGGCTGAGTGATTGTTGCTGCTTTGGTTTCTTTTCACATACTCCTTTGTTGTATTTCTATGCGTTATCACATTTATTTTGCTATGACTACTTGATGTTTGAACGTCGAAAGTTGTTTACCCGATGCTGGATGAGGATGCTTGCTGTAATTTATAAGCACTGATTTTTTGAAAGCCAGTTTTAATTATTATATACATTGTTGATTTTGAAGAAATATGTTGTGTTATGATATAGTCTCTCAAAATGCGTGACTTCTGCAATTATTGTCTGGAGGGCAGACTTTCACTTCAGATTGAATGATTGATTGATTGATTGATTGACTGACTGACTGACTGACTGACTGACTGACTGACTGACTGACTGACTGACTGACTGACTGACTGACTGACTGACTGACTGACTGACTGACTGACTGACTGACTGACTGACTGACTGACTGACTGACTGACTGATTGATTGATAGATATATTCAGTCATTCACTCATTCAGCATGCTTCTTCATAATATTGTGTAAAGCATCACGAATGATAATCATAACTACATTCTGTACAAACTCTAAGTTTGGTGGATAAAATTAATATTTAGAAGAGGTATTGAGTTAATATGAACATTTATCGCTTGCTATATGCTTAGTACCACTACACAGCATAACATATTGTTTACAATTTGTTGTTTTAGTGTTTCCTCTTGACAGAATCTCCATCGTTAGAACAAACTCACAGAGAGATACTTAAAGAGCATATATAGCCAAAACTACAGGTGCGGAGTGGGCGAGTCCGAAACTATTTCCCAATTTTGTATTTTAACTACATAAACAATAAACTCGGATGTCGCAACCATGACACACAGCTAAGGTGCGCAGTACATGACGCAAATGTACGGTGTATCTGAAATAGTAAAATTAACATGCAAAAGGAAAGAGATAGAAATCTCATGAAATGAATGAGCTAATGATGACTCACTAATATGGTTCAAAACAATAATGTAGATATTATGAAGATTGCAAGACAGAGTATACACAAACTCACCAATGTCCAAAGCCAAATGTAATGTCGAAAGATAAAGAAATATGAAATGCACTACCTTATCGGCTTTTCTTACATCTGCCCTTATTTAACACCGGCCACTCTAACACTACCCTTACAAAGCCAGCGAAGACATTTCCCATACCGCCACTTTGAGCGTCATACAAATATTAAGAAGTTGGAAAAGTGACGAGGCAGTTATTTATGGACTTCAGGCAGCTATCGCATTTTTGGCATTTCTGATTATCAACTGCAAGAAATTCAATGACAGTCTGCTTATAATCACATTTTCACACAATCGTAATAATCTTCAAGATCAACTTCACTATCGTCCTCAGACTCCACTGTAACCTCAAATTTTTCCGCATCTTCCTTCTTTGTTTCTGTTTCAGCTATCCCTTCTAAGTTCCATCCCTTCACTTTTTGATACAGTTTCCACCACGCTAATGGGAGAACGTTTTCAAAATGGTATTTTCAGCACAATATGAATTAAGCGATGGTAATGCCTATCTAGCTGCATTCCATAAATACAACATTTATACTTATCATATCTTTAAACCGCATCTGATATTATACCTGCTACTCACTCGTTAACGCTTGCTACTGGGGGAAATTCTTAAACATGGGCCCCAATTTATATATTCTACTCCATTTAGAAACCTGCTAGTGCTTCCAAGCATAAGGGATGCAAAGATAACAACACTTTTTGGTCAAAATTGTATAATTCCGATCCTTTCAGTGTACATTTCAATGCGAGAGCCTATAACACCGCTTTAGGAAAATTAACGATGGAGCTCGCAAAATGAAGATACAGTTATTGTACATATGCTAGATTTAAACAAGCTTACAATAGCAACAAGCTTACAAACACTGTGTATATTTTGAGCACCTAGACAGCTCTCTAAGAGATAGACTGGTGTAAGTGGCTAAAGACTGGTTCCCATTAGATCATAAGATTTTCGGCGATAGCCTGCGACCGTTTGCGGTGGTCTCTCGACTTTAATGGAAACACATTCTTGCGATCCATACGACCGCGCCAACTGCGAATCCTAAAGGTCGGTAGAGTTGGTTTGAGTTCAACTTTCTCAACTCTTGCAATTCTTGCGACCACAGGAAAGTGAATAGAGACAGAGGTTTCTGATCCATAGTTATTAAAAAGTGATCACATGGATGTTATGAACCAACCATCGTACAGTAGCTTCTCGAGATTTAATCACTACCAGTGCCTTGTTGTCCGAATAGTTCCTCCATCCATAATGGCTTCCCATGAAGACTCATTATGAAATCAGATTCCATACAGATCATTTGCTGCTGATGCTATCGGTCCTATACAAACGTGTCTCCACATACGTATGCTTAAAATATTATTGGGTTTTCTCTCAATTGTAACTTTTCAATAAAAAAGACGTGAGTGGGGAGATTATTTCCCATGTTAGTTCAATTTATCTGTTGAAGACTTGCCGAGATATTTCTAGATCGATTTAACTTCAAAACTTGAATATAATCAAAACACCAGCTGAAGGTTCATACATATCCTTCCTAATATTCTTTTCTGACTTTTCTGGACATTATTTTGAAAATGAAGGACTTTTCCTGACTGCATATGAGACATACATAAAAATTTGTCTGATCAATCGGGGTAACAAATGATGCGACTCAACCGTCTTTTAAAACAAAGTAATTCAAAACATCTTCCAATGTGAGTAAGAAAAGGGGGGTCTCTGGTTAAATACTTTCTCAAACAGGAACAAAAATATAAAAATCTGTAAGCTGTGTCATCTCATTTTTTAAGTGTCAATAAATAACTTGATTTGATTTTTATTTATTTGTACAGGGTAATACATCCAGCAATGAAAAGAAGAAACTGATTTACAACGTGCCCTGTCTAAAATCCAAGCTAATCTACATACAGTTCAATAACAAAGACAAGCGAAAATTAATATAAAAATATGCTCTTGATGTATGAGCTGGAATTTGGAGCTTTGATATGAACTCAACAATCAAGACGACGACAAAGGGGTCATTCAATTAGTACGTACGCTCTAAATTGGCTAAAATTTGACCCCCCCTCCCCCCTCGTACGCACACGTACGCTTGATACTCACCCCCCCTTTTTGCGTACGTACTCTTGGTTGTTTGACCCCCCCTCCCATTTCTAACAGAATGTTTCTAGGCATCTAAAACCACGGAGAAAGACTTTTTAAGCTTTCACGAGACATTAAAATGATCACTTCAAATGTATTTCATGAAAAATCTGTAGTGCTGTTCAAACAAATGGCCACATAGGGTATAATATGGCGCCACAATGGCCTGGTAGTTTGACGGAACCCGAGAGGGCTAGGTAATATGGGGCTTTCAAATATACATATCTCATCGCATGTTTCCTATCTGGCACGCTAGGCAACGGCGAAAAACTGGGTGTTCAGTCTTGTAAATGCCACTAGTAAATGCCGCTATTACAATGGGAAAAATATCGCTAGGTTTCAGGTTATTCAAAATTCCTAGGGGCCACATTGTCAGATTCGGCCTGAGGGCCGTAAGCTTGACACCCCTGTACTAGAAGTAATTTCACCTGAATACGTACTTCATTAATTAATTGTTGCAGGATGTATGCAAAAAGCTAATAATGTTTTGCTTTGCGTACGTACTTCATGTGTCAACCCCCCCTCCCCCCCTTGTACGCATTCGTACGCATTTGCTTGACCCCCCCTCCCCCCTTCGTGCGTACGTACTAAATGAATGACCCCAAAAAGATATCATTTTACTTATAGACAAATCATATGACTATTCCAGTGGTACATTTTGACAATCCGGTATGACTAATCCAGTACAGTATGACTAATCCAGTAGACGTTTAGACTCGGCCTTGAGTCATTCTCAGTAAAGAGAAGAGGGGAAAAGGGATATTAAAGGGGGAAGCACAATACGTGGATAAAAACCCACGTGATGTCAAAAACAGAATGAAAAAGTACTGTAAAGAGCTGAATAAAAATACCCAGAAGAATGAAAGAAGTGTAGAGGCAGAAAAGCAGCAAGTGAAAAGCAATAAATTAGAATAGAACCATAGAAATGGAGGACTGTTGGGAATTAAGGGAGGGTCTATCTCTTTGAATGAGGAGGCTTTCATGTATGAGTAGATCGTATGAATTACTGGTTTTACTAATTACGCGAAAATCATCAATAGAAGCAGTATGGCCTGTTTGTTTAATATGATCTCTAATGGACGATGGGCTCGGTGATGAGAGTTCTCGTCCATTTCTATTAATACCTAGATGCTCGTTACAGCGAATCAAAAGATTCCTGTTGGTCTTACCATAGTAAGAGGCGTTATAGTCACTACACGATAATTTATATATAACGTTAGAGCAAACTAGTGTTGGAATACGGTCCTTATAATGAAACATAGATGATATGCGTTTGGCCGATTTAAAGATGAATTGAACTTGAATATTCCGATAATGGATTTTAATAAGTCTAGTAATATCATTCCGAATCCTAAAACTACGGTTACCCAAGTATGGTAAACAGCAGATGATATGAGGCTTATCTCTTTATCCTTGGGTTTGTTACGAGGGATATATTGTCTATTGAGAAAATTGCGAATAACATTATAAATAAGAGTGACAGGAAAACAATTGGCACGAAGTATTTCCTTAATTCAAACAATTTCCTTATGAAAATCAACAAATGAGGAACTGATATGGAAAGCACGAAAGACTAAAATACGACCTAAGTTAATTTTGTACCTAGTAGAGCTTAGGCTAGCATGTTCTGGTGTTCTGGTTAGAAAAGAAAAAGTTTGATGCTATACAGGGACTTTCACACCCTTTGATTTTTCAAAGAATGCTTCAGCAAATTTTTGAAAGAAACCAGTGAAGGCATTTTTTTATGTCAGTGCTTAGTTTATTCCACACATTCACACCTCGATATGAAAAACTGCGTTGCCCGTAAGAGGTTGCTAAGCGAGGTATTCTAAGGTCCGTGTCGGTATTACGGAGAGACCGTGAACCATTTTTCGACAATTTTGTAAACATTAGCTGCATATATTCTGGAGCTAATCCGTAGAGAGATTTCTAAACTGTAGTTGCAGTTTCAAATTCGATCATTTCTTTTATAGTTAATCACCCTAGGCTTCCAATGAGAGGAAGAGAAAATGCCCTGACTTTTCCTGACTATTCCCGACTGCCCTTATATCACAGTTTTACCTGAGTTTTCTCGACCGTATGAGCCCTGCAGCGTTGACAGTTTCGTTCCAAGCTCTTACTATCGTCAGTGATGTTTATCGGACTGCAACCTGCCGTGCCTCGTTTTCACCTTACCTTCGCTTTATTTTACTTTACTTTACTTTATTTTCGCTGTTTGTTAGCAATAATGGAAATTTAATATTCGATAAAGTAGAACGATGAATAATTAAAAAGTGAATGGAATGCAGTGATGCTATATATAATGGATATTTAATGATGCCATTTGCCCTACACAATTGTTCGGTCCATCATTAAAATCCCATGGAAGTCTAACGTATCGTTGCGATTTGAGAGGCAAAAAACAGGCTGGAATCAATTATCTCAACATGGTGAACCTATTTTTGTCTTACTCTTCATAGAAAGACCATTCGTCTATTCGAAAGAATAACGTTTCAGCACCTAAAAATGATTTCGTCAGCAGTGGAAGTGGTAGCTATACACCTATATCACAGAATAGATAATCTATTCTGTGCCTATATATTACTCTATCAAGTTTCATTATTCACAGCGTATCACGTTCTTCTAGCTCGAAGGCATTCCTCGATTATCTGAAACTTGTTGACTTTGCTCTTTCCTTTTTTATACTTTTTTAGTAAAATAATGTCAGAAAAAGTCAATAGAGCCTATAACAAAGCCCTGACAAAGGAAGAAAGCGAAAGGGAAGTTAAGTAGATAGGGAGATGAGATCAAGTTTGTTGATGTTAGATTTGAAGCAAGATGAGTGGTAGGATTCAGGAAAGGAAGTGGAAGGAACGGTGTTCCAGAGGTGACAGGTTCTTGGAATAAAAGAAGATTTGTAGGAAAGAGTTCGTGGATTAGACAGTATGACAATCAAACAATCAATAATCAGAGTTGTTGCAAAGATACTTTTGGTGGGATTGTATAGCAAACATATGAGGACAACATGGGCATCGCATGCATCAGATTGGCTTAGGATTATGATTTTTAACCATGAATTAGCAATACTATTTAAATGTATATTGCTTGGATAGATTATTTGATGCAGACACAAGTATCCGATCTATCAGCGGCCAAAAGCATTGGTAGATTCAACTGAGCCCTTTCAACAACTTACTACTTTTCACAGGAAGGTTTTCGTTCCACTGCAAGCGGAATCAGTAGTAACTAATTGATTACATGCTCATAAATATGAGCGACTTTCATGATAACTAGGCCTTTCTGTAGATGGAAAGAAACAAAAGCTTTAAAGGGTTTGCTTCCTTTGTTGATGAAATTCAAATTTGCAATTGTGCTTTGCATTCATAGGGAAAAATGTCAAAGACATCATCGACATAGTAAAATTAATACTATACAACTATCGACGTAGCTTTCGGAGAGAATTATAAGGGAAATGAATAAAAATGCGGACGTATCGTAGTTGAAAATCAAATCAAATTTACATCAATAAGCATGGGAGAAATGTGCATCAAAGAAAATGATGAGGAAATCGTCTAGGAAACTTAATAAAACGACTAAGGGAACTGTCATGAAGTATGGGAAAGTGGGAAAGAGGGGAGCGGAAGGGATTTAAATTCTTGCTCTAAGATTACGTAGCCCAATGCAAGAAACAAGAAAATTAACTTAGCCCCTATGTATCTTCAAATAGAATTTCGTGGCCCCTAAAGTTTCGACTAGGAATGATTTAAAATACTGCCTGGATAAGTACACAACAAGTTGTAGAGTTACAAACTGCTTCACTCTTTGGAGATGATTTGGGACTATGTTCTAGAGAGGAAAAAGAATCCTCATTCCTGCTCATCGATAAACTGTTTCTGTGTTGCACATTATTCCATTGTAAATGTGTAACGTAATTCTTTGCAAATTTTCACATATCAAGCATTCAACTATTTGTTGTGTGTCTCTATTTTGCAAGCAAAACTCAAAGTAGCATCATATATACATAACAATTCCTTAGTATTCAATTTCAAATTGAAATAAATCTAATATGCATCACTTTGTAATGATGGGAATGTCAACTTTCGACTGTGCCAGGAGCAAGTACAAAGTTGAGTAAATCTTCCACTCCTAGTTACGCAAAAAAGATGTGATTAGTCAGGGGCGGATCCAGGAATAAAACTGACTGCTGCACAACATAGGAAACATTTAAGGCAAGGGCGTGGCTCAAAGCTGGCTGTTCACATCATACATATATTTCGGCTGTTCACATCATTTCCTTCTCTTTCAGTGGTTCTCTCTTGAAACACACAATAGACATCATCCGAAACAACAGTAAGTGCTAACAAAGAAATGGTAAAAAGAGGTCTAATATGGATGAAAAATATATCATTGTCATTCGTTTGTCCAAACTGGTTCCTTATCGATATTAATAAATACAAACATTCAACTTTTATAACCGATTTCTAAAATATCCCCTTCCTCTGCACAAAAGTCGACGTCATCGATAGCATGCTTTCAAAGCGGGCTGCCAATCTTTGAGGTTGTAATGTCCTTGTTCGGCTGTGCTGTTTATCCCATCAGCAAGGAATCTCTTGGTTCTGTTACTTGTTCCGCAGTGCGACGAATGATTTTCTTCCCATTTGATGCTTAAAAAATGAAGACAATTACGAAGAATCACGAGCCACGTTTAGAACTACCTACCCCCAAAGCGAGACGTAATTATTGATCAGCCCCTCAGTTCTGAAATCCACGAACAGTGGCGGTTCGACGAGGGAATGAACAACATTGGTACCTAGAGACATGCAGGGCCTAAGACTTGTCAACTGACTCATCAAAATGTTGAATAGCGTCTCTGAGTCTGAAGCAGCAGCTACCAATGACGCTGAATCTGAACAAATTAAACAATTGCAATTGTGCAGCGACAACTAACAATCGTGCAGCAGAACCTGACAATCGTGCAGCAAAACTTAACAATAGTGCGGATTACTGGTGATATGATTTCAGGATTGTTTTCTTTTATCTAAAATGTCAGATGATTGTGCAGCATCTCAAATTCTCGGCAATGGTTTGTGCAGCACATCAAACTCGTAATGCTGCACAATAGATTCTACTGTATCACAATCGTTTTAGAGCGCCTTACAATTGTCTCCTATCGCAGCACAATAGTATTCTGACAGGCTACAAGTCAGGACACAATAGGCGATGAGCCAAATATGGAATGCTCAATTCGTTCTCAGCACTCAGCACAAAAGTGATGACGAGACCAGGTACGGGGGTACACAAAGACCCGAACGATGCTGCTGGGGGAGTTACGAAGAGTTTTCTCGAAATTCGACTGCCTTACGTAAGGCTTGTGCATTACCCTGGATCAGCCCCTGATTAGTCATCCTCAAACTCTTCATCATCAGAAATATCTGCTGTCTCATCTTGATGTCCTTCACTATATGAGATACTGTTGTCCTCCCTTCAAGTAACGTTGATTATTACATCTTCATCGTCATCATCAATCTAACTTTGATCATCAAGTGTCACCCTCATATCCTTACCATTCATTGCCAATGGTCTTCTCAGTTCTTGAAAAGCAAAGTAGTGGTATATAGCTACTAATTGCTCTTTTTTCTTTAGTGACAGATAGACAGCCATCTCACCCTTCCTTAAGTACTTGTCTAGAGATGTCATCATAAGTTGTGTAAAACTGTTACTCTCATAACGAGATATTCATTCAACATCTTCACAGCTACATAAAGTCTCTACAGAACTAATTCCCACTCTCTTTGCTTTTCCTTTGTCATTGTCTACTTATGCATTTTGTAAATGCTCAAGGATCCTTACTATGGAAAAACTGTTTTAATTTTTCTACGGGTCGAAAATCATTTACATCCCTCTCTACACAATTAAGAGCTGTTTGTGTAGCAGGCACATGACACCGATGATACTCAGGTGAACACCTTACCTCCCACTTCCTTTCCTGAATCTTACAACTTATCTTCCTTCAAATCTAACACCAACAAACTGGATCTCATCTCCCTTTCTAATTAACTTTCCTTTCTCTTTCTTCCTCTGTCAGGGCTTTGTTATGGGCTCTATTGGCCTTTCCCTGACATTACATAATGAGAAAAAAAGGTAACTAGTGAATGAAGAGGCAATATTCTGTATTTCTAAAACTTCTATCTAATATAATGATTTAATGACCCATCTTTCCAATATGAAATAGTTTGTTGGCTCACATTTTCCCTGCAAAAGTTTTTGTGACCCTATTGAATCTCTTCCACCCCAGTCTGCTCCATACTTTATGACAACTCCTTAACATTTTGAAATGCAGGCACCAGCACATTGAAACAAAGCAAACGTATAAATAGTATGAATATTAGCTGCTATAGAATTAGAGATATTGAAATGGTGATAGGACTTTTTACTTTGTCTCAGTCTGTGACAAATGTTCATTAGATTTTTTACAATAAATTTTGTATGATACAGAAGCAAACTATTAGAAAGGACTTCTGGGGTGGACAAAAAGTTAATTAGCTTCCCAACGAGACCTAAGTAGGCGGAAGTATCAGAGAAGCAGGAATACATAATCTATGTGTTGGAATATTTTCCATGTACCGGACAACTTCAGTATCTTTTAATTTCACCTCTTCTCCTGAAATAATAGGCTGCCTGACATGACCGTTTCGAAAAAATCAATAGTAGTTTGCTTTACAGATCCTTTCCGATCCTGAAAACCGATAAATTTTGTTGTGCTTCTACTGAGTTGAATGAAGATTGATGTTTATTTAATGGGAATCACGTCTATAAAGACCAGGTTTAAAAAAGAAAGGGCCCAAGATGATATTCTTTTACAGCTATCGACAACATAATGAGGTAACTTTTAAGAAAGAGCTACAAATTGCACAGTGCGTGACCTCTTATCAGGCATGGCACCGCTAAATAAAAAGTGGGGATTATATAGAGAAAATGGTGAGGCTACAAAACATAAATTTGCTCGAAAAAGCTAATCAATGCCAACTATTAACAGATTCATCAAAAGCTTAAGTAAACAATAAACATTTTACAAATTCTGCCGTCATATGAGTTTGATCTCCATGACCTTATTTCGTTCAAAAGCTTTCAATGTTATGGATGCTTTCTAATTTAGGTGGCAAGATTTGCTATAGTTTATTACCAATGAATCGGGACGTCTCAATTCCATATGTTGGTGTTCTAACAGCAGGTGATACCGTGTCAGTTCCTCTATGAAGGTTATACGATACATTTCTATCCTCAAAATTTTAGTCACAAAATCGAGGCTTAATGTGATTTTCCTTTAAATATCTCAGTCATACGCGATTGTCCCACGATTTGACCCGGCTGAATGAGGCTATTAACAACGATCTCAGGAAACTCGACTCTTGGCTTCAAGGAAATAAACTTTCCTTGAACGTTGCGAAAACCCATTCCATGCTTATTTGTACCAAGCAGAAACATAACTCTCTCAAAAATCAAGATAAAGTTTTGAAATTGAAAATGCGCAATAATGAGCTTGAAGTAGTGAAAATAACAAAACATCTTGGTTTGCAAATTGACCAATCTCTGGATTGGAAAGAACAAATCAAAGCAGTTTCTACCAAGGTCTCCAGAGCAGTTGGCTTTCTAAAGCACGCCAAGTCCTTTCTCCCGAAAGAAACCTTGCAAACTCTCTACACGGCTATTGTCGAGCCTCATTTTCGGTATTGCTGTTCTGTTTGGGGCTGCGCTGGTTTGACTGACATCAAGCAACTGCAAAAACTCCAAAACCGTGCTGCCAGAATTATAACGAACAGCAGCTTCGATGCCCCAGGCAGACCTCTTATCGACAGTCTAGGATGGAAGACCATTGATGAACTAGTGTCAAGTGAATCTAAGATAAAGATAATGGTCTTCAAGTCCTTGAATGAGATGGCTCCACAATACCTATGTGAACTTTTCATCCGAAATTCTACGTGCTCAGTTAAAAGCTTACGTAACACTGGAACGGATCTGAGATTACCTTTGAAAAAATCAACTGTTGGACAATGGTGTTTCTCTTTCAGAGGTGCAAAACTATGGAATGGTCTATCAGCCGGGTCGAAGCAAGCTACCTCTCTATACACTTTTAAGACAAGTATATAAAAACTGTTTTTTTTTCTTTTTTTTTGTAACTTTTGATCTTTCAAGGTTGTATATCGCTCTTCGAAAATTGTAAATAAGATATTAGCGCTTAATTTCTAATTGATTTTATCAGTATTATTGTAATTAGATGTTTTTAATGGAGGGCCTCTTGAAAACCAACTTCTGTTGAAGGGCAACCCTCCTTAAAAGAATGAAATGAAATGAAAATTGCAATTTCTCTCATGGGTGGCACAGATTTAATTTTAGTCAGGAGTTGTTCGAAAGTTGACACCCTATCTGTATATGCAAGTCTAAGAGCATTTTTATGTATTTTGTTCATAATATGATCAATTTTGCGGCTATGAACCATCCATATTAGAGGGCAGTAGCTAATTAGGGGTTACATTCATTACAATTACAAACTTTTTGAATCCATGAAAAGGCGATATTCTTGTAAGCGCCTGCAACTTTGACTAGCTTTGGCACAAAGTTGTTGAGCATAAATCTCGGAAGACAACTTTTATCAAGAATAACTCTGATGAGCTTCATTTCAGTACTTTCTTTTATCAAGACTTGACTTATATTCCCACCGTGTTCATTCTAAGTCTCATCATACAACATGAATTGGCATTTTTCTTCATTCAGTTTCAAAGGATTTTGGAAAACCAATTAGCCATCATAAAACTGTTTCTCAAACTTGTCAATAGCTAGATCAATAGGTACAATCTCTGCCAAAAGTCCTTGGAACACCTATTGAACAATGAAGTTTATTTGACAATAGTGAATTTCCGGTCAAATTTGACAGCTACTGATCCCCTCCCCCCTTAAACCAATGTTGAGGTAAAAGCTTAGTTGCTAGAGTGCTATTTGAGAGCAAATTGACATGTCTGCTGGGAGTAACTCCTGATTAATTCAACATTGTTCTGAGGGGGGAGAGGGGGAGATTGCTCTACGAGTCAAAAAGTAATGCAAGTGTTCCAAGACTTTTGGCAGTGATTGTCTGAGCCATTTCTGTTAGGAGGCTACATTTTGAAAGGTTTATCGGTTATACTATAGGGTTTTCGATGTCGCTGATCTCATTGGTCATATTGCAAATTTGATATTGTGCGGGGTAAGGGCACAATTGAGGGGGTGTAGTACTGATGCACTGCTCTTGGCTGGCTATCGTGTTCACCAATGCCATACCAAGCATAAAAGTGGAATCAATGAACAAATCTAAGGAAATGTAGTTATTATGCTTCTAACACAACGAAATAATCAACGTATTCTGGAACGGGCGATAGATTCTATCCACAAGAGCGGTTTCAAGCACATTTATAATCACCGCATTGAATTGGATTGCATTTCTGTACTCGTTTCCAACGGTTTACCACACGGTTTACCATTTTATTATTGCTTTATAAAACTACGGGGAATTATGCTATAACTTCCCAATTTTGCATAAAGTGGTACATAAGTAAGTACTACTGTTGTATTAAGTTCTGTGCAAAATTGATATATCCTTTTTGAGAAAAAGGAGAAAAACTGCACGGTTTACCATTTTTCAAGAAATGATTCTAATCCTATTCATGTTTATCTGCGTAAAATGGTAAACCGTGACAACTTCCTCGATTTTGCTCTCCTCTCGATAATATCAATGTACTTTTCCATATTCCTACAAATGTACTTATCCGTGTACCACTTTTACTGCGGCTATTTCTTCGATATCGCCTAATACTGAGTCACACAAGCTGGAAATGTAATGGTAAACCGTGGCCAAATCGCTGTTTCGCTACCATTGCACAAGCACTGCGGGCCATCACTACTACGGAGGAACTACGAAAAGTGACGTGTATGGCAGCTGCAACAAAGAGCTAGACAATAAGCACATAGTGAGAGAGATTCTTGGTCTTGGAAATTGAAAGAGTGGTGAGAAAGTAGGAGGCCCTTCGTACAGTGATAATGTCAGCGAACCGATCGTCTCCTACAGAAATTTAGAGGGGATACCGGTGCTCGTACTGTAGCAACACACTTGTGTGCTGCCAGTGCCTTCAATAGCTTTGTTTTGACTCGTTTTCTGGTGTAGTGCATTGGACAGTTTTATCAGCAAGCTACAATACATTATTGTAGCACGGAAGCAAGCGGGCAAGCACATAAATCATTTCAAGCTATTAGCTGTTATTTCTGCAGCCCGTAGCAATACAAGGGAGTGATTTGGTATACATGTTGATAAAGTGAATATAACTGTATGCCGGGCGTTTTAGCTGTGTATGAGGAGTGTGTACAGGGCCGGTGACACAAATATTAGTACCCTTGCCAAGGCCTAACACCAGCACCTGAAGGAGGCATCTGCTAATCCAACTCCACTGGGTCTATTCTCCAATAACAGGACTTTCTTTTAAAGGCAAGACCTACTCTCTTAGCCCCTGCCTTAACATCTGAACATAATGCGTTCTTTTTCTTTTTATTGGTCGCCATATTCTAAACAGGTGAGCATATTACAGAACTTTATTGCCTTTGTTCGATTTGACGACATAGCGTTACTTGTTACTTTTGTAAGCAGAGGGTGCAGCTAATGCAATATATAGACTCCAGATCAAACTGCTTCAGCAGAAACATCTAAATGGCTGTGTTGCTATAAGTAATTAGATAAACTCTTCTGACATCTTTGTTGTCTATGTCATACAAGAAATAAGCGAGTTGAGACTTTGCCATTTTGATCGTATAAGTAATAAGCTATCGCGCAAATGACAGTTATGCCTTACGTGAAACGTCCATTTACTAGCCTAAAATTCAGACAGCAACTTTATTCTCAGTGGAAAAAACACAGTTTTGCTTATTAACTTGAAGTATGAACTCATGTGCCTTCAGAATCGGATAGTCTTTCTGGCATGGTAGAAACAGCACAAAATTGACCCATGTCACTATCTCTACCTCCTAAACCATCACAGATATGGAGTTGGCAACAAAACCATTGAAATCAGGACCACGGAAAACCCTATGGTACATATTTTTTCCATCATGTAATTCCCCTTACAACCATATTTGTGTCAGACAATCTCTGCCAAAAGTCCTTGGAACACCTATTGAACAATGAAGTTTATTTGACAATAGTGAATTTCCGGTCAAATTTGACAGCTACTGATCCCCTCCCCCCTTAAACCAATGTTGAGGTAAAAGCTTAGTTGCTAGAGTGCTATTTGAGAGCAAATTGACATGTCTGCTGGGAGTAACTCCTGATTAATTCAACATTGTTCTGAGGGGGGAGAGGGGGAGATTGCTCTACGAGTCAAAAAGTAATGCAAGTGTTCCAAGACTTTTGGCAGTGATTGTAGGGGTGTCAGTAGCGTAGTTACAAGTATTTGCCTCACCCACGAGAAAAATTGATCGTTAATAAATACGTAGAGCAAAGAGGGTGCTAGGACTGATCTTTGTGGAACACCATTTGCTGTAAATTTTCACTTATTATAAGGCTGTATAGTGAGATCGAACGTGATTGGTCGAATAGCTCAGTCCTTAGTTACGTGGTAGCAACCGACCTAAACCCAAGTGCGATGTGCTTTGTTTGTGGACGTTCTGTGTTTTGAGTCTATTGAAGATCGTTTTTATCCAGCTATTTCGTAAACTCAGAACCAATATTAGGTTTACCTGTTTTGATAGTCATTTTGATGTCACATTTTCGTATTTAGCTTCTTCTATATTTTTAGCACATACATACGTTGACCTCGCGAGTTGAGTAGCGTGGGCCTAAGTGATACCTTTTCTTCGAGTATACATCACAGAAACTATGGGAAATGTTCTATTGTCGTTGCAAAATGCCAAAATATTATTCTGTGTTTGGTTATAATTCATCATTTAGCTGAAGCTAACGAATCATTTTCCAGTATCAATCTGAACAACAGGAGGCAGTCATGAATAGTGAGGGTATGCGGGAGAGGTTCAGTCCAACATCCATATCTTTCGTGTGCAGCAGGTATTTCTTGGAAGACCAGTTTCTGTGGCAAGAGTGATGCCCCTGGAGAAGTGCAGAGAACGACTGAAGAGAGGCTCGATACCAAACCTAAATCTTGGTGGAAGTGTGACAGCTGAACGTTTACAAAAGAGGATCACTACTGCTTCCAGTAAAGCCCTTAATCCCCTAGGCCATCAAATAAACAACTTTAAATAACAATGATTTCAACAAACTAGGATTGAACTTGAACAAGCTTAATTGAAAATAATAAAATTTGAGAAAGCTATATTTTCATACAAAAACTTGATTAAGTAAGCCTATACTTAACTCACTCGTTCACTTCATATCGTTTTCCTCTATACTTTTGGTCGGGGTGATGTTACATCTTAGGACAATGAGTACCAAATTGTTAGTTTGTTTATGAAATTGACACTACACAATGCTTTTTGTTTTATAAGTAACCGCTTTATAAGGAATCTATATGTAGAATGCTAAAATATCTAAAGAACGTATACTACTATTAAAGCAAAATCCCTAAGGAACTTGTCATTTTGAAACATTTTATAACGGCAGACAGTAAGAATTAGGAACCCGGTTCCATTCATTTGCAACCAAAACCAGCATAGATTGTTTGCTATGCTTGTTTCAAGTGTTTCATGTTCCATTGATCTTAAGTTATAGCCAAAACTAAAGGCAAAATTCAGAACTTCAATGTTTACTTGTGTCTGTACCATAAAGTTAGAACTTTTAGGCTCTAATAAGTTCTCGAATTGTTGAAAAAGTAATGCATTATCAGTTCAGGTACTTTCTACCAAATTTACCACCAGAAATGCATCCAGTTCATTAGAAAGTTCTTCTTACCATGAGACACTTTATCTTAATAGAAGGCTTAAGATAGCAAGACATTTAATCCTCTATAAAGAACCGACTTTTCCGACTATAATGTCATATGTGCCAGGGGGAGGGGGGCGATGCACTGTGGTAGTTGTAGTCGCGGTGAAGTTTCTTGCTGCTGGCTGTGTTGAGGTTAGGCACATAACATAAGTTGGTAGGAGACAACCCTTAAGCCAAAGAACAAAGAAAGAGAACACGCTATCATAATCATAAAAAATTAAAAGTGTACTGGAATATACAATGACAGTTAAGATAATGGCTTTGGAAAGAAAGAGATAAGAGAGATGAAAACATAGCACACATCACGAAAAGAGGTACATGAGCACATAGCGTGTGAGGAGAGGTTTAGGAGCTAGATTAATGAAAGCTCACTGGAAACTCTGTGCGGCTTTTAAAGTCCTATTCTGATAAGGATATTTAACAATTATGTACTAATGCTGTCCTACTTTCCTTGTGGATATAAATTAGCTTTATTTTGACTCACTGAGTATTCCTGTGAGTTATATGAAAGTGCTGAAGGCGATAGAAATATAATTTTATTGTTCGACACTGAGATCGAGTCACTTAAAAGCTTAATGTGAGGCATCTGCCTTCGAAAAACCAAAATTTGGCTCAAAAATATGCTCCTATCAGCGTGCAAGCGCATTTCTAAGAAAGTTGAGTGCCTTAAACCTGTCTCATATGCTGTTCCTCAACTACATCGTATAACTGATTGAAGTGCGTACTAAGGTGTTCTTATATTCCTATCTCTACGATTTATATACTGGGGAGCTGGCGATTAAAGGCCATTTTGATTTTGTCTGCTTGATGTGAGGTTACCTGATTTTAAAACCAAGATAAAAACGATCGGCCAATGCTAACAAAAGGGGAGATCAGATAGAGCAGTAGTGCACCTTTCCAGAATAAAATGGCTGCAACAAGTATACACCTAAAATGCATAAAAAGGAAAATAGTTGTCCTACTAAATAGTTATCTATCAATGAGACGAAGGAAGAAAACAGCTATCTATACTATCAAAAGCATGGAGATGGAAAACAACAATTAACTATTGTTCCAATAAGTACCGTAGACAAGGGATAAGTATCAAGCATCTCAAAAACTTATTTAGTTCTTTGGTTTCTATACGATCCTACCCTTATTCAATCAGTATTTTCCAAAGTACGTACGCAGTCACAAACTGATCTATTAAAGGAAAAAGAAATACCAAACAAGGGTATTTTCATTCCTTTGTCATTCCTTTCAACACAAACACAAAGTCAATCGGCCTCATACTAAACAACCATTGGAGTACGATCATGAAAGACATAGCGCTAAATCCAATTCACCAGGAGAAACCGATAAGGGCTTTCAAACGAAATCGTAACATTAGAGATATCTCAGTCTATACGAAATTATAACATAACATAGTCCATACGACATTATAACATGACATATCCATTATTCTAATGTACGTATACCGTAATCATTTTCATACCAGATATTACTATATCAATAATCTATGACTGTCTCAAACTGCCCTTTCCTTCTCACTTGGCTACATTTGAACTTACAATATCCTTCGTCAAACTCGCAGCACTGGAATAAACCTTGATACACACTAAGCTCGAGTCATGATACGCAGGAGTATATGTAAGTGTACATTCGACAAATTTTACCTCAATTTTATCTCATTGTCCTATTCTACACTTCTCTTACAATTTGTACGATGATGCCCCTTTTGGGGTGTTGGGGGGCCTGTAATCGATAGCGTACTGTCCTTAAACCCCCGAAACGCTGATTACAGGTGGATAGCTGATAATTCGTACAATTCGTATCATTCTGAGATTCTAACTTTACACAGAGCGCGCCATCTCATTTCACTTGTCATTAATAAACCCTACTATATTAGGGTTTTCATCGTTGTGTATTCAAAGCACATCGATTCGTCACAAGAGACTTGCAACTTACGTAGAGTTATAGGGTGTGGCTGCGATTACTCTTTATTACTTATTTTAACCTTTAATTTTTATACACAACAACACATCAACTTTACACAGCGCGCGCCATCTCATTTCACTTGTCATTAATAAACCCTACTATATTAGGGTTTTCATCGTTGTGTATTCAAAGCACATCGATTCGTCACAAGAGACTTGCACTTACGTAGAGTTATAGGGTGTGGCTGCGATTACTCTTTATTTCTTATCTTAACCTTTAATTTTTTATACACAACAACTACACAAATACAGTAAATTCCGGTTTATAAGAACCTACAAAAATAAGAACTTACAGTCCGTTTCTCGTGTAGTAAGCACCTTGAAAGCAACAACCTATTCGAGTTTGATAAACACACAGGTTTCTATTGCAAGGTAAAAAATGTGACTTTTGATATGTAAAAAGCTGTCAGATTCATGAAGACAAGGCTCACTGATTATACAAAAATGTCAGTTGCCTATGTTTAGTACACTATGCATTTTAACAACAAAAAGCTGTTAAGACCACTGCACTCGTGAGGATTTTAGGTGTCTGCAAAATCCATTAGAATTCATAGTTTTCTTTGTCATACAGGGAAAGCTAAATGAATCTTCGGACAAACACCCCTCTACCCCCAAAACAATTCAAGTTCCCTTTAAATAAGAAACCCTGTTCAGTCCAACCCCTACAAAAGTAGGTTCTTATATGTGGGAATTTACTGTACGCTATAAAATTATGATTAAAGTCGATTGGCAAGAGAAAAGAGCCAATAATATACACCAAAGGTAGAAGAATAGAGATGAATGTCACATATATTGCCTCAATATGTTGAAAATAGACATCTGGAATACAACACATCTGATTCTTTACATTATTTGAAATAAAGTTACAAAATGTCACCAAAATTTTCTCACCTATCTATCTAATTTCGAAAAGAGATTTTACGCTTTGTGCAATAGTGCCACCGACAATATTCTTTAAGTCCTGGAAAAAATTGACAATCGTGTAAATCTCAGTCCTACAGCTTTCGGTCTAGTTTGGATAAGAGATGAAGTGCACGATTCAAGTAATATAACACGTCTTTCATCTCCAAAGTAGGGTGGAAAAGCGAATGATAACAGTTGGACTAAAATAGTCGCCGTATCTACTCTACTTCAAAGCACAAGAGGCAAAAGCTCATAAGTGCAAATTCAAAAAGTCAGTAGATACATTCCTAGAAAGCGAATAAGGAATACTGAAGAGGAGAGAGAGAAAAAGCAAGAAAGAAAACGGATAAACATACCTCAGAGGATGCATCGCAAATTTCAGCCATACCTAGAACAAGATGATGCATCAAGCTTTTACTCAAAGACATACATCTCCTAATTTCAAGGAAAGATCCCTCTTAAAGATAAATTTGAAAAATATTCAGTAAATTAAGAAATTCCAACAAAAGGCCGTAGCAACCAACTCTTAGAACAGAACAGTTAAAAGAAATAGTGAGATCGGTCCCATCTTAAAATCTATGGGATGAGTAGCAAGATTGTCCAATATATCACAGTCTACTCGTCACATATGAAGTACCAGTAGCAGGCTTATTTGGAAAGGTTACTGCAGTTCCTGTTGAGCTACAAGGGCTATCTGAGCCCAAACTGGATCAGTTTCAGTTGAAAACCATTCCGTGTAAAAGCAGTCCTGGATAGTAATAGCTAATAGCATTTGGTGTGCATACTCGTACATGCGAAAATACTGCTAATAGTACAAATAAAATGTGATGACTCTTCTTCACTGGAATGTGATAACGTGGATGCTATTTGGCAACACATACTGCTTTATCCTTATATTGCAAAATACACATGGCTCTTTCACAGATGATCATTACTAACAGAAGTAGCGGAAGAGGAACTGTTAACTTCGTATCTAGGAAACTCTCAGCAACGTAAACTCCCAATGTTATCGCTTCAGTATATCATAAAAGTAACCTGCTTAGCTCTATTTTACTATTGACAGTAAAGGAGTGCAGAGTGATAAATGTATGTTATAAAACAAGATCACTCATTTCTAGCAACGTGGAAGTACTAGACTAGTGTATTGAAAACGGAGAAGAGCGAGTAGTCACGAGAAGGGTTCGTTACATGAAGAGGGAAGAAAAGTATAAGAGCTAATGACACATTATACCACAAATGAAATACCGCCTATAAAGGAAATGCCTTAAAAGCAACGAAGGAATCGGACATAAAACATATAAATTCTGTGTAGTATAGGAAGCAAAAGGGCCCTTCGTGATGAAATTTTATACTTCACAGGAAATGTCAGCGTGTGTTTTGATACATGTATCTCTGGGAATGAATGCAATAATGTGTTCTGCTTTTATAGGAACATTGCCACTGCTAAATTTTCCAACAGTATGCCTTCAGGTACTAAATCTTGCTACGAATTCAATTACGACAGAATTATGTCAAGGTTGTCAGTCATACGTTTACTAAATACGAAAAGACACCACATGCTTTGGTTTTTAAGGCGGAGTTGTTTAGGATTATTCTCATTGAATCTGTAATTGAACAAAATGATGGGAACTATTTGTCAAAGTAAACTTAACTATAAAATTAGTGTAAATTACAGAAATATTGTAGTTCCTTTTCTCTACTTTTCACCAATTGCTGTCTTCAAAATTGATATCGAGCACTCTATGTAAAAAGTAGAGAGTCACGAGCGAGTGCTCTACTAGGGCCATTTATTTCTCATAATTTCTTTAGCAACATATTTTCTACCATTACCAGCAGCTACACATGGTGGTGATGAATTATAACAGTTAATGATGCATAGCTTTCAGACGAGTTGTGCAACTTCAGCTTGGCTTCGACTATTCTTCTCCTAAAAAGCTCTTGCACATTGCTGTAGCATCATGAGCTTCTAGAACAAATACAATGGCGCTAGAGATATATTTGGAATTTAATAATGGCTGGTAGGATCAGTGGGCAGGACTGTGTTGCTGCACTGAAGGACGATGCAAGCTGAATAATAAAGTCTGGATCCTATCTCCACCATGCTAAAATTCAGCTAGTCTTAGCATCATACTCAACACCTTTCGGCTGCGATTGGTAACATGAAAGAAGGGCCATATCACTTATACAGATTTTTTTCTAGAGAATAGAGATATGATAAATGAAGTCAAGATTCAAAGGAAAGGGGTGAGCTATGGGCTATTTGACATACTTATCAAGCAACAGTATTCTTTAGTATGTCTGTGACACAATGACATAAAAACAGCAAAGCTATTATATCAAAATTATAAAAACATTGAGTTATGAGCGAAAAGAAAGTGACATGTTTATCAAAGGAAGCTTTGGGGATAGAACAATGAGGAATAGCAGTTGACCAGGGGCGGGTCCAGGATAAAATCTGACTGTAGCTCAACAGCATATAAATGGTCGTAGCCAATTAAATTGGGTGTGGTCAGTTTTCCTAAATGTAATACACATGCAAATATACAGAGTGCTATGAATTTTATACCATTATTTGCTGTGCTTAGATGAAAGGCAGGTTTGGCAAACCGGTATTTACTGATTTCGTAAATCAAAGTGCTATATATTCCTCACAAGCATGGCCATAGCAAAATAGGCAATATATTGTCTAAAACTTTCCAACCATAGAGCCTTCAAATCTTATTCAAATCTTAAAATTATACACTTCACGCATCAGTGACAGATTTCCATAACTGCCCATCCTACCTTGCCTTTTATCTTCTCTTCTTGTACCATATCAATGCAGCCTACAAAGTCCACAGTTGGTTTGGACAACAAAAAGACTCCATATCAAAATCCTTATAAACAGAGGTCCCATCTAGGCCCACCGAGAGCTTGCAAATAAGAGGACAGAACTGATTGCAAAAAATGCTAAGTACCTTTCGTATTTAAGATAGCAGAGTTGCAGGTCTAAGATTCAAGTGCACTACAGACTGGCTACTTGAAAAGCTTTCAATGTGATTAAGTTAATATTATTTAATAGTGTAAACCATATTGTAAGCTCAGTAAAATCTATTTCACAACTCTGCGTAGGGCTAAACATTAAGCTGTCAAGTGGTGTATAGAGAACTGGATAAGTAAACACAAGACAATAGATATTGCAAGAAAACTTCACGAGCAAATATATTACTTTGCTTGATGAAAAGGCTTTGAAATTAACAATGAGTCAATATTCCTTCTTGGGGAATAAAAACTCCATATCTCCTTACAAACAAGTTAGCTTTATAATAGACTTGACATAAATGATAGAATATACGTTAAAGGGGTATTGTCACAAAGATAATTATAGATAACCTACTGAAGCAATAAAATCTAATGGGTTGCGTAACTAAATTTGATTCCGAAAGTTTCCTACTTGACACACACTCCTCCGCGTGGAAATTTATGATAATGTGCTCGGGGGGGTCATGCATTTTACTCAAATAATGTGCATTCAATACATTCATATTCAATTTTGCAGCAAGAATTTTTTGGTTCTTTTTCATTAGAGTAAGACGAGGAGAAGACTAGATAAGTTGAATTGGCTCAGAAATGCAACGAGGGTGATTTCGTATATGTTTTCCTATTGATGTATTTGGCAAGGATTGTGAGTGAAATTGAAAGCAGAGGGTCATTGTGTAGAACATGAGAAACACCAGAAAAAGAAAAGAAGCCATACGTGGAAGGAAAAGAGGACCAAATAGTTGATTGCTTAGAAACACAGAAGAAGGAAAAGACGATAAAATTTGAATAAAATAAAATTCAGTTCAGAGATACAATACGCGAAGACAAAGTATCAATAATCGCGGACGTTGGAAAGCAAATTACATGGTTATGAGGCTGCTGACGCAATGCGGGAAAAGCTGGCAACTGCAATTGACGGAGTATTAACTGAACTTCAGACAGCAACGTAACAAGATTTGGACCATTTGTATACTTATTTTATTTCTTGAATTTCAACTCTATAACATCTGTTCTGTATAGAGCTATATTTATGAGAGATATTTTAAACTATTAAAGCACTGCCTGATTTACCATCTGGTGATAAATATAGACTTAGACAATTTTTTGGAATGAAGTAGAAATAAACAAATATGACAAAGAAGTTTTGCTTTCAGCTATATCTCATGATGATTTTAGTGATGAACAGATTCGGTTCAGTTCTTGTAGTAGTATGGATCTAATAGTATGGATATTATAATATTTCAGTAATAGTAAAGCATGTTTAAAAGGTTCTCAGATGCAATCATCATTGTCTATCTCCTCTTGATAAAATTGAATGGGTATGAGAGAAGTGTTTCATTCCTTGCATGGGCCCCATGTTGCTGTATGCTTGCTGTATGTTGCCAACTGAATAAGCTACATTATTTTGGTGTTATGGATATTGCGGCATTGGTTGCATCAAAAATGAAGGCTGCCTGCCTAATGTCTGCCTAAGTAGAGCAAATCCATCAACAATAGAATCAGTTAGTTTTTGAAAGTTGGATGATAGTTTATTCAGGGTATGGGTATGCTCATTGCCTGTTTCCTCAAACATTTAAATCAGTTTCTTTTTTAGTGTGGGCTCTGCTTGTGCACAATTTAGAAGTTTAAATTCAGCAGGGAGTTTTCTTTTAAGTTCTGCATGTTTGTAGTCCTTCAGTTGTGTATCTAGTAGGTCCCTTCATTTCTAAACAACTGATGAATATGGCTTCTCTAATTCTATTGATTCATCAAATTCATTCATTTGATCGCCATATGGACTTTCAGATACAGGAGTTGAAACGTAGATGGAGCTGCCATTTGTTATTGGCTCCACACCACTGTCTTAAAGGTCTACTTCGAAACAGACTGCTTTTCCAGTAAACAGCAAAATTTTTCCCGCCAATAAAGCGCCTGTATGTCTGTAGGAGATATTTGGGAATCTACATGGAAGAAGAGGCTCGTGACTTGTCTGCACATGCATATAGATGTTATCTGTCGTTTTCGAAATATCAATGCACTTTCGTGTGGACGTAGATTGTTTTGAAAAGGCTGCACGTATGGACGCAGGTTTCTTAAAACGAATAGAAAAAGCTGCGTTTTCACAAACATCCGGATACGTGTGGGCGAAGCCATGACGAGCTCTGCACTTCAGCTGGAATTATTGAAGACACGAGAAATACACAGAGGAATTCGAGCTTTACAGTGAAGATTGTGCAAACATTAAAAAATTCAAGCCAGGAGGCAGTTCGAGAAAGAATGTGAAGCAGGTGTTCACAAAACAGCGACATTTGATAGAGGTTTAGCAGTACATCAGCTCAAAGTGGAACTCTCCAGGGGATCACATCGAAGAAAAGAAATCATAGGTAACAGCACATGACAGAATGCATGGCACGGATGATAAGTGAATTGGATGGTTGGAAAGAGAAGAAGACGGAGTTAAAAAAGAAGATAGAATGTCAAGGTTGGATATACAAGAACAGAGAGTCAAGGAGGAATAAGCAAGCAAACTTATGCTGGGCCATACCAGTGTAGAAATGGAAGAAATCAAACAGGCACAACGAGCACTTGATGACCAAACGTATTTAATTTTTGTTCTATTTATCCCATATTTACTTAGCTTGTACATCTCCATATGCCTGTAAAAATGAATTTTATTCTTTTAACATATTTCTTTTCTTTGTAAACTGCAGATAGTATGCTTAAATTAGCGGTAAGTCAGCTATTATAAACAGCTTACTTTAAATAAATAAATAAATAAATAATGATGATGTTGTTGATGATGATGATGATGATGATGATGATGATGATGATGATGATGATGATGATGATGATGATGATGATGATGATGATGATGATGATGATGATGATGATGATGATGATAATGATAATGATGATGATGATGATGGCTTGGCAATGGCGTCCTACCTTCACGACTGGGGCCAAGCGGGCAGGAGTTTCATATCTCCTGGCAAATTAGGAGCCGAAAAAGAAGCAGAGGAGGTTGGCGATGCCACAACTTTGTTTCTTCACCGGAGGGAAGGCTGTCTAGCCAACAGTCCGAGCTCCTTAAAGCTTTCGAAGGCAAACAAACAATACAAGGGAAAAACGGTAGGCCTAAACATCAGGCAGGCTTCAGGCAAGCTAGGTCAACAGTTGATGCGACTCAAATTTTTGTTCGCCTACAAGAAGACGCAGCACTCTTACATTTATCTGACCCGGATTACAAACATGAAAGTAACATAAGCAGAGCTCAAGCGATTTTACTAGGCCTCAAGAAGGCATACCCCCATGTTAACAGACCTATGTTATGGGCAATTCTGAGTAAATATGGACTACCAAGAAGCACCATAAACAAACTGAAAGATCTACACGAATACGCATCATATAGAGTGAAAGGGCAGGATGGAGAGAGCACAGAATATATCCCACAAAGAGGACTAAGAGAGGGATGCGCGACATCACCGATTATTTTAATATTTTCCATCAAGCGGTGATGAGAATAGCGGACAAGCAGAGAAAGGAAGAGGCTAGAGAAAGAGACCGAGAGGTTGGAGTAGGATGGCGACATATGACTGTCCATTCACTCCCACCTAAACATTTGAAGAACAGTTTCAACTCAGAGGCTAGCAGTACTCGATTAGAGATGTCATTATTCGCGGATGACACGACAGTTATAGGGACACAGGAAGAAATAGCAGATGGTAAGAAGATAATTGAAAAAGTTATGAAACAGTTTGAAGAAGTAACGAATGTTGATAAAGAAGAGAATCTGATCTTCGGTTCAGAAGAGAGCGAGGACAGAAGGATGCTTGGTACTTGGTTGGGGAGGAAGACTGATATGAAACATAGGATGCAAAGAGCCGGAAAAGCATGGGCCACCATAAGGAAGAGATTCACAAAGTGCAGATTAAGTAAAATAACTCAAACTAAGGTGTTTGAAGCATGTATTGAGAGTACACTCTTATTCAATGCAGCTGTAAGACCATTCCACCTAAGGGAGATAAAAGCCATGCAGACATTTGTTGACAAAAAATACAGATACATATGGAGTGGGAAAAATGGAGAACCATTAAGGCAAATGCAAGAGCAAGGACTAAATATGGCAGACATTAGAAAGGCCCTAAAAGTGTCAACTATTAGAAACAAGATTGAAAAAGCGCATCTAATGAGAATGGGTCACATACTGAGAATGCCGGATGATAGAATAGTGAAACAAGCAGTACTCGGATGGAACCAGGACCTCGAGAATCTTCATAAGAGCCGGAAGAAGCGACAAACAACGGTAGGATACTGGCGAAGATTACTGAAGGAAGCCGGCGTGGAAGTAGAATCGGTAGAAAAGTTAGTGATGGACAGAAAAGAATGGAAGGAAATGATACAAAACAGGATGAAATATCTACAAAGTTTTGACGAGCAAAAAGGAAATAAATATGAGAAAAGCCAGGAGAAGTTGATATCATCGAGAGGAGCCAAGAAAGAAAGGAAGATCAAATAAGATGTATTTACGAAGGATGTGGAAGGTTCTTTCGTACGAAGGCGGGGTTAACCATACACCAAAAGAGAACACACAGGAAGACCGATGAAGCACCTACTTTTACTTGCAACAAATGTGGGAAAAAATTCAAACAGGAAGGGGCATGGAAAAACCATCAAAAAATTTGCTCAGAAAGTAGAATGGAAGGAAAGAAAAAAGAGTGCCACGTATGCAAGAAATGGCTGATAGGCAGCAATTTAGCGAGACATATGAGGACAGTTCATTGTGTATCAACTAAAGAGGGAACTTCCAGTGAGGTTAAAGCTCGAGTGTACAAAGCAAAGTATGTTGTATGCGATGAGTGCGGGAAGAGAATATCAGCGGCAAATCTGGCAAGGCACCAAAGATCAAAGGCCTGCGTAGAGCTACCGATGTAGCAGGCTCTCCAAATTTCCCCTTGTATTGACACATGCTCACGGGCGACAAAAGTGATGCGATGCGATGCTGATGATGATGATGATGATGATGATGATGATGATGATGATGATGATGATGATGATGATGATGATGATGATGATGATGATGATGATGATGAAGAAAGTGACAAATCCGCCACAGTGGGAAGATATGGATTCAGAAGACCAAACCTGCAAGGAGAAGATCTAATTGACTGGCTCACACAGCACGGATTATGTTGGGTTAACTCATTTTTCCATGAGAAGAAAAGAGGCACATGGTTCAATCGTGGCAATAAAATATGGTATGAGATTGATGGATTCATAACAAGAGAAGAGGACAGACAGAATTGTAACAGCTCTGAAAATCAAGAGCAATGAAATGCTATCCGACCACAAGATTGTAGAAATGAAGCTGAAAATGAAAACACCGAGGCAATCAAATGAGAGAAGACAGAAGAAAAGAGGAAATATAAACTGGTAAATAAGCTTTTCAACGAAGAGGAATTTAAAGGTCACCTCGAGAAAATCATTCATGAGCGATATGAAATCAGTCCGGACTAAATATCAAAGACAGTTGAAAAGGTAGAGGAACTGACAGTGGAGGAAGAGTCGTTGGAGAGAACCAACGAATTAATTGTCCAGATTCCGAACTTTGAAGAAATAAAGAATGGCATAGCGAAGATGAAAGATGCAGTACCGGGAGAGGAAGAGATACGATTGAGGTACATTAGAGAAGCAGGAGATGAGATCAGAAAAAGTGTGTATAGAAAGATCCAGTGGTTGTGGGAAAACCCCGCACACAGACGGAATGACGAACACAAAGTTGGAATAATCATCCCACTACATAAGAAAGGAGATAAAAAGGATATGAATAATGTCAGAGGAATATGCTTACTGCCAATCATGAGCATAATCTTAGCTAGAATTTTGGCGACAAGGCTACGAAATTGGGCAGAAGCTACTGGAGCACTAGATAAGAATCAAGCAGGTTTTAGACAAGGAATATCGACGGCTGATGCAACGCAAATCTTTGTAAGAACCCAAGAAGATGTGAAAGTAGTTAGACATATGGAAGAAACAAACGATGAAAAGGAAGGAAAGACAAGAGTAATTGACAAGCTGAAAGACCTACACGAGTTGACATCGTACAGAGTCAGGGGGGAAGAAAGAGACAGTACGAAGTTCATTCCACAGACAGGACTACGAGAAGGATGTGCAACGTCTCCGGTTATTTTTAACATATTCCATTAGGCGGTTATTCGAGTTGCAGAAAAGGAAAGAGAATGTGAAGCAGCGAAAAGTAACAAAAAAGTGGGCATTGAGTGGTCGTTCATGCCTGGTCATTCACTTC
>OZ025272.1:4903992-4973992 GCA_964019165.1 Mastigias papua
AATTGGAAGACCATTTGACAGATGGTGTGCACCAAAATCCAAAAAACCAACAAAACAAATGAACCAGATATGAAACCATCTCTACAGCCACCAGTCCATCATATCATAGGTGACTTTTCTGCATTCTTGCAAATTATCAGTCAAATATTACCTGCCAAGAGGTGAATGCCCCGCAACTCTTTTAGGAATTATTATTCGAAGCTTCCATTCCTAAAAACGGATGGCTTGCTATCCTTTGAAATTCATTCCTAGAATTTTTGTCTTGGATAAAGACAACATGATTTAAGTACATTTGTAAGACGAAAGTGCAAGAGAACGAGTCACCCGCGTGGGTATTGAACTCGCGGTCCTCAGCTTTGTACGTCGAGTGCTGAGCCACTGGGTCACACCTAAACCGCTGCTAAAGGGTGCGTCACTTACTTGCTCTGCCCCTCCCTTCACCAATTTGCACAAGGGCGCTATTGCAGCCCCATAACAATGTGCATCGGGCCTGTTGATTTTATCTCCCTTAACGTCTTCCCTGAACATACAGCTAACAATTTAATATACCAATAATCAAAAAGGAAAATTTACGAAATTTGAAAGATGTTCCAAATTCATAACTTATGAACTGAGAAGAACAGCTTCATAGTCTACTGGTCTGACAGTCTCGAAATATTGACACTTACTTGTAAACTTTTTCAAAAGCTCGGTTGCCTTTTTCTCGCCAACTCCTTGAATTACTTTCATTGTGCTGAGTACATGTTCATCAAGATTTCTGACATCTATAGATCTATGCTTTTGGTTTGAACTAGATTCATTATAAGTCTGTAGAAAAAATAGTTAATAATAGACCTGTGAATGATAATATGAGAGAACTTGAGAACTAAGATCCAAGATATTAGATCACATACTTTGAGAAATGAAAATACAATGCAACATACAGTATGCTTCGTAGAGATAGCTAAATAGTTAAATATTATATTGATAAATACACTTCTTAACTCTTCAGAGATGATAGAGAGCCTACCATGGTGCTCTTCTGGGAGTTGAGATATCAGCACATCCCCGCATATGGAAGATAACAGATCAAATTAACCGGTATACCCCGTATTTGCTCAGAATCACATTTGGTTGAATGTGACTTTAACTCTCTGTAAAACTTCCTTCTGCTACAAATAAACGTCGCATAAAAACTTAAACAAGGTAGGAAACTGCTAATACTCAAAGTCAAATTGTTGCAACTCCTTATCTCCACATCATAATTTACTAATGAATAGAACGATCTATCAGGATCTCTACTAAAGAGTGCAAGGTCGAAAATCTTAGGTAGTTTGGTTCTGACCGTACATACTTCAGCACTATATGTAACTTCCAGCAGTTTGTAAGTAGAAGGAATTACTCGATAAGTAAACTGAAACAAAAGACTACGTACCAAGTATGCAAGAAATTTAGTCATCTCTTTTACAGATTTAACCGGAATCAGCGTGACATTGCAAATATCTAATGAAAACAGCTGTAACTTCTTGTAATATTGATGACTGACATCTGTCACTTGTATACAGGCAATCCCATTGCAAAATCCCTTGACACACAAAAGTAAATATAAAACTTTCAAGGGTGTCAAAAAATTCAGAACCCCTATTCAATCATATCGGTTCACTGGCATGTGTGAGTTAAAGTTGTCTTGGGTAAAGTTTGTGCTGTAACCTAAACAATCAACGAATTGATACAAACTATATTATCATTAGAAGTGATTATTTGCTATAAAAAATTAAGGATGATGGAATCCATATAATGTGTACAGAAGAAAAACCACGGGACATACAAAAAGGCATTAAGAAGCAAATACACTTAGGACTCAAAGCATTGCACAGGTTTATCCAATATGGCGCCAAGTCAAGCCAGATTTTCACAAGTTGACCATAGCCACAGCCCCTATCTGAAAATATCAGAAAGCTCGGTGGTTCATATTCTGGCGGGAAAGTATTTGTTGGGATGCTTATGTGATATTTGAAGCATAAGAGATATGTGCTTTCATGACTTCTCCTTTTCAAACTGGTCTTATAGAAGTGTACCTTAATCAAATGATTCCCAGATTTCCAGTATAGCAGTTTATTGTGAATTTACAAGGACGCCAGAAAAACCGACTTTATCCGGTTCAAACTATGAGATAGTTGCTCAAAAACATTAATCAAATAAAGGGAGAGATTTGTATGCAAGGTTTCCAAGAATCTCAGGTTTGTACAATTGATAACATAATCAAAAGAATAATCAGCATGGTTTCAAAGACAAAATTTGTTGGCTACCTTAGAAAGGCCTATTTTCACTATTATTGCAAAGAGTCCTACAAGATACAAACCGATGATTTATTTTTTAGCCTATGGTAGCTACCACCTGTAGTGGATTTGGGTGTTTGGTCACTGGAAGATACACCAAAGGAAAGAGGTTTTCTTTCCAGATAAGTGTTATTTGGGGCTTAAAAGGGATAGTCAAATACTGATTGTGTGACGTAGGATAGACAAAGTCAATAATACAGTATTTTCAGAGCAGTTCTAGTTACTCAGCATCTCGTCAGGGGTGTTGCCAAGAATTTTCTGACGGGGGCAGACTCTTCCAATGAGGGGGCTAAAATACGGTTAGCAGGGTATTACAAATGGAACATCTTCGAAAAAACAGTTTTTCATCTTCAAACGGGGGGCTAGCATGTCCCGATGGAGACTATAGTCCCCTAGTCCTCCCTTAGCACCATCCCTGCATATTGTATATTTCAGAAGTGCACTAGACCTAGTAATTTCGGTCATTTGGTAGAATATACAAAAATCTAGCGTATTTGCATAAATTTTCCTTCATACAAATAAGCTCTTTCAAAAGCCGATAATGAAATTAACCAAGAATGGGGAAGGCCATCTATCTTTAAATCATGACAAAAAACCTCCAAGTCCAACTAAAGGACAACAAATTATGTAAAATTGATATTATTGCTGGGTTTCTCTGGCCAGGAAACAGTCTCTACAAAAATGTTGTTGAAAATTTGAGTCTGTTCACGATATGTGAGCAAATAGAGTATTCTCATGGTTCACCAGCAACCAAGGATGAGATTAATGATCTTTTGGTCCAGAAATGTAGAAATATTTCTGAACGTCTCGTCGACAAACCGTACTGGCTAATTTCCATTAGTCTCAAGCTATGCTGAAACAAGTCTAAGACAAAAGTGGCACGTCTAAAAAAGTCGATAAATCACAGTTTTAAAACAGCCTCGACCTGTCACCTCTTCCAAAGTTCACTGATTTCTGCACTGAAAATTTGTCATTTCATTGACAAGGAATGAACTAAAGTCGGATAGGACGAATTGTAAGTTGAATATCACTTTATTTTAACAGATTTCAGCCATGATGAATTTAGTCAACCTGTGCAGTACTTTATGATTTCTCAAAAATATCGCATTTCCTCTAATGAGCGCCCCCTCCCTCTAAAAGAGGCCGTAATTAACGCCAAATATTTGCAATGAACTCCGCCCTCTATTGAGCGCCGCCCTCTATAAAAAGCCGCGTCTTGAAAAGCTGCTTTCATTAGAAAACCGATCAAACAAGAAATAAATATAGCTGGAAAAAACGGGAACATTCTTTAAACATACTGAAAAGCTATTTTTGTCCGAAAAGCTTTTCAGTATGCTTAAAGAATGTTCCAGTTTTTCGAGCTATAGTGAAATTCTATAGTGCAAGCTTGATTTTTCAAATAACAAATAGTTTACAATAGTTCTACTTTTTTCTTTCAAGCAATTGTTTCGACTTATTACACAACTAGAGAATAAAAACAATTCTAGCATGAATTCTATTGACAAGTGTGCCACTAAAATTTCCTGGTCTGCTATCTTCTTGTACATTCCAATCTTTGATAATCTTCTTCAAATTTCTGAGTCTGACGTCTGCTAAAGCTATGAACGTCTTCATCTAATAGATATTTTTAAACACTTCAACAAAAGTGAACACATCGCTCCTGAAGTTTAGAACACTTGTCACAATCGTTTATTATATTGTTTTAGAAAAAGAAAACATTGTTCAAAGTTTGCTGTATTTCACTTTCGCTTTATAATAAACGCCACCCTCTGATAACAATTGAGTTTTGGAATAAGCGCCTCGGCGTCTATAAGAAGAAACAAGTATGCATCATATGAATACCTTAGCAAGTTTCAAAAGTTTATTTTCTAAAGAAGCTTCATTGGTAACAATCACTTCCTCGGGAACCCATATGACAGCAAATTGATTTGATGGATAAAAATCAACAATCCCCAATCCATCTTGAATCAGAGGCTTCATTCCAAATTCTGCAAAAAGTAATTGTGACACTAAGGTCAAATAGTTCAAATGTGCTCTAATAATTAAAATGCTGAGCTACATCATAATCACAGGGCTCGCACAGACTTTATGCAAAAAGGTTCCCTAATTTTTCTTATATGATTTGTTCATTTTCCCCTGACTAATACGATTAATACATCTACATATTTTCCTGATTTACTCTTAAATGTTTAGCTTTCCCTGACTAAGAATCAAAACGATTTCATTTTCAAATGTCAAAAATGATAACCTTACAGAAGGGGCATATCCTTCAGCCTAAAATAATTGCTATAAAACATAGACCTCTGCCTAGCTTCCAAGGGAAGCTTCGTAAGTATCTAATATTTCATTCAGAAATCAAGCAGCACATAAACGTCCATGCCACTAGTCTAAGGAGGCCTAAGGACAATTGAAATCAAAGCAATTTAACGATGTACACTGGTGGCCAAAATTGATGAGCCACTTAAAATCTCCTCTATTTTTTCAGATCGTTCTTTCTTATTCATAAACGACGGGGTATACAGTTATGCATATGTTATTAGCAGGTATTTCATTGCAGTCAAAGTTAAAACAAATGTATGTTTTAACACCTCACGATATTTTCGTACCTTTCCAAGACATTGCTTGTGTACATACAGTCAGAATTGCAGCGTTACAGATTACCCTAGGCCTATAGTCACCCTCTCCCAATGAGAAGATTTGCGTGGTGTAGCATCTGCCTGTGCCTTGATATGATGCTATTTAGTTTGTGTGCCCTGTGAAAGTCTGTTAGGTATACTTTAAAGCGAGTTTTCTCTGGATATTAACAATTTGCAAGCTCAAGAAGTCGAGGTCAGTTTGAAAAGTTATAAAACTATGCTATGTGTCTCTCCTGCAATACTTTTCTTTGTTCAATTGAGCAAAATCGATGTACTTCAGTAAAGGAACCTCTGTTAGACTAGATAAGTATAAATAATCCTTGAATGTTTCTCTGTTTAAGTCATGATGACTATACAACGATTGAGTGTGCAAAAGAGGATGGGAGTTCTCTTCATTAAGCACAATGACTCTCATCCTCTTTTGCACACTCAATCGTTTTATAGTCATCATGACTTAAACAGAGAAACATTCAAGGATTATTTATACTTATCTAGTCTAACAGAGCTTCCTTTGCTGACGTACGTCGATTTTGCTCAATTTATATATATATATATATATATATATATATATATATATATATATATATATATATATATATATATATATATATATATATATATATATATATATATATATATATATATATATATATATATATATATATATATATATATATATAATATATATATATATATATATATATATATATATATATATGTGTGTGTGTGTGTGTGTGGGTGTGTGTGTGAGTGTGTGTGAAAAGTCTGTTAGTACTACAGAACTTCATTATAGCACGAACAAGCGAGAACATTGCTTTAGCATACCGAAAGCTTTTTTCGTCCGACACTCGTCAGAGTATGAAACGTCGGATAATGACCGAAAGGTGAACCGAAATGGATAGCCAGATGCGGGTACACGTGATATGATGAATAATGCGTCTATCTGGCCCTATGATTGCCAAATTAGCACATATTCACAATTGCTTACTTGAAGAATCTAAATGAGACAACACACTCTTTTTGTTTACACAAGACTGGGTTTTGAGTCTTAATGTAAACTGATTCCAAAACACCTAAATGAAAGGACGATCTTGCTTGCCCAATGATCCGAAAATTATCGTCTGTATTTGTTTTGGCGCATTCTGGATTTGTAATAAGATGTTGTCCTATGGCCGAATCACTTTGCATTTTAGAAATAGAATTTTTACACATACGAGGTGGCTGTTCTCTTGTTGTTGTGTTTTTCGTCCTGATGCTCGTGGGGACATGTTGTTTTATTCTGTCTGCTAGTCTCTGCGTGGTGCGCCCTACGTACCGAGCTTCACATCGGCACGAAAATTCGTAAACTACACAACTTTTTTGGGTGGTAGGAACGCTATCTTTTTTAGCAGATGGTAGCATGACCCTAGGGTATAACACTAGGATCATGCTACCATCTGCCAAAAAAGATAGCAGATGCTAAAGCAATGTTCCCGCTTTTTCGTGCTATAGTGATATATATATATATTTAAATATATATATATATATATATATATATATATATATATATATATATATATATATATATATATATATATATATATATATATATATATATATATATATATATATATATATATATATATATATATATATATATATATATATATATATATATATAAATATATATATATATATATATATATATATTTAAATATATATATATATATATATATATATATATATATATATATATATATATATATATATATATATATATATATATATATATATATATATATATATATATATATATATAGAAATACACCTTAGGAAAACGACAATTGCTTTCACTTTGTAAAACATGTTTCGATTGCTTCGACAACCATCTTCAGTTACAGAATAAGCATATTACATGGTGCAAACGATATAAAGGCAAGTGATTACTCCCTAGGGGTCTTACAACAAACACTATTCCCATAACACGACAAAGCGGAAACATTCTCTTAGCATACTGAAAGCTTTTTTCGTCCGACACTCGTCAGAGTATGAAACGTCGGATAACGACCGAAAGGTGAACCGAAATATATAGCCAGATGCGAGTGCACGTGATATGATGAATAATGCGTCTATTTGGCCCTATGATTGGCCAATTAGCACCTATTCACCATTGTTTACTTGAAGAGTCCAAGTGAAAAAACGAACTCTTTTTGTTTATACAAGACTGGGTTTTGAGTCTTGATGTAAACCGATTCCAAAACACCTAAATCAAAGGACGATCTTGCTTGCCCAATGATCCGAAAATTATCGTCTGTATATGTTATGGCGCATTCCGGATTTGTTAGAAGATGTTGTCCTATGGCCGAATCACTTTTCATTTTAGAATTAGAGTTTTTACACGTACGAGGCGTCTGTTCTCTTGTTGTAGTGTTTTTCGTCCTGATGCTCGTGGGTACATGTTGTTTTATTCTGTCTGCTAGTCTCTGCGTGGTGCGCCCTACGTACCGAGCTTCACATCGGCACGAAAATTCGTAAACTACACAACTTTTTTGGGTGGTAGGAACGCTATCTTTTTTAGCAGATAGTAGTATGACCCTCGTATTATAAACCGCACGGGGCTTCACAGCATAGAAACAGGATGTAATGGCTTTATTGATTTGGTTTTCAAATTTTGATGAAACATTTCCACTCCAGGGCAATTTCAGGTATACCGGGCACTTTCCAGGACCAAACCGTTTTTCTGATGAAATGTTGGCTAGTTTTTCCTTAATACAAGAAACAAGGACATCTTCTGGATATTCATTGTCAATTAAAAGTTGTTTTATTGTGTCCAGCTCAGAATCTAACTTAGTTTTTAGAGCAAATCATAAGTGCCCTATGAACTAAAGTTTTGATTAGGTTGATCTTTCTAGCTTTTGGGCTGAAGGAATTCCAACGGATGTATTGACCAGTAAACGTTGGCTTCCTGTAAATGCTGGTGAGAAATCCAGTGCCCCCTTTCTCCACCGAAACATCTAGAAAATTCAAGGAGTTGTTTTGCTCCTTCTCTACTGTAAATTTTAGGGCTGGATGTAGTTGGTTGAGGTTTACATGAAAACGATCACATTCCAGCTCCGAACCGAAAATGACAAAAGTATCGTCAACATAACGAAAGTAGACACCTGGTTTTACGGTGTTATTGAGAAGTCTACTTTCATGAAAACCCACGAAAATATTTGTTAGAGCTGGCCCCAAAGGACTACCCATTGCCACTCCATCTAATTGCTTATACATCTGATTGTTAAAACTAATATCCACTCCTCGCGTAGCAATTAGCATCAATTCTTTGAAGGCGTCTTCAGGGAATGGAGGGCAATCAAGGTGACCTCGATACAAAGCGTCAGCACAAATCCCTATGGTCTCATCTAATGGCACGTTGGTGAATAGACTGCTGATGTCAAAAGAGCACAGAAATGTTTTGGCAGGTTCAACGTTGTAGTTTTGAATAAAGCTGGCAAATGTAAACGAATCTTTTACGCAATTCGAGGAGTAGAGTTTTAGGACCGGGGCCAAAACTTCTGATAGCCATGTAGCAAGTTCATGTTGAGAGGAGCCAATCATAGATAAAATAGGCCGAAGTGGGATGTCTTCTTTGTGCGTTTGCGGTAAGCCATACATACGTGGGCGCTGTGAGCCTGTGGGTTGAATCCGATCATAAATATCACGAGTCAGGATTTTTTGGTTAACTAAGTCTAAGAGACGTTTTTGTAACTTCTGCTCGGTCTTGGCCGTATTATCATGCTGATCAACACTGCCCATTTTCAAAAACTTGGTTTTATCATTGAGAATGTTACCCATCTTTTGGATGTAATCACTTTTGTTTAAGATGACGACCCCAGATCCCTTATCAGGTTTTGTGATTAGGATCTGTTCATTAGAACGCAAGGATTTTATAGCCTGAAAATGTTCTTTATGCATACTAAAGTCTCCTAGGTCGACTGGAGTGCCACAGTAAGCGTGTGCCAAATCGCTTAGCTTGGCTTTTAGAGAGCTAAGCTCGTCAGATGAAACTGGCTTGTGCCTGGCAAGTTGAGCGTATAAAATTTCAAATTCTGCAAAAACCTCCTCTCTGTTTACACTTTTTGGTGGAAGACAAAAATCAAGGCAATTACTCAAAACGAATGTTTCGGTATCAGAGAGAGAATAATCCGAAAGGTTTAGAATATGTTTCTCCTTGTCACTCTACATGCCACCGAAACGCTTCTTACGTAAAAGTTGGATGTTTCTATTGTGTTTTTTGTTAGTAGCATTTTCAGTCCGCTGATCAATTTCAGAAAGGTAGCGGCAAAATCGAATTAAGTAAAAAACCGACAAAAAGTTACGAATTTTGATCCATTCTCGCTCATATGCACGTTTTGTGTGCCAAATTTGAGCGTTGATCTTTTCAATTTCATCATTGAGAAATGCACGCTCAATAGTAGGGCTGTGTCTTGCACGAGATCTAGACATCCGAGCGGAAATGAATTTTGGCGAAACACGATTAGCTAAACAAAGTTTATAAAACGATATAGAGAACTTAGCCGTTCTAATCTTACCTCGAAGCTTTACGATGTTGTTCAGACCTCCGATCTGCGCCTTGGAGTACCTCCGCCGAAAATACGTGAAAAGTCTGTTGGTACTACAGAACTTCACTATAGCACGAAAAAGCGGAAACATTCTTTTAGCATACTGAAAGCTTTTTTCGTCCGACACTCGTCAGAGTATGAAACGTCGGATAACGACCGAAAGGTGAACCGAAATATATAGCCAGATGCGGGTGCACGTGATATGATGAATAATGCGTCTATTTGGCCCTATGATTGGCCAATTAGCACCTATTCACCATTGTTTACTTGAAGAGTCCAAGTGAAAAAACGAACTCTTTTTGTTTACACAAGACTGGGTTTTGAGTCTTGATGTAAACCGATTCCAAAACACCTAAATCAAAGGACGATCTTGCTTGCCCAATGATCCGAAAATTATCGTCTGTATATGTTTTGGCGCATTCTGGATTTGTAATAAGATGTTGTCCTATGGCCGAATCACTTTTCATTTTAGAAATAGAGTTTTTACACATACGAGGTGGCTGTTCTCTTGTTGTTGTGCTTTTCGTCCTGATGCTCGTGGGGATATGTTGTTTTATTCTGTCTGCTAGTCTCTGCGTGGTGCGCCCTACGTACCGAGCTTCACATCGGCACGAAAATTCGTAAACTACACAACTTTTTTGGGTGGTAGGAACGCTATCTTTTTTAGCAGATAGTAGTATGACCCTCGTATTATAAACCGCACGGGGCTTCACAGCATAGAAACAGGATGTAATGGCTTTATTGATTTGGTTTTCAAATTTTGATGAAACATTTCCACTCCAGGGCAATTTCAGGTATACCGGGCACTTTCCAGGACCAAACCGTTTTTCTGATGAAATGTTGGCTAGTTTTTCCTTAATACAAGAAACAAGGACATCTTCTGGATATTCATTGTCAATTAAAAGTTGGTTTATTGTGTCCAGCTCAGAATCTAACTTAGTTTTTAGAGCAAATCATAACTGCCCTATGAACTAAAGGTTTGATTAGGTTGATCTTTCTAGCTTTTGCCCTGGATTGGAAATGTTTCATCAAAATTTGAAAACCAAATCAATAAAGCCATTACATCCTGTTTCTATGCTGTGAAGCCCCGTGCGGTTTATAATACGAGGGTCATGCTACCATCTGCTAAAAAAGATAGCGTTCCTACCACCCAAAAAAGTTGTGTAGTTTACGAATTTTCGTGCCGATGTGAAGCTCGGTACGTAGGGCGCACTACGTAGAGGTTAGCAGATAGAATAAAACAACATGTACCCACGAGCATCAGGACGAAAAACACTACAACAAGAGAACAGCCGCCTCGTGCGTGTAAAAACTCTAATTCTAAAATGAAAAGTGATTCGGCCATAGGACAACATCTTCTAACAAATCCAGAATGCGCCAAAACATATACAGACGATAATTTTCGGATCATTGGGCAAGCAAGATCGTCCTTTGATTTAGGTGTTTTGGAATCGGTTTACATCAAGACTCAAAACCCAGTCTTGTGTAAACAAAAAGAGTTCGTTTTTTCACTTGGACTCTTCAAGTAAACAATGGTGAATAGGTGCTAATTGGCCAATCATAGGGCCAAATAGACGCATTATTCATCATATCACGTGCACCCGCATCTGGCTATATATTTCGGTTCACCTTTCGGTCGTTATCCGACGTTTCATACTCTGACGAGTGTCGGACGAAAAAAGCTTTCAGTATGCTAAAAGAATGTTTCCGCTTTTTCGTGCTATAGTGAAGTTCTGTAGTACCAACAGACTTTTCACAAAAACTATTCCATTGAGATAGAATGCGTCGGTGCTTAAAATGAGGGTTATAATATATCCTATGATAATACCAATGGGTGCCAAGTGCTTAGAATGCGGGCTGTAGTATGATAACAAAGGGAAATACCTGGGGATATGGGACAATTAGAGTAGGAGCAAATGAATAGGCAGCAGATATATGAAAAAGAAAACAAGGGACAAACAAACAAACAAACTAGATGCTTAATGTTAAGGTGCTATGTGTTAGTTGGGAATTAAGGTTTGAGCCAGCTAATGTGTAGGTTCCCAACTAACACATAGCACCTTAACATTAAGCATTTAGTTTGTTTGTTTGTTTGTTTGTTTGTTTGTCTCTTGTTTTTTTTCATATATCTGCTGCCTATTCATTTGCTCCTACTCTAATTGTCCCATATCCCCAGGTATTTCCCTTTGTTATCATACTACAGCCCGCATTCTAAGCACTTGACACGCATTGGTATTATCATAGGATATATTATAACCCTCATTTTAAGCACCGACGCATTCTATCTCAATGGAATAGCTTTTGTTGTAAGACCTCTAGGGAGTAATCACTTGCCCTTATATCGTTCCTTATATCGTTTGCACCATGTAATATGCTTATTCTGTAACTGAAGATGGTTGTCGAAGCAATCGAAACATGTTTTACAAATTGACAGCAATTGTCGTTTTCCTAAGGTGTATTTCTAATATATTACTGCTGAGAAACTTTGGTAGTATATATATAAATATATATATATATATATATATATATATATATATATATATATATATATATATATATATATATATATATATATATATATATATATATATATATATATATATATATATATATATATATATATATATATATATATATATATATATATATATATATATATATATATATATATATATATATATATATATATATATATATATATATATATATTTATATATATAGACAGACTTAACCACAAATATACTTATCTGTAAGTAGACATTTCAATTAAAATCTTCATCAGTACTAACCTTACAATGACATTGGGCCAGCTTAAATTACCTATGTAACAATGGGGTCACAATTCATATCACCCAAGGGGGACCTACCCATAAACAACTCATGATATATTGAGAATCCATTATATGGGGAGGGCTGAAGCTGTGAAGTAAGAAACAAAGGAGGACAATACATGTGTAGAGCTATTATTGAAAGTAGCAGTTTTCATTCCCAAGTAACTAAGAAGGATTATATGACTAATTTTTTGTTTAATTGTGACTTGTCTACTGTTGTGTATTTGTTTGACTGTTTTGAATCTTTGAATCTTTAACATTGCCTTCCTTACTGTCAACAGCAAACACTATCGTTTCTGATGTGCGAGGCTCTTAAATAACTCTTCTCTTGTATTGTATTCTTCTCTCTTTTCTAAATATGCTTTCATGTATTCAGTAGCTCTCATTAGGTCTTTGCTTCTTTTACTAACCATCTACTCTTTCTCACCTTTCTTCTCAATTATTTCCTTGGCTTTTCACTCTCTAAAACATGCTCACTTGATTCTTTTTCCCCACACCAGCATTCCCTTTCCATTCCAAAATTGCTACCTACGTCCCACATTGTTGTGTAGTTTTCAATATGTAGGTAGCACTAGCATGCCTTTTAGAATTAGGTTTAATAATTATTAGGCATGCTACTATAGGTTTTGTTTGGGGTCTTCAGTTACCCAGAAGGAATTCTTCAGACATTTCTATGGAGAAAGACAATGGGGTTTTCTTGAAGAAATGTGTGTCAAGATCATTGATAAGCTTACAGGGAAGGGCAGGATACATGAGAGTTTCTGGCAGCAAAAGCTAGATACTTTCACACCCTCAGGCCTTAACCTTAGAGAAGTGGAAATATAATAGTATTTTCATATGGTTGAGTTATGTATTTTGCTTCATGTGTAGGCTTTCTATCTCTTTCTTTCCCAATTATCTTATGGCTTATATTTAATTTTGCATAGTTTCCATATTCATTTATATATACCAGGTCCCATCACTTGTATACACACACACACACACACACACACACACACACACACACACACACACACACACACACACACACACACACACACACACACACACACACACACACACACACACACACACACACACACACATACACACACACACACACACACACATATTATATATATACATATATGTATATATATATATATATATTTATATATATATATATATATATATATATATATATATATATATTTATATATATATATGTATATGTATATATAAGATAGATATATATAAATATATATATATATATATTTATATATATATATATAAACGTCAAAAAGCTACAACCAGCCAAGTAATTTATAAATTTATAAGTATAGAGAGAATTCAAGAAATAAAATTACTCCATTTCAAACATTTCAGCACAAGCCTTCATCAGTAATATCATGCCAGCCACATTTTGCGCATGTATAACCATAATACAAAGGAACAATACATAATTATGTTAAAACAAAACCGTACTCTACACATTAAAGCAGGACTACAATGAATAACACCTAAAATTGAAAAGAGGGGAAATGAGAATTATATATATACATATATTTATATATATATATATATATATATATATATATATATATATTTATTTATATTTATATATATATATATATATATATATATATATATATATATATATATATATATATATATATATATATATATATATATATATATATATATATATATATATATATATATATATATATATATATATATATATATATTTATATTTATATTATACAATTATATATACGTATAAGGTAAATGTCAAAAAACATGAACTAAAGCAAAGGCATAAGCCAAAGCTGCACCTATTACCGTAGCCCACAGGACTGTAAGCCATACCAGTTCTAATAGCTGGCATGAAAAACGAAACGAAGATCAAGAAATCAAGATCAAGAAATACAAAGTATTGTTATCTACCTTGGATAAACTGCACAATTTCATTCCTTTGAAATTTCGCATTTACTAGAATATGCCCGGGTGGTACTCTTGCACCTTTCAGGGAAGGCTTTGACATGTTCAAATTCGATGCATCCATCCTAGGTTTCTATTGCTGTTTGAAGTAATTTAGTGCTGAATTGCTGAATCATATTCTATTTTCATGTTCCGCGCCACTGTTCCGCGCCAAGATTATCATCCTCTTTCCCAATTGGATTTTTTTCTCTAAACGAGGTACATTGAACAGAGTGGTATTGAGCTACTTCTTTGTATCATTGAATAGTATCCTTTGTTTCAGATTATAAACGACATTTCAGTCACGTAGAGAGGGAATGGATGTGAATGAGGTCCTCAGTGTTCGTGTAAGTTGACTGCTTGCTAAAGCTGCCGTACAGCAGACCAGTAAAGAAATGTATGAGGTTCCATGTTAAAAGGCTATTTTGCAATTTGCATTACTTATGCCTGTACTTGACTAGGTCCAAATCTTGAATTCTCTTATCTGATGTCCTCATCCACTTACTGAATCTCAACTATCGATATCTACGTTCTGAAGTTTATCGTAAAACTCCTTTTCCCAACAACTGAATCTCAACTAAAGTTTTGCATACACCAATGGTATTTTTGTTGCATTGTGTATTTTTCCACTGACATTTTTCCAGAGGAACTGTAATATGATCTTATTACGCTATCCTTGCTATTTGACTTTCTATCAAACTTTTTGGCTTGAGTTTCAAAATAAAATTTCATTTCATTCATCAATAATATCAATTATTATCAAAACTGCCTACTCTTGCCAACATATGAACGATTTCTGTACCTTTAAGTATGAAATGGTTTCAATTGTATGTAGGCAACAGATATTATTATGTTAACTTGTTCACAATCTTCATTTGCATTTACAATATCATAGAGCTCCTTTATGGGATAGTAAGCAGTATCTATAAGCTACTGATAGCTACTGATAGATTATTATTTTGATTAATTCACCTGCTCTTGTCTGGCACTTGAAGTATTAGATAAGCCGGCTTATTTAGTGCAAGCTGAAAGCCTATTACACATCTTCTACAGAAGCCTTTTGTTGTTGTTTCTAGGCAATGATCCTGAAAGACATGTATACAGTTCAAAATTAGAATTTTAAAGTAAAGATTAAAAATTTATCACAAAAAATTTATGTAAGAAAATGTTTGACACAGATTACAAAAACAAATGCAGCATGAGAAATTTGCTAACTATGTTTTTCTGTAATATCCCCCCTAAACTTAAGTTACAAGATGTCTACATTTTTGAAGTCATCACTTCTCTGTCCACTACATACTTGGTGTCACCAAATAAATTGTCCATATCCATTTTGAACAGATTTTTGCTTAAACCCAAACTTGTCTATATATAATAAAATATCATATGTACCATCCTCATGGAGCTTTACCTTAGATGAGAGAAAGCTGAGAAAGAGATACTGTGAGTAGTCTGTTGGCAGTACAGAAGGTAACTACAGTACGAAAAAGCGGCAATTGTTTTACACATATGGAACACTTTTCTCATCCGACACTTCAGCTTTTAGTCATTATATGATGTTTATACTCTGACGAGTGTCAGATGGAAAAAGCTATCAGTATGTCTAAAAACTGTTTTTCATGCTGTAGTGAAGAGATACTGTTTTATATGTTTTTCATATGATTGAAGTTTGCTGCAAAATTGAATTGCTGTTACTACTTCTTGTATATAATTGACTTCTTTCCAATATTTATGAAACAGCATGATAGAGGAACAAAAAGAAAAATTTTGGACATCCCTGAAAAACCAATTAAGGAAAAGAGAACAAAAGATAGGAAAGTTAAAGAGAAACCTGATGAGATTGATAATCTCTTCAAGAGGATATTAAAGAAGGAAAGAGATGCTCAACCTGTTCCTGAAGAATTGAAAATAGAAGTTGAAGAGAAGAAAGGTAATGATATTTTCAAAAAGCAACAATTAAGTGAAGAGGAAAAACAAAGGATTCTGGCAGCTGTTGACAATGATAAACAGGTATATCTACTTATTTGTTAGCAGGTCTGTCATTAAGAGGGCTTTGAAGAAGGGTATTATCAAATACCTTTAAGATCCATTGTTTTGACTGACCTTCACTTCATAGGAAAGGCACTATGTGATTGCACTCATGCACTGGTTACACAGTTCCCAAACTCCTCAGTGTACTTTTTTGTTCACCTACCATATCATCTATCTATTTTTAATCAAGGCATGCAATGTAGATTATGACAATGGACTCATTGACAATTTACCCTTACATAGATGCATCACACGAAGGCAATTTTATAGCCTCTCACATGATTTAATTGTGCCATCTTCAGTATCACTTGATTAATGGTACATCATATCTGTTGAGTTCTAGACTTTTAGACTAGAAGGACTGTGTTTTAGTTGAAGTGTAATGATGGAAATAGCTTTGAAATGAAAGAAACTACTTGAGAGATAAGTGGTTATATAGCTATGTTGCTCTTTATTGACCCTGTTGAGAAAAGGCAGCCCAAAACACTCCACACCCCCCATAGCACATTACTTTGCCTCACTCAATGTCTAAGACTCTAAACAGTTCCACTTTAGCCTGGATATTCCTCATTAATGATACAGCATTAAGGGCCATATAATATAAAATGTCATTGGTGAATAACAGACCTTCTGATATTAGCATTGTATAGTGCCATCTGCTCCCAGCAGGTTGGAAGCTTTAGATCTCCATTTTTCTCTATTATCTGCAGTTCTCATATATTCCTCTTAATTCGTTCCTATCCACTGTAGTTACAGCCTGGAAGGGGGGGGCTGAAGGCAATGGCTGCCCAACAAAGAGCTGTAGAGGGGCACCATAATATAGAAAAGGGTGCTAGAGCAGATAAGAAGTCATTCAGTTTAATAGCAGACAATTAATCAATATAAACTTCCAGGTAGCAGCTTCAGTTGTAGTAAGAATGGAGAGAGGATGCTAACTGCTACAACAAGTTAAAATGGTACAGACATTTGAGGTTGGAGTTGAAATGTGATTTGTAGCTCTATTCAATGTGCATGCATTCAGATAAACCTAACACAATGAGTCTAGAGACACATTGTCAGAGAGCTAAAAGCTTGTACATGGTGGCAATATGCATCCATACAGAATTCTCTGCAAGCTCATAGGTAGTGGGGGGGGGCAGTAAGAGCAGTGTCCCCTAAATAGTTCATGGAATTTGTATTTTAAGATGTTCTAGACACTGTTCTAAATCATAACAGGGTGCGTCCCTTTGGCCCCACACATTTTTTCCAAGAAATCTTAATTTCCTCTCAATTTTATTTTTATTATGAGCTGTTCCTAGATCCATTCACTAAACTATTTGGTAAATGACTCTAGTCTGGGAAGTGCATTTCTAGCCATTCTGGAGGGTAAAATTGCGAAAAGTACTTCTTGCATGGTAGACCCACCTACATTACTACACAAGTCTATCAGTTCCCAGGTATAAAATTGTGGCACTATTTCTGCAGAAATGTGTGCAACAGGTATATAGACACATAGTGCAACTGTAGCATAGTTACCTTCTTATATATTCCTAAAACTGCAAATCTTTTGATATCTGTGTTGGAAAAGTTGAATGCTTCTTGTTAGAAATTTCAACAATTTGATAAGCTAAATGCTACAGCTTATTATTAACCAGTTACCAGAGTGATCTAAGTGAAGTGCATTCTTCATCTTCTTGAATCAATTGCAAAATAGCATGTTAGTTGTTGTTTGAGGGGCACCATTGCTATGGTGGCCACCACAACCTGAATTGGCCAGGTCACCTCTTGTCCACTGTTTAATGTTATATACCAATGTAATTCTTGGTCTTGTCTTTCCATTTTTTCCATGTATTGTCACATCTATCAAAAACCTCTGAAGCCCATTTTGTCTTATAATATGTCAACTTTTTCTGATATTGCCCAGCATTGATCTCAGTATATTTATTATGCTTAATGCTTATTCATTTACCTTATGCCCACTGTATGATATTTTCAACATTTTTCTTTAGTATCACAGCTCAAATGCTTCCAATTGCTTATTCAGAGCCTGTGATATAGTCCATGTTTCCATTCCATGTGTAAGAATACAATGAACACAGTGTTGTAATTATGTCATTCATATTACCGTGTTCAGCAGATATTTACACTTGGATGTTTGCTCAATCAGCTTTCCATCAAGATCTATATTTACTATATTGTGTGTTCTATTCCATAGGGTTTCAATCTCATTTACCTAGTCTAATAGTATCTGTAAATCTGCTGTGTCTCAGCATATCTTACATTATTAATATTCATACTACCAGTATTCATTTACTCATATCTTTTTTCCTGAAATATCTTCTCTGTGTATAAATTAAATAGGTTTGATGTTAAACACATCCTTGACATCCACCTTCCTTGATACTGAACTCAGATATTATTCTTGTCTTTTTTTTGCTTCAAGTGCAATAATGCAATGATCCTCAGATCTTCGTCATCAGTTCAAATGTCTGTCACCAGGCACTTCATCAACTTAGCATTATACTCTGTCAAGTACTTTCACATAATCTATTTATAGACAATTTTTCTTCTTTCTATCTGGATGTTTCTTAGTATTTTATCAAATCCAACCATTATTGTCTTTGGTTTCTTGAAATTCTTTAAAGTTCATACAGCAGCAGCAACTCAGATCAGGTAACTAAGACAAGAACTAGAATGTCCGTTGTGTTTGTCTAATTGGCCTTTTAATTGGGTTAAAAATTTGAATCGGAATTAAATGTTTCAAGAACTTAACTTTCATTCTTACAATGCATACAATTCTTAATAGATTAGTTTTTTCAAATTTGCTTTTTATCTTCAACCTCCCTGTATTTCATGAATTTTATTTTTTACCTGATTTGAGGTTCATGTGTCTTTTTATGCAACTTTGTACATGTGATGATTTCTTCTTCATCTTGTTCTCCATCTTCTCTTGTATCCTCTTTAGCTAGTTACACCTTGCTAGGTGCTATTGTAAGTCATTATTGTCATTCAGTATATAATAGTTTTCTTTACAGTTATGCTAAATGAAGTCGTTGAATCCAACCACTATACAGTTATTTTATTTGCTGACTTTTAAGTGAGCACCTCCCTCAAATGAGTGCCTCCCTAGAAAGAGCACCCCACCTCAAAGGCTCTCTTCTAAATGAGCAGCTGGGACGCTCTTCCAAAGAAGTGCGGTATGTTTGTGCTACAGCTGACTCTTGACCAACAAAATTTGGCATTCGCTGTTTATTTTCTGCATTTGGTGGCAAGTTCTCACCTTCCTTTTCCGTCATTTGAATGTCCGGAATTACACTCCAATATGTACTGTGGTATTTGTTGCAGCCTTATTTGGATAAATGAGGATAGGTATGAGGTTTTGTATCATTATATAGAGATTGGTATGGTAACCTCTTCCTGCTAGTTCCATTGTTCATGTAAATAAAGTTAAAGGTATCTATAGTTGCAGATGTCTTCATACTGATTTCATTGAATATCAACTTTATTCCAATGAAGTGAGAGCTTTCTAAATAACTAAATATATCTAGAAAGTAATCTATGGTGGCCCACAAGTGTCTTGGTAAAGTTGTCTTTCTCATGACAAAACTATCTTTCTCACAGCAATACTTTGTTCCCATGCCAGATCTCAATTCTTTGATTGCTCGGGCAGAAACATCTAGATCGTGAAATAGCTGGGGAGGGAGTAGAAACAAGCGGTGCTCAGGGGCCAACCCCCTGGAAAGGACTTTAGGAACACAGCTTTTAGATATTGGGGAAACGCCCATTTTTTATATGGAGGTATACCCTTCTAGGTAGAAAACAGAAGATGAAATAATTGTTAGTTTTTGTGATTTAGTTTAGTTTTATTTCATTGTTTAATGAGATAGCTCCTTAATAACTAGCACTTTTATTGAGCGTCTGTCTTCCAATTTTGATTCGTAGATATGAACTGTAATAACAATAGTAAGATGAAATAAGGACAAGCGTCCCCGTGTTAGGGATAGTGATCTGATGACAACTTAAAACAACCTTAGGACTGCTCAATAAAAGACCGAATGTTTTCCTCACTGGAAAATTAGCTTTATTTTTATTTATTTGGTAGTTTTTATCATGTCCTTTGCTCGATCCTTAACTTTCCTCAACCCTCAATGAAAAGACTGTTTGTCTACTGTACTCTATTTTCATGATATTTCCCGTATAGTAAAGATACAGTTTTTGACTTATTGATTTACTCATTAATTGGTTTGTTAATTGAATGATGTATTTCTGTGCTAAGCTTTTGATTTGTTGTATCCTACAGTTGTCTATTCTTAAACAAAAGATAGCTTAAAAGGGTTTATTATTTATTGATTGATTTTGAAAATTCACTGTTCGAATTTTTGAATACTGAAGTGAAAAATTAAGTCAGTAATCTATCAAATAGTTCTGGTGTCTTTGTGCCCCACTATCAAAGTGAAATAATGTCGCTATTGTTTTGTCACCAGGATGAAATTATAGATGCAAGCTATGTGAAAAAACTCATTCTTTCATTTGAGAAGAAGGTTACCAAGAATTCTGAGATGAGAATTAAATTTCCAGACCATCCGGAAAAGTGAGTTTGGTTATTTTGTACTGCTATCAGAAAGGTTTTTTTACAGCAACTTTTCAAATTAGCTCTGAGCGTATGCTTGCTAGGCTCAAACAATTTTCAGTAACTTTTGAGTTTTGACATACCCAGTAGTTGAATATTCTGTAAAGTTAAGGATTGGAGTACTTTCCAGTAGCTGTTCCTTTAAATACAATAGTCAGTGCAATGGCTATATTGCTATTGTCCCTTCTGCCTTTCCATAGGTTCATGGAATCTGAGCTTGATCTACACGATGAAATTCAAAGGATGCATGTTTTGGCAACAGTACCGGAATATTATTCGATCATTGTCAAGTTGCATATCACAAATACCCTTTTGGGCTTAATCAATCATGAAAATACTGGTAAGCTAATTTTCTAAATTTTTAGTCCTTTATTGAATCACATCGTCTTTGTATTTTTCTGTTTATTCAGCTATTGTTAAAGCGAGACAGGTTCAGCCTCTTCAAGGATCCCTTTTATCTCCTAGCGGAAGCGAGATAATCAATTTATTGCAATTTTTAGAAATTTTACCGTAAAAAAGAAGCTCACAACTTGTTCTCGAAGTTCGCTCGGTGATGAGCGACCAACACCTGGATTAAGAACAATTGAGAATTACGAAAGTAATGTTGTTGCTTCTAAAATGAATAGTTTAGAAAATGTGGTTAAGCTTTTTGATGAAATATCGGCGCCAAGCATAACTGCTTTATAATTGCATATTTTTTGTTCTATAGAAATGCCTAATTTTTCACTAAGCCTCAATATTCTTAAATTTCTCTGATTTTGAACCTAAGACTATTCTTCAATTCTTTGTAAATTTGGCGATTTTGAGCATTAGTTCTCATGTAAACTATATTCTTATAATAAAAAGTGTGTAACTGACACTCCCTGAAGAGTTTGTTGAGTCGCATCATCAAGTTCCAGACCGGATAAATGATGCCACTCTTATTTTGTTTTTTAGAAAGTTCATATGAGCAAAAAATCTAAACCTTGATGAAGATTGAACCTGGCATTATTTTTAAATGTTTCTTAAGTTTAATTTGAGCCTTTATTATTGTAGAGTATATCCTTTTAAAAAATTATGTAGCAATCCTTTGTATAAGGTAAATATTACACATTTCCTGTCGCAACTTAGCCAAATTGAAATTAGATGTAACATACTCTTTTTGCTGTGATTTTTAGATATAAGTACAGCAGTAATTGCCTTGCTTCAAGAAATGACGGACATAGATAATTTATCAGATGGTGAAGAGGGTGCAAGTGATTTTGTAGATGCTCTGGTATGGTGTTGGTTCATTAGCATTTATGGTACTTTTGTATAGGGCTTTTGAGAGCTTCACACAGCTTTCTCTATTTCATCCAAAACGTATTTTTCGTTCCAGTTAAAATTTGTACACCAATGGAAGTTTGATTAAATGTGGTATTGGCTATGTCACAGGTTTTGATCATTTACACGCTGCTTGTACCTAGCGTTTGTAGAGTGACTTCCGTTCTATGTTTTGTATCGTGTAACTTGCTTTTTTGGAACAATATCTTCAATTGCCTTCAATCAGGGGCTATTCATAATGACGTACGATCAATATTAATCGATTTTTGACTCTCGTTCCCCTTTGGCCCTTTTGTACGTTTTGGAGGTACCCCTCCCCCGAGCGTTCATACTTTTGAATCATGATCCCCGCCTAAATATCTGAATCTACTGTTTATCTCACTATTTTCAAAGTTTATAAATTTACTACATGCCCTCGAAATCTAAAATCTCAAACACATTTTTTCATGATTAGAACGAACTTTGATGTAGAAGTAAAAGTTTTGTTCAGGATTCTTCGCAAGTAATTGGCGTTTGAAGATCACATGGTCTTACGTACGTTCTTTGAAGAAACCCCTTCCGTTGTACTTTTTCGTACGGTTTATTTGGTACCCCTTCCCCCCTTTCAGAGCGTACGTACGTTATCTCAATTTAGTTTCGTTTTTTGTAGCTCGAGTCACAAATTTTAGGAGTTCTTGTTCACAATATGAAACGACTTGATGAAGCACAAAAGGAAGAATCTGATGGAATTCATAATTCTCTTGGTATATATTTTTATTTCTAAATCTTTTGTTTTGAATTGATTCTTTGCTGAACTTGCTCACTTTTCTATGAAATACATTTATAACATTTATGTATCAATGGTTTAGAATAAATAAATCGATTTGTGAATACAAATATTTCATCTGGACATCTATCTGTGAGATATTTGGCTGAGAGTTGACTACTGCGGTTAGATTTCAGGATTATTTTGCTGGTTGGGCTTCTCTTTCCTACGTTGTAACTCGTAAGTTCCGATTGTGCCCAATGAAACTTTGAGTAGTGGCAGAGCATCCGCTAATCAAAATTCTGTTCCCCTTACAAACTGCAAGACACAATGGAGAACAATAACATAGTATTTTGAGCTGAATTGCTCTCTTTCTCTCCTCGTGCCAGATAGCTGCAAAGACAATTTGAGGTGCAAAATTGTGTTAAGGTTTTAAATGTTGGGTTTGGAATCAGTAATAAGTATACTGCTAATGATCAGACGAACCATGTTACTTCGTCATTTTCTCATGTGATCACTACATAGATATGATATGGTTATCGGCAATTTTTGATATGTTGGCTTGCTTATTCCGAAACATGTTGTACCTAATCGCATGCCTGTTCTCAGCATGCTGCAAAACTTGGTAGCAAGGTCAAAGTTTAACACCATCATTAACGCCCGAAGACCATATGGTTGTTAACTCTTCAATGCTTAGAAACGGAGAAGAGCTTATTGTGGAACGCTTTTTTCGAATATATAACTTCTAGCTATTATCGTGGCCTTATTAACTCTTGGCCTAGTATCCTTGCAGGTGCGGAGATTTTAGTTATACATTACTTGAAGGATGCAGCTATTCTCTGGCTGAAAATATGACTTAGATTGCTATTGGGCTCGATACGCTGTTTCAAGGGGGGTTGATAAGCATTTCCTCAATCGCAATCACTCTCAGGGGATGTGTCCTTGAAACAAACAAAATTATAAGCTTACTTTTGAGATGCTTGTTTCAATTTTGGAAAATAATCAATGATTCATTTCTCTTGAAGGTTGTGTATCAAATACTAGTTTTAGCCTAAATTACAATTTTTATGTAAACATTTTAATCCACGAACTAATTTCTTGGTAATTATCTCTCATTTCCCCCCTCCGTAGCAATAATAGAGAATATGACTGAGTTTAAATCAGAACTTTGCAGCCTTGCTGGAGAACAAGGTCTTATTGAGTGGCTGTTGAAAAGAATAAAAGTATGTTTACATTCCTTTTCATGATATTCTGGTGCACTGGGCTCGTTATAAAACAACTTAGTGGTTCAGTATGCGTATAGTTTTTTGGCGCTGCTTAACAGTTGCATCATTGAAAGATAAAGCGTGATTTATTGTATAATTTGTGCAGCATTATGACCTCATAATTGTTTGAAGAATATTTGTTTCGTATTTTTATTGTATTGATATAATTCCGATTTAATATCGTTATTTCATATTCCTTTCTATGACCCAGTGAGCCTACCAATTAATCCGGTAATTGTATGAAAATACCTCAAAGTAATTGCGAAAGAATTTGTTTTCAGAATAATTTGTTGCCCTGAGCATGACTTTTGGCATATCAAAAATGTACATCAATGTCTGATGAGGAAGGCAGTACACTGGGGGCTCAAATTTAGACGCCTGGATAGTAGACCTCTGAGGAGGAGCTATAATGCAATTTGTTTAAATAAATGAACACATAAACCAAACTCATTCCTGAAACTGAAAGATCAGTACAAGTTTTCTTCACTTCTTAGTCTCTTCGGGGTTATTATTCGAAGATTACATGACTTGCACCTAGTTTGTAAAGAGGACTTTCCGAAATAAATTGCATAGCATTTTCCATTCTGGAATACAACAAATTTTTCTAGACGACCTGCAGCACTTTTCTTAAATCATTGGACCCTCACTGTGGGGTGAAGAAAATCTATGATTATTCAGTAAATCAATTTAGTGTTTAGATATAAAATTATGATACATTTGCACATCACTTCTTACGACTTAACAGCATTCATGCTCGTTATTTCATTCTTCATTATCATGCTGCTTTGGTTGTTCATATAACGTTTGCAAGACCGATTAGGCAATACTCCTGAAAGAAGCGACGTTTGTTCTACCATTTATCCCCATGATAAAAGCTTCATTGCAAAATTGTTGCAGGATTTTTGCTTAAATGGACTGGAGTGTTGCATTCATCCCCACAGTATTCTCTTTTTTTTCCTACGTCACCATTTCCCCTTCAAGTAAGACGCTTTGATAAATATTGTTCCCGGATGACTCTATTATTTTACCACATTGATTCTTTTACCTGGATCCTTTCTAAGGCTGGAAAACTTTTGGAATATATTTGCCAATTCTTAAGTTCATATTGTACTGTTCATGGGATAGTGCATCTTCTTCTTTTTTCATTCCACACCAATTCTATTGTTGGAAGCTTTCATGAGATAATTATGTTGTGTTGTTGTATTCATAATCTTTGACTTTTCCTATCCATTCCAATCTGTTCTCTGCCTATTCCATGACTTGTTCTATTCCTCCTTCTCCAGTCATCTCTGAAATTGTGACATAGTCATAGTGAGAATAATCATCAGGGGCTTGAAAATCTTGAGTTAGCCCTAATCTTCCTTTTACTTTCATAGATCAAATTTCATTAACAGCTTATACATGTTTCTGCAATTTTTGCTGAAAATCGTTTCTCCTTATGGAATTATAGTCGTAGTCAATCTCTTCATTTTACCATAAACAGCAGGCTGCTCCAGAAAGCAGTCATGTGCAAAGAATACTGGTGACTTTTCAGTGTGTATTGCTTTGTGCTGTCCTCTTTGCGCTCTGTCCCATATTTTGGGATATATACTGTTGCCCCTTTTTTCACTGGCTTTTAGCAAACTTAAGAGGGTTTAACCCAATACTGATGTTGGCATTGTATCTTCCAAGTACATTTTGCAGAAAATGCAAAGGTCCATGGTTGCAGTGCGCAAACCATCTGACTTAAGGGCTTATGCGCTTCTGCTTTTATTTCCCTAACTACGAGTTTACTTTCACAATTAAGAGCATCTGGGCCCACTTCTTAGCCCAGCAGAAAGGAAAGCTTAAAATTTAATAGCATACCAGCTACCTGAACGCTTTTGTGATTGATCTTAATATATGTCCTAAAAATGCAAATGGCCCAAAATCAGTATATCAGTGGACTGAGCACAAGAGTAAGGACCTTTTGAATGGCTTCTCTTCAGGCCTAGAGACTGGCCCTGCCTGTGAATCGAGCTCGAAGCTGGGGATGGGCATGGGGGGGGGGCATTGCACCAGATGTGGCTTCTGTCTTAGATAAATGAGAAGGGGGTAAGAGTCCCCTTTTGATGATAGGAGATTCCCCTAGTGAATTAAATTTGGGGGTGGAAAAACAAGGGTTCCTGGTAGTTTATCGAGTTAGATTTTTAGTACATTATTTCCATTACCACCCTCTAGAATCATGAAAGAAATTCGTTTGTAATTAGTTTGATTTCAGGCATTGAATTATCGTATATTTACTGGACTACGCTATAAACCAGAAATAGCATTCATTTGCTTTTTTGCTCATTTGAAATGGCGCTACTGGCTTTTTTGACATTTTGCCTTGCTCCACACACTTTCACCTGGTAGTATAGTCTTCATTCTTTCCATTACAAGTAATCATATGGCATATATAGCGAAAGGATTTCCTTTCTTTAATTTGGAGTCGAGAGTTGCAAATGTTTGTCACTTCTCAATGACACTAATTTTATCTTGCTATTTATATCTTCTTCCACATTGCATCTAATGCTTGTAGACTATTTCAGTTTTTCTATGATCGATTGAATTCAGGCATCAGTCTTGTGTTGAATTTGATGTTTTTAGTGTTTTAGCATGGTTTAATATTCCCCTTAATGATCCTGTTGTTTCTTGGCCAAAATTCCAAGATGCATCTACGACCTCTTTATCTATTCCTTCGCATATTTGTGATGTTTCCTTTTAGAGTAAACAAGCTCTTTTGTGGCCGGCCTCGTGTCCTTCCATCTATCACCTACCTCGTGTCATGGATGTTCCGTACGACGATTTGTTATAGATTTATTTCTCATTGGATAGAGGAGTAGCTGAATTTTTAGAGTTCTTGTCTGTTGTGTGGATGATTTATAATTTGATGCACATTTGGGGCCATTCTATTGGTTCTCGTTTATTTTTGACACAACAGCATATGGTTAATTGATACACAGTTAATACGTTTTGATATTGAGCCTAAAATTATTTTTAAATTTCAGCAATTTTGAGTATTTATTCTGGTATAGGCTACCTTAGTATGCAACGGAGACTCCCTCGAAGAGTTGTTGAGTGATATCATGGCATAGTGACTCCTAGACCGGATAAGATTTGTTGAAGTTTGACCCATACATTATTCTCAAAATATTCTTAAATTTCAGTGATTTTGAATCTTGGCATTCGTATAGACTACATTTTTATAAAAAGTGTGTTCCTTTACTATCTCTATACCTACTAGCCCAAGCAAGTGTCATTGTTAAACGATGGAGTGATGCTTGGGTGTGCCCTCTTCCTCGCCATGAGTTTTGGCCATTGCTGCCAGTGTTTTGAAGTTGCCTTTCTATATTTCACTTACATTGCTCTTGCACCCAGTGGACCATTATCCATTCTTCTTCATATTTTGTTCCATTCGGTATCATATACATTCGGAATTATAGTTGACACCCTAGGTAGGTACTACTTCCCCAAGACTGACTGGAATGGACCCCTACATTCATCCGAACTCAAACCTCCGGCTTGAGTACCACCACTTAATGTTACTTTACATCCAAGACTTTTGAATAATTTTACCACAGAGTATTTGTGGTGCTAATTTTTTATAACTGGTAGAAGTCAAATCTTATCATGAACAAAAATCTGCGATGTATACTAATTTCCCGATGTATTCCCACTCAAGATTAAAGAGCCTGCAATTGTACCGTAATGTATATATTAGTCATGTTTTCATTATTTTGTCCACTTGCTCACTCTCTTTGATCATAATTTTTGTCTGATATTTAAAGTACCTACTTTCTACGTATTATTCACCTGACACGCTATGTTGTTTTATTGTCAGCTTAAAGGGTTTGATGCAAATAAGTTGTATGCAAGTGAAATATTGGCAATAATGTTGCAGGAAAACGATGGTATGCATTTGTGTTTAGTTATATTCCTGCTTTTCCAAAGCTTCTTTGGCCTCTTACTACTGATCTCCTTTACATCTTTCGTTAATTATATCCATTATTGCATTCAAACCTGAAGCACCCTAGATTCTGGGTATCTGTTATACAACATTAATAGTTATTGATATAATTATGACTTTGCTTGGATGATTTTGCATGTATCACTTATTCATTATCAACAAGTTTTTTATCTATAGCCTTCAAAGCTCAACTGTCTGATGATAGATTTATCTTGATGAAATCATTTCGAGCCTTCTTATATTTATTTTCCGTGTTGATTTTCTTAGGAAATCGACAAACTGTTGGTGAAGTCAAAGGAATTGATATTATGCTACAAGCTTTAGCTGTAAGTCATTGTAACACCTAAGAATCCCATTTGAAATTAAACCATGTTATTGATCTGTAGTTCCCAAACTTTATCAATATTTTTGTACATGGCAATCCACTGCAGCATACTTTTTCGAATCAGAGTCCTCGGGAAGTACAAGAATATGCTCTGATAAACATACTTCCACAGAAAAACAAACATCAACAGTGCTACATGTTAATACGAGTCAACCAAGAAATGATGATCTCTCGCAGTCGCCCTCAAACCCTTTGCAGTCCTTCAAGGAACCGTGGTCCCCAGCTTGGTATAGATCAATTCATTTGCGAATTGCTAGTTTTAATACAGTACCTTTCACCTAGATACGAGGAAAGAAATGTATACTCATATATAGCTATAGCCATTGATCACATTTAAACAAGCCTTTGCAGAGAGGCATAGATAAATTGAAGTTAAGTCTTATTTAATGTGTTATTGTTTTTGACGATACTTTTACCATTCAGTGCTACTTTGTTCAATATCGGTCGATTATTGTTATTTTATAGATCCTCCTTCTATAAACTATAGCCTACCTTTGCTCTCCGCTCTCCCAAAATGACTATTCAAAGTGTTACTTATGTTAGCTGCTTTATGGAGAATTTAAAAGTGCCGCAAATCCTCGAATAAGCCCCTTGGAGGTATATTCATTTTTGATACATTTTGAGTTGTGGATTATAAAATCATTTGACGCATGCTGCATAAAAACCTCATTGTGAAAACCCCTTTTTCTCCATAATATTATAAGAACATTCTAGACATAACCATTGGTCTAAGTCAAGGTTTTCATCATACTCCGTGGTGGTGGCTCATTCGAGGGAGGCTCTTGTTAAGAATTTGATATTGTAGCAGGAAGCTTATTCAAGGGGAGATTTTTCGAAAGGGATGGATCGAGGATTTGCGACAGATTTTTTGGTACTGTATGATAAATGTGTGCTTAATGGTTAATAACTAATGACCATTATTATTACTGAGGTTTTTATTATTTGAAGGCAAGTAATTTGTAGAACTTAAATTGCGACTGTGCTATAAATGTTGAAAGATAAATAGTTATGTTTGCTGAGTGAAAACTGATATTATTAGATCAGCTTTGAGTGAATTATATAAAAACTAATTCTGATACTTGTAAACAAGATATTGATGCTAGAAATGCCAATTTTGTTTTCTTTATTAGCATTACAAACGACGTGACCCACATTCATCTGAAGAAATCGAATACATGGAAAATCTTTTCAATTGCCTGTGTTCATCACTTCTTCATTCTCCAAACAAAGAATTATTTTTGAAAGATGAAGGATTACAGCTTATGATACTTATGTTGAGGTGAGCTTCTTAGTTTTTCTAGATGTTATGTTTTTTTGATGTCTGGCATAAATTTCCTAGAGATTGTTACTTTACTAATTATATTGCTCTGGATTTTGGCAATATGGATTCGTTCATACTTCTTCTTCACTTCAATTGAGCTATTTATAATTAAGCATAATTTCTTATCGGTTTGTTCTTCCCAACCCATCTTGTTGTTTCAGTAATAATGGATTACTGGGGAGCGTGGGGGCAAATGCCCCCCTGAAATACATAAATTGGCATTTTGGCATATAGTAGGATGATTGTAGGTGGTATAACCTTGCAATTCGGCAAATCAATTTATGAATGGCAGCAAGTGTACTACCGATGCCCCCTTTACAGATTTACGAAACCCGCCACTGTATTTTGGTATTACTGTTTTAATTAGTAATAGAAGTTTCTTTGATATTTTTGATAAGTATTTTAATGAATAGATTTAACTTCAAATCAGCTTAAAGACCTTTTCTCCCTCAGCGGTTAGAGTATAGAATTAGTTTTGGCTTCCTACTCCTAATTCATTAATAGTGATAATCAGTTCTTCATAGGCAGCACCTAGTGAACGCCTTGATAATAGTAACAACTAATAAAAACTAAACGTCTTCTTTCTGTTCTGTCACTTCATTTCATTTTATATTCTTTATACACGGTACCCCCGTCAGCTAAGACTGCTTTTCAGGGGGGCGTGGTAAGCACTTACAGTTTCTGATAAGAACCTACTTATTATATTAATTATATTATTACTTAGTATATTAATACAGTAAAAGTATATCACCTAGATACAAAGCTAAAGTAAACAACTAAAAACATAGAAATAAATACATCAAAATCGATATTTAAAAGCATATAAAGAGGGCACTTGTTCTTTGTAAAGACTATAGAGACTGTAGTAACCATTGTTTAACTTCCCAAAATCTTTTAATTTCTTGAAACAATATAATATCACATTATGTAACCCATGATCTCTGTTCAACTGCTCAGTATAATATTCCAAAAAATTGTTTTCCTCAATGACATGTAGCCAAGCATCAATCTTCCAATTCTCGAGAGCTTCCAGAAATTGTCTTTGATTTATATTCCTGATGTAGCTATCTTCCTCCTTTTTTCGATTTTTTCTTTGAATTATAAAATATTGCATAAGTACATATTACGCCACTCTTTTTCCTCTGTCTCCAATTTTAATTTCATTTTCTCTTTTGTAGGGAAAAGAAGCTTAGTCGTACAAGCGCCTTGAAAGTTCTTAATTTTGCGATGACTGGTCCTGATGGAGGGGAAAACTGTAATAAGTTCGTAGAGATTCTTGGACTTCGGAGTATTTTTCCTCTTTTTATGAAGGTGAGGTTTTATAAAAGGGGCGACGAGATATCTCTTCGGTCAGCTGTCCAACATCTCCGAACTAGATATTGTAAGCATGCATCCAGCAACATTGTGCGAGTTGCTTCTCTGCGGTAGCCCCCGGCCTACTTTTATTGAAAGCAGATCCATTTTAGAGGCAGCAATGTCGTTTATAAAAGATCTAAGCGATTGGGCTAGAAACTAAAAGCTCATATCAGCAGCAAAACCTTTTTTCGTTTGTAACGTAGCGAGTATGAAAAATCCAGTGGCCGATCCAGCATTGACCCGTTAAAGGGAGAGCCATTTGGGTAAACATATACTTGATTAATAGCATGTTATTGCCTAACTTCTGTTGTTTGGCCCATGGCCCAACGGTCCCCTACTGCCAGGCCCCTGGGCCCGCTACTGTAACTGTAGTCCTGTGTAGTGGTGTGGTGTGCAAGGGTGTAGTACAGTGTTGTGTTACAGTGTTAGGTGAGTGAATGGTGTTGTTGGTCTTTTTTCTATTAAATAAATTGGAATACATATTGTAAGAGGCAACCGCAATGGGGACTAGATGATAATATGTCTCTTCCCGCTGTGGTTTGCCTCAGGTTATTGAGTATTTGTGTTATTTCAGTGGCATTAAAAAAGATTATTTTATGATGTTTTAAAGTGATATTAGGGCAGATTTTGTAATTTTGATATTTGAAATACTGTATGTAAATAATCATTAAATAATCTGTCTCTGGAAATATATCAAATTTGCATGAATAGATATGCACAGTTTGTGACGTTTACAGTATTATTTTTGGCACTATTTTGTATTTTTATTTTTTTCTTCTTTTTCCTTTTCGATTATTGTTGATGTATGCTAGGAATAATGGTGTATCATTTTCTTGTACGCAAATTGATTTGTTTGATAGGTGCCAAAGAGAAACAAAAAGGCCGGAGTGGGGCCAGAAACGGCAGAAGGTTCGTTCCCCTTGAGAATTTTAGCACCCGAATTTTAAGAAACAGTATATATCATCCCATTGTTATATATGTGCATAGCTAGAATAAAGCATTTAATTTGCCTTATTTAAAGTGTACTATCATACACTGAGCACCAAGTATTCGTATTAATTTACCCCGTTTGTTTCAATGGGTTTTCCAGCCCCATTCTATTGTGTTATATAAGGGCGAAATTTCAGTAATTTGAGCATTATTATTCTTATCATTATCAGTTTCTTTACTGTTAGAATTAACGTTATAGCTATAGAGATTCGCTAACTAAATCCAACTATTAGATAAAATGCAAACTAGATGAAATAATTCTATCAGAGACAGAGAGGTGAGTAAAATAATTGCAATTTCTCAATGATATACATGATAAAAATAAATTACTAATATATGTAGTATAAAAGGCTTTGGTGTGGAATAAAAATGCGGCATAGTTTGGATGGACAATTTCCCCATTCCAATTTTTTATGTTTGCTTTAGACCAATGAAGAGTATCTGAGTTACAAATGCTTTGTGGCAGCATTCGCCGGAGTTGTGAACCTTTAAATCTGATTCTATATGTGCCATAGTTAACCGATCTTACCCTAGGTTGAAGGAATTTGTTATTATTTTGTAAATTGTAGTCACATTTGTTATTATTGAAAATCTCTTGCTTGAAAGAAAGTCGCAGATCATAGTTAATTTTGTAAATCTTAGCTATCAGTGGTTGCAAGTTCTTAGTGCGAATAGTGATATCACAGTCCTTTTCTTGTAGTTCTTTATAACTGGATTCCGTGTAGTTATAAATAATTTTTAACATCTTTCCAGTATATTGTTAATTTTGTTGTTAAGCTGCCTGCTGTGAAACATACAGATGAAAGGGCAGTATTGAAACTGACTTGTTATAAATGTCCTCATAAAGGGTTTGCCTTTTGGCACAAATTGGTAGCATGCTTATTAAAGGGCAGTTTACTATAACTTTAGGCTGCAAGTAGCTTTTCTCCAAAGATCCCAGGATTGCATATCCTTAGATTTAATTTCATGAAGTTGTGATTGAACCATTCTAAAGCTATACTACAATCATTTTCAAGCCTGTGAGTTATAGCATCCAGGTTTTCGTCACCAGAACATTTTGTGGTATCATCTGCGTAGTTGATTAGAATGTTGAATAGAGAGAAAAGATCAATGATATAAATAAATAATAGAGGTTCTAGGACAGACCCTTGTGGAGCACCAAGCTTGATGTTTTACATGAACCGAATGATCCGTTAGTTTTAACTCTCTGTTGTCTATTGATCAGTTGGGTTTTTAGTAGTGTTATTGCTTTGCGAGAGAAACCGTATGCATATAACTTTGCTATCAGACGAGCATATGTGCTACAGTCAATTGCCTTGGAGAGGTCCATTAGTGTACCCTCCAGATTTCTTGACTTCCATTTATACGTGTGATTCAAATAATTTAAACTGCCGAGTTTGTGAAAAATTTAGTTTTAGGTAAATTTTCCTTGGAAGAATGCGATCTAGGGTTGATGTAAGTGTATGACTTCTAGCTGAAGTCACATTCTAGGAAATCTCCGATAAGATCATGAAGAGATGTTTCGTGTAGGGATGTTTCATGGCAATACTATATTTCTACTTTGATGCTTTTGTCCCAATTTATCATATGCTTTTTCAAACAGCTCAGAAATGAAGAGCACATGAATATTTGTGGTGTTTCATAGTAGGATTGTCTCTTGCTAGTGGTACTAAATTGTGTTGACTCGGCCCTGAAGTTCCAACATTTCATTTAAACATTAATGCTAATGCACAAAATGACAGAAGCATAGATTCAAAGGATATCTGAAAGAATTGCTTCTGCTCTTACTGGTACTAATTTATTGATTAATTTTTCATCACAATTTGTATGTCTCTTTTATCTTTGTTCTTTGCAGAACATACATGCTCGATTATTGGATCTTTATTCAGACATTCTATTGGAACAAATAGATCGAGAGTTATACAAAAATTCGTTGAAAACGATCATATTAAGGTATTAATCATTTACGTCCATCATCGGCTTTCTTTAAGTTTCTTTCCTCCTAGTACTTCGTTGTGACCAAAGCTTTCGTCACTTCATTTATGTCCTTACCTGTCAATTTGGAAGGAGAAACTGACTTTGCCTTCACGCATATGTCAAGCATCTAATAGGTTACTTAATTTTGTAGCTGTGAAATTGAATGACAAATTGAAAAGCTAGAAAATTTTTAAAATCTTCATATTAGTACTAGAATAGATTCAACATTATCGAACATTTTGATCGCTAGATGTTTTGCGCGCTGGATTGCAAAGTTCTGAGCATCTTGATAATGGCATGCCTTTTTTGCTCTTTCTCTACTGTGAAGTGATTTGTTATCCATTCTACGTAGAAGCCCTACTAGCATTCAGGTTTTCATCTGTTCAACTTTTGTCTAACTGAAGTTTGCAGAGCTTTAAATTCGTTATCTCCAATGTACTGTTCGCTGTATGGTCCAGTGCAAGATTCAGCAATACAGAGAGAGATGTTTTTATGGTTGCATATGCTGTGGCCAGTTATCAATACTGAAATGGGCACATTATTAGTTGTACAACCTACGTAGTATTAAACTATCAATCCTTGTCCGTTGTGTTTGCTTTGTTACTTTGTCGTACTTTGCCCTTCTAAGTACATAGTCTGTTTACCTTTGCATTCCAGATCCGCTCTATATTGCGAATTCGTTTAGCCATACAATATGGGAATTGTTTGGGGTAGAATAATCCCTACAGGATGCATTTTCATTTATCACCTACCATCACTGCAACTAACAAACAAATGTAATGTTGTCTCGTTTTTCAGGTGGATCGGTTGATGGAGTTATATTTTAGCTATCGTTCAAAAGTTCAAGAAGCAGATTTTAAAATTGAAAAGGAAAAAGATGTAAGATCTATTTGATAATTATGATGCAATAAAGAATTCCATTTGAACAAGTTGTAAGCTCTGCAACTTTTAAATTTCATCTCTCTTGAAAACAGAAGTTTCCTACTCTCAGTTGCTTTGCAGAGATGTAATTCTTCATTGTTGCATGTGAGTATCCACAAAATATCCGGACCGCAGTAGTCAAGTACAGAAAAACAGAAATTTGGTCGCGCATGGGACTACATCTGTCTTTGTATATAAAATTGTTGTCATTATTTGTTTCTGGTCATTTTCAACTGCTGATGTCTTTTTTGTGAAGGAATATAGTATAGTTTTATTTTAAATTCTCAATTTCTATTGCTACACATTTGTTAATTTGTATTTTGCATGTTAGGGATCCTTTCATTTATGAAGCTCGACCCCTTTCATTAGGCTTGTTGAAGGAATCATTCTGTCTAGATTGTGATATTGCTCTTAGCATTTTTTACATAACCTCTGTTTTAGTGCAACCATGTATTGATACCCCATAGGTATATTCGTTTTTCCAGACACCAATAAAATTTTATTCATGAAAGGATTAGTTACGTTCACACAATTTCACCTTCTTCCCAATAAATCATCCTTATAGTTTGCCTGTCATTTGTATTCAACATTTCCTTCATTACACTGTTGTCAAGATTTATCAGTTGTATCTCTTTCTTCGCTATTTTTCCTGTTTACCCATTGAGAAAACCAGATGAAAAATTAGGTTAATTGTATTGTTCGTTCTTCATAGAACGTATCTTTTCTTTTTCCAGTTATAGTATAACTGTTTGATGCCCTTCAGCTAGGTTACAGCAACTTACAGAAAAATCTCTCTTTGAAAAGATATATACCAAACCCTTTCAGATACATATATGATTGTCGCTTTTCAGGAATTAGAAGAGCAAGGAGATGTTATCGATGAGGCATTGGAAGATTCTTTTTACCTTCGCCGACTCGATGCTGGTTTATTTACATTACAACTCGTAGTTTGTATTATGATGGAAGCATGCTGTTCTGGCGTTGTCTCGGTATTTATTTGTTTGTTCTTTTGTCCTGCATTTGCTTCTCATAGTGTCTAGTTTGGCAAGTAGCTGAATTCACCAGCCATCACATAACAAACAGAATCATTTCATATCTTGCAATATTTTGTTTGGTTTACAAGTAGAGTGGCACTAAGGAGACATTTTGATGAACGGAAGAAACTGCATTAGAAACAAATGCTAAATCAATGCCATGCCACTTTTTTTATTAGGCAATTTTTGAATGCCTATTGTTTCTTGTTAATGTAACCAGCAGTATTTTTGCATTTCTTCATTTCTGATATTTCGTCCTTGGTTGTCATATTTTTTATTTCTCCAGCTTATAGCAATTCAGGAATTTTGTGGTTTTGTAGATAAGAAATCGAGTAATGCAAGTTTTAACTCAGCATGGAGGTTCCCCCAAAGACATAAAAGAAATCATGCGAGGTTAGTGTTTATGACATATTCCTTTATTGAGAAAATACTTGCTTGTGTGCGTTTCATTTTTAATGGTTATATGGCCTTCAACAGTATTGAATGCTAGTTGATATGTTGAATCTGGAAGATTTCAAGTGATATAGGATAACTTTGAATGACATCAGATGGTATTGGCTGATATTGACTTATATTGAATAGTATTCGATTTTATTGAATGATAATGGCTAATGCTGGGTGGTATCAGTAGTATTAGATGATACTAAATGATACTACATAATTGGGGGTGATATTGAGCGAAATTGAATTCAAGATTATGTTCCATTACGTAATGGTAGGGAAAAGTTTTAGATAGATTGTTGCTGATCTTATACCTAAGCATTTGTTTAATGTTTGCATATTTCCTCAAGCTACATCTTCTCTTCATTGTTATTTTCCGTTTTAATTTTGCATTTCAAGGTAATTGGGCATGGTTAGATCCATGTAGTATTGAATTAACCTGATTACCTAGAATATATCTAATCACTTTTGGGCCACGTGTTATTAGGCAAGGTATTAGTCGGGTAGTCAAAGCAAACTTCAATTACTCTTTCTATTCTTTGACTTGTTTGTCGTATTCTGTTCTCATTGCACATAGGTTGTAGAATACAGACAGAAAAGCACATAATGAGTGATAGCAAGCCGGAGTCAAATTAATGTATTATGTAACCTTGTGTATATTCTTAATAATAGCATCATTTCTTACTTTGTAGAGTACGCTAGCCATGTTGGTGATTCGGATTCAGTTGAAAGTGCGGAGCTTGAGAAGCGAAGGCTCCTTTCTTTGGTTGATCGATTTTGAGACCATGTAACTAACATTGTGATAAGTAAATTTCACATTTACCGCTTGCCGTCATTATGGACTTAGAATGGCAGTACTCTTCGATGGATAGGATTACTTTTTCAATATTGTTCGCTCTTTCTCCCACTGAGGTCGTTTTCTGATATTATCTGGCAATATTGTATGACTGAAGCTAAATATCAATGTCTTCTCATCAAAATATTACCAATTATTTTTGCAGTTCCTGATTTCTTCATGTCCATTTTTAAAGAGATTTTTGCTAAAGCCTGGCACACATGGACAACTTTTGCATTTCATACATGCCCGTGTACGCTGCCCATACGCAGAGACTTTTGTGTTTCAAAGATTGTTGGTGAGGTTAGACTTGTTTAATCTGAAAGACAGTTTTTGAAATGCAAACACAAGAATCCCTTGTGTGCGCTCTCCAAATACAAAAGCACAAATCTGACTTATTAGTAGAGAACCAATCACTTGGCGTGAACACGTCACATGCCCAGAATAAAGGTGGTAGAACTTAGAACCGAAACAAAACCAAGGCATCTGCTGTGGCGGAAACATGGAACGTTTTAACTGATGAGAAAGAGGATAAGTTAGTTGAACTCTGGGAAGGAACCATGTTGCAAAGTTTCATCCTTCAAATGCACAAAAGTAGAGCAGTTCAAATAAATATTAAAATGGGTTGAGTTATGCTAGAGCATCTGATCTCTTATAATGAGCGAATATAACACGAAGTAAGCAAAGAGGTCTATTTATCTGTAGCTAAAAACCTCAATGTTATTTGTATCCCTGCTTTTTTATAGCTGGATCTATGTAGCTCAAAATCTTATGTTGAAAATGCTGTTCATATGTGTCTTCCATTACGTTCAAGGTGTAAGACTTGCAAGTACACATAGTCACTCGTGTGCGCTGGCTTGAAAGACAAATGTGTTCGTGTTTGAAATACAAAAATTGCCAGTGTGCGAGTCTTTCAAAGACAAATGTGTCTGTGCTTGAAACACAAGAGTTGTCCGTGTTCGCCAGGCTTAATGAGCTGAACTCAAGAAAACATGAACTTCAAGTTTCAACTGCTCGTTATATTTCTTTGACAATCATTTTTTCACCTTTCCTAGTAATGAAAAATATCTTCCAAGACGCAATATGCTGTTTTTCTTATAAAACCAGAAATACTTAATATAAGATACGTTTTCCTGAAGAAGACTTTGATCTGTTCTATATTGCGCTTTTTGTCCAGAGTTGTCGAAATGATTTTTTTCCAAGCATGAAATAATTGTTCAAACTTTCCGATATTATTCTCAACGAATTCGTATTGAAATTAATTGCAAAATATTGAAGTAATCTTAGTTGCACTTGGTGCAGTAAGTAATTTGAGTGTTATGTTGGTAGGTTGTTGGCAAACCTGGTTCCCTAAGGTCTTTAGTATTAGTATGTCAATACAGGCATCTTGAGCTTATAATGGATTTAACATGTTTTTTGTTTTGAATAAATCAGCAATGAACAACTGCGTGCTGTACTGGTGAACTGGTGCTGAATGATCTTGAGCTATCAGTTTATTCAAAGACCAGTGGCGTAGATAGAGAGGAGTCAGGGGAGTGAAAAACGCACCTGAAAGGTTGGATTGCCATTTCGTCGGAAAATCTCTTATCTTGTGGGAAAACGACCGAGTCGTTTTTCTCTGGGATCTTTGCATTTGCTCTATGCTCAGAAATTTTGGCTAGGTGACGTTGCTGCTGGAATGGTAACAAATTGCAGTTTTAATACCCCCAAATTGGCCAGTTATTGTGGACGTGGATAAATTGAATTTAGAATCAGGAATTATCGAAGTATTTCAATATGTGGTTTTTTAAAGCTCAGCCTGCCTGCGTTTCTTAAACGTTTCTTAACTTTTGCTTGGTTTCAGCCTCATGTTTCTTATAAAAGAAAACCGTGTAAAGTATTAAATTGTTCTTCAGACATATGAGTATGTTATGCCAAAGTAGATAGGCTTTTGAATTCCTTTTTGAATTCTAGCATTACTTTGTTTAGTTTTATCGGAGAAGCTCTTGAAATGAAGTTTTCTTGAATAACAACTTTTATTGAAAGCTTCATATATGAAATGCATTTGAGATGACATCATTTTCTATGGACTTTCGAGTTTTAAATGCATCTCCGATTAATAGAAAAAGTGTTGCTAGAACAGATTTCAGTTCAGTTTCGTTCAGTTCATTCATTTAGCTTCCACTGCATACAAATCTCAAACTTAACAGTTAACAGCAACAAATAACTACATATAAATTAATAAAACAGTGGTACAAATAAAGGGGAAGACACATAACTCTAGAGGATTTGTATTAGGAGGGATTCTTAAGGAGCAACTTTGGCAATAGCTAAGCTAATCAAGGAGAGAGCACCCCCTTTATCAGATAAATTTTAGTGAACTGTAGCTCAACATTGACTATCAATTCTCCGATTCAATAGTTGAGGTCAAACAGGAAAGTTTTCAGTTTCTGACGAAAAGTTTTAAACGATGGTGACCTTTTTATTGCAATAGAAATACCATTCCAACATTTTGCTCCCACGCAAGGCACTGATCTAGGACTAAATTAACTGATATTTTTCTGAGGTAAAAAAACTTCCTTGCCAGCCTGCCTTGTACCATATTGACGAACAGATTCTAGAGACTTAAAGAAATTATGAAAGCAAACAGGGGAGCTTTTATGAACATATTCATATACAAAGCTCATCAACTTTAGATTAAAGAGATCGTGCAGTTTTAGAGTTCTTAATTCAAGAATGATAGGAGTGGAGTGTGAAGTAAAGTGTTAAAAAAGATATTGCCCTTATAGTACTTGTCTGTAAAAAATACATTGGATTAATGTAGGTATCACTTGTGAGGCCCCTAACTAGAATTCCATATTTTAGGAAGGGTTAGAATAAAGAATTGTAAAGAAAAATGAGAACATCAATAGGTAGAAAATGTTTTAATTTGAAGAACATACCACAGGTTCTAGTTAGTTTTTAGACAAGTCAGCCAGATGATAGTTCCACGAGAGATTTTCGTCCAAGAGGACGCCAAGACATTTGACATAGGTATTTTTGACAGGAACGGCCCTAATTTTAATATAGGTAGTTTCAGAGAGAAAATGCTGTAGTGGTTTGAAAATGACATAATAGGTCTTATCAATATTCAAAGGGAAATTTATAATCATCAAGCCACATTTTAACAGTTTTCAATTCTTCGTTAACTATATGTTGAAGAAGAATTTTTAACTTCAAAGCAAATATTTGTGCCATCTGGAAACAAATAGAAAACCAGTTTTGATGATGACGGAGGTAAATCATTAATGTGAATTAAGAAACGGAGAGAGCCAAGCACTGAACCCTGTGGGATTCCACATGTTACATTTAGGCAATTTTCCTCTTAAACCATGTTTAAACATTTCAAGTGCTGCCTTACTGGACTAAAATGATAAATGTATACTGTCTTGGGATACAAAAACATTTTTATACAATTATTTTCAACAAGAATTTATCTTGAGAGAGTACTTTCGTGTCCTCTTCCAACCAAGTCAATTCTGCTTTGCAATCTTGAAGAGGTAATTACAAAGACAGTCAAAGGCAAACTCTTTGGATTTACAGTGCTGAAAGCAGGTACAGTTCTCGCACCAAGGCAGCTTACTTTCTACTTCTTCGATCTTGCAACTTCCATTAGTTGTATATTTGATAATGCGGAGACAATTAAGGATCATATCGGATTTTTATATATATACAAATTATTAAAACTAAACACAATAAGATATACAAGAATTTATTTCACCCATGGCCAAAAAAGACGCAGGGTCACTGAGTTCTGACTATGGGTGACACGTATAATATGCAATTACACAAATACAACTAAAGTAAAGATCTAGGGAGTGCCTCAAGATAGATGCTGAAATCCCTCCCTCAAGGGAGAGTGAAAGCTGAGGAACCAAGCAACCCAACACTTTTCATAACGAGTTTCATTGTCTGTGATACGTATACAGATAACAGCAGTAAAGTAAAAGAAAAACAGAGAAGCGTACTTCATGCCGGTATGATAAGTCATGAGATGATAGCAATTTTGAGCTTGTTGAGTTTCACATTCGTCCTTAGCCACTGACATGGAACGGTAAAAAGAAACTGCAGCTTTTTAGTGAATTTTGCAGCTCCTGCACGGAGGCTAGTGCTAACTGCCTGTACTCAGATTTGAAACCATTTGAAAACATTGAGCTCTGCTAGGGATCTACTAGACAAAGATAGTGTCGTAATCAATTTCAATGACAGCCTACATAGATGTCAGACAGTGCTAGTGTTTGGTTCTGTAGTTATGGCTGTAGAGCATCTAATAGTATAACTTTTTACCCTTATTTAGAATTTTTAATAATAGACTGCATTAGAAGAAACTGTATATTAAAATTATGTTATGTTAAGGTAGAAAGTAGAGAGAAGTTTTATGCTGATATATTGTTTACATTGCCGAGACGAAGAGACGCTTGGAGCCGCGCTCAAAGTACTACGAGGTTAATAATAAAGTTTAGTTTAGGTAGAAGAATTAGATTGCTGAACTTATAGCTGAAGTTATTCTGAAGTTGTCGTCAGAAGTACTCGTTTGGTTTCATCTGCGTCTGCTGATACTGCTATTACAGTGCCTAGATATCCGCAAAGCTTTTAGGTCGTAAGTTTATTTCTATCTTCTTATATTGCCCGTGACATGACATTATAGAAGGAACTATGGAACGCCTATGGAATACGAAGAAGATCCTGGTGACTCTTCGCTTGATCCATATAGTTCAGCTTTCTCTAATTGCTTTAGAAGAAACTTCGCAATTGGCTAGCTCAGGCTGTGCTAGCTCCTTCATTAATTCCTCCCTCTTGGATTGTTGCCATTGTGAGGAATTTCGGTGTCATTTCCGTCCTTGCCCCAGCATCCACTGTCTTCGCCAGGAGCTAATCTCGTTCTGGCGATTCCATTCCATCTTTTGTGGAAGTAGGATTTTGTGTTGAGTAAGTAGAATTTTGCTAGTAAGTAGAATTTTGTGTTGAGTAAGTAGAATTTTGCAAGTAAGTAGGATTTTGTGTTCATTACGTAGAAGTCTGTCCGAGAGTGGACTGTTTGTTGTAAGGTTTGTAAATCCAACATATTTTCTAAGTACGGAAACCATTTCTAACATGGAGATATATTTTAAAACTCGCTGTAAACTTGTTTCTAAGCATCGTAAAATATTTTTGCATGAGTGAGCAATTTCTACTCGCAAAACCAAATGGAAAGGACATTTTCTTTATTCTAATTACTTTTTAATAAATTCTCAACTTTTGTCATGAACGGCGTTCCATAAATAACTCATTAATTAGGCCACATGGTAGGTGTGATTTAACAATACCCTTAAGTGCAATGTTAGACATGATGTCCCGGTATCAGATTTTGAAATCTTATGTGTTGAAATAACACCCCCTTAAGGCAAGACCTTACATTATTCTTCTGTGGTATAGGCCTCCCAATGATAAGAAAGATACATTTGAAAAGCTTGAGAATATCCTACTCTTTTTGGAACATGAGGGAAAGGAAGTTATTTTACTCGGCGACACAAATTGTGATCTCAGTGATGCAAACAGTCTATGTCATGTTAAGTCTATTAAGGACATTTATGCCACATATGGTCTAAAACAGTTGATTAAAGAGCCTTCTAAAGTAACCGTTCAGTCTTCAACCTTGATTGATCACATTGCAGTTACTAATACCGATAACATTGTTGAATCTGGTGTACTGAAAATTACACTCGGTTATCATTATCTTGTATATGCAGTTAGGAAGTTTCAAGGTGGTGTCAAACGTCAACACAAGTTCATCCGAACGAGGCAAATGAAAAATTTTAGCGAAGAGGCCTTCCTATCAGAATTAAGATATAGTGATTGGCAGTTGATATTAAGATCCTCTTCTGATTTAAGAGAAATCGTACATAACTTCACTAGCGTGCTTTCTGCTGTAATAGAAAGGTATGCGCAACTGGTTAAAAAACGAGTGTCCGATAAATATTCTCCTTGGCTATCTTTGAGCTCAAACGTCTGTTTAATACATGAGACAAGATCAAAATCGCTGCAGTCAAAAATAAATCAGAGATCTTAATATCCGCATACCGGCAGTTACGGAATAAGGCGACCAAGCTGAATAAGGGACGTGTCATAAAGTATTTACTGCTGGGGGGCGGAGGATATAGGCCGGGGCCACCAAACATTTTTACTCCTTCTCAATGGGCGACAAAAAGTTTTTGCAGATTCTTAATGGGCCAGAAAAATGTTTTGAGCAAATCCAACCAAAAGTATTAGAATTATGATGCTTTCATTCACTAAAAAGGAAAAGTTCAAATTGTCATAAGCAGTCAGAATCTGAAAATGAACTTTCACAACCGGCTGCACTTTCTGTGAGTGTCTCCATTTTTCCTTGAAAGCATGAAAATAATGTTCTCTGTTTACTTTTGTCCTTTTCCTCCTTTGCCTTCTTCCTCTTCAAATGCCAAACTGATGTGTCAGCTTTCAGACTTTCCTGGTTATCCAATAGCTATTTCACAAACACTTCTGCTCTCTTGTCAAAATAATTGCTTTCCAATGAATTAGTGTCAAAATATGTAAATCATTTAGATAGTATAAGAATACGAAAAGAAAAACGCCAGGACATGAGAAAGCAAAATCGGGAAGCCAACAAAGAAAAGGAGTTTGATTGGGTTGATTTGTTTCGGAGTGGCTTGCTAGAGGAACAGACAGTAAGTGTTCTGGACAAATACCTTCATCATTATCAACTGAAGCATGCTGGGCAGCTTAAAAAGCCAGCAAAGGTAAATTTCATTCAAGGACATATTGCAACAACACTTGTTTCAGTGAATGAAGCAGGAGATGATGCTAGAGACAAACCAGCAACAGTAATGGAAGATGATCTTTCAGAAAATGAAAATGATAGCAATTTTGGGGAAGATAGCAGCAGCGCAGAGGATGATGTGATTCGTGCAACAGTCAGTAACAATGGTGAAAGTGAAGAAGGAAATGATGGCAGTGGTGGTGAAAGTGAAAATAGTGATAATGACCTTGCTCCTGAGAGCATCTTCAGAAAAACAAAAAGTGGTCATGTGACCACAAACTACAACAGAGTTCGTTTTATGTAGATAAAAATTTAGCTAAAATAAGTCAGGGTGAACTAATGTAAATAGTGGGTGAAGATATTTATGGCAACAATATTAATGTCATGATGGAAACATACTTACAAAATGGAACATCTAGATAACTAAATACTATCAGCACGTTGAAAAACAAACCATGAAATTTTGACATGGGGCACGAAAAACTTTTGCCTTTTCACAATGGGCCATGTAGCTTTTCTGTCCTTTTTTATATGGGCTATGAACATTTTTTTGGATAAAGCCACATGTCCTCCACCCCCCTGTAGTAGATACTTTATGACACGTCCCTAAGGAGGCTAAGAGAGCTTATTTTACGAATAAGATTCAAGCTTCTGAAGGAAATCTTAAAGAAGCTTGGGCAACGATCAATAAACTTGTCAACAAAAGGTCTAAAACTACCAATATATCGTCACTGACTGTTGATAGAAGTTCAGTCTCTGATTCTGTCGGTATTGCTAACTCAATGAATGAATTTTTTTGTAATGTCGGCAATGAATTATATAAAGATATCCGCGATACAGAAAACGGTCTCCTGAAAGGTGAATATACCATCAACTCTCCTAAAGCCACCTTTATATTTTCGCCTGTGGTATCCAGACAAGTGATCCTAGCAATGAAAACATTTAAGACCTCCAACGGGTTTGGCCTTGATGAAATTTCCAGTATTTTCCTAAAGGCCGGAATATCCATCCTGGCCGAGCCTTTGAGTCAGCTTTTAAATTTGTCACTGTTGGCTGGAATTTTCCCCGATCAAGGGAAATTGCTAGGATTGCTCCTATTTACAAGGATGGTAAGAGCGATAACAGATCAAACTATCGTCCAATCTCTGTTTTGCCTGTAATCTCCAGGTTATTTGAGAAGCTTGTTTACGATCAGTATTGTAATTTTCTTGTGCCAAGTCGTCTTTTGTATTCAAAACAGTCCAGCTTTAGATTGTTACATTCAGTATTGGCATGCCTATTAAAGTGTACAAACAACTGGTATTTGAATATCGAAATCGGTACATATACCTCGCTCACATTCATAGACTTGAAGAAAGCTTTCGACACGATGAACCACGAAATCCTAATTAACAAGATACAACTTTATGGAGTTGCAGGCAAAGAGCTACGCTGGTTTCAATCATACCTTTCTAGCAGGAAGTAGTGCTGTAAGGTAAACGGGAAGCTTTCTGACCTGGGAGAAGTAACTTGCGGAGCTCCGCAGGGATCATGTTTAGGTCCCCTACCTTTCATCATCTATATTTATGATCCTCCCCTATCTATTAAGCACTCACAAGTTAATATGTATGTTCATGACACCAGTTTATCTTTTTCCTCAAATAACATTACCACAATAAATAAAAAGTTTATTGAGGACCTAGAATGTCTAAACACATGGCTTAATATTTAAACGATATAACGTGACGCAGCCACACAACGTTTTTCATTAAGTCACATTTTTTCTTTTCAAAATATCCTTCCATTTTTTGCGGTCCTTTGCCAGTTGACTTGCCTCTTCCCATTTTAAATTAATTTCTTGCAATTGTTTTTGCATCAATTCCAGCCATGTAAACTTTGGTCTTCCTCGTGGTCTTTTTGATTGTATTAATGCCACACTTAACGCTTTTCGTGCAGGTGTGTTCTCATCTAACCTCATCAGGTGACCAAACCATTTTAATCTCTTTTTCTCAATTGTTTTGCTCCATGGTTCTGTCTTGGTTTTTTCGTATACGTCTTCATTCTTTACAATCTTTGGCCATCTAATATTTAGAACATATGAGCGTAGTATTCGCCTTTGAAAGCTATCAATTTGATTTCCTAGCGTTTTCGTTAGTGTCCAAAGTTCACTGTTGTATAAAAATACTGGTGTTATGTATGCTTCGAATGCTCTTACTTTAGTTCTTCTTGACAATCGTTTGTTTTGGAAAATTTCTTTTAAGTTTGTCAGTGCATTGAGTGATAGGCTTTTTCTGTTTGCAATGTCTGCTTCTGTGTTTAGTTTGGATCCTAGTATCTTAGCATTTTTCCATTCATTTTCGTTCTTATATTTCACCGTATATTCTTCAGTTTTTGACATGTTTATCATCAGACCTCTTTTCTGTAGTCTTGATGGAAGTTGTTCTTTTATATGCTCGATTACTTTTTTATCTGTTGTTGCTATTGTTATATCATCCGCATATTCCATATTTATTTCGACATTTTCTATTTTCTTGTCATGTGATGGCTTTTCGCAACCTTTACTTATTCTTACTTCATTGCAGTTTGTTTGTTCTTTTCTGTTTTGCATGTTATGTTCTTCATGTTGTTTTTCTACAAGTGATTTTGCTAGGTAGAATATGAATTCTTGTCCACTACAACAGTCACCTTGGGGTGTACCAGTGTCTGTCTTAAAAGTCGAACTTCTAGATTTTCCAACTTGTACCATTAACTCAGTTCCTAGCATTATTTGAATCATATTTAATTCATCTTTGTTTAAACTTTTTTGCAGATCTTTTACTAGTTCACTTCTTATGATGCTGTCGAAAGCTTTTGACATATCGAGCAATAGATAATGAATTTCAAAATTTGTGGACGTTGCTGCTTTTTCGGCTAGAATTTTACAGGCAAAGACATGCTCTGTTGTGCTTCGACCCTTACAATATGCTGCTTGAGAAATGGGTATTTCTTTATTGATTTTTTCACCTATACATTTCATCATACATGTAGCAAGGATTTTTCTTAACACTGATAGTAAAGTTATTGGTCTCAGATTTTCAATAGGTCCTTTCTTCTTTCTGGGTTTCTGCAATGCTGTGATTATTCCTAAAATCAGTTCTTTCGGAAAGATACCAGTTGAGGCTGTAACACATGGCTTGCAAGAAATAAATTGTCACTTAGCATTTGCTAAAACAAACAGCATTGTGATTGGAAATCGGAAAAAGGTTAAGGATATTCAAAAAAATCAGCTATAAAACCGTTACTTGTCATTCGTGATGAGGACATTTCGATGATAGAGCACACAAAATACTTAGGGTTACATATGAGCCAATAACTTTAGCTGGGATGTTCACATCGCCGAAGTGATAAAAAAGATTTCAAGGGCGTTAGGTATGATACGCCATGCAAAACAGTACCTCCCTTTCAGCGCACTGCAGACCATGTACAGAAGTATTGTTGAGCAGTATTTCGGCCTCTGTTGCCCTGTCTGGGGTGTTTGTGGCACCACAGCACTCAACAAGCTTCAGAAGCTCCAAAATCGTGCAGCTAGAATCTTGACAAATAGCCCCTACAAAATGTCTGCAACACCCATCATCACGCAGTTGGGATGGCTAAAGGTCAACGATATCATAGAAACTGAAACATTGAAAATGGTCTATAGGTCTATAAACCATGAAGTGCCGGAGTATCTTACAGGACTGTTCCGAAGGTTATCTGAAACCAGCGCTAGACAGCTTCGTAATACCAGCATTGACCTTTATACACCTCTTCTAAGAACTGTATGTGGCCAAAAATGCTGCTCTGATAGAGGAGCTAAACTTTGGAATGATCTAAATTGAGAACGTAAGATGGCAAATACTTTCACCCAATTCAAATCTTCACTGAAAAATAACAGATCATGAGCATTGTCTCACATCTCCTTTTACTTTCAATACTTTTTTATACATATTTCTATTTTGAAAATGTTATTCAGTAGCTCACTTTCCTTTGAAACAGAGCAGTTTGCAAATCAACTTCCCTTTGTGCATTGAATACTTACCCTGTATAAATATTATAAAATGAAATGAAAATGAGTCTCCCGGTGTTACCGGGAGAGTTAACAGGTCTACCGTGAATTTTCTTGTGCGATGGGGTCACGGAGCTTAGGGTTAGGGTTAGTCTTAGATTGTGTTTGTTTCAAATACTATAGTGTCTCCGCTGAAGAAATATGTGCAAGAATCAACTGTTCTACTGCGTACATGATCATATTTTCGGTGGTAGACACTGCCGAGTCGTAAAGGGTTAGTACGCAAACTGTTCTGCGTTTTTCGTCATATTTTCTCTCGCATACGCAATGCCGCAAATTTTATTGCATATTTTGACGTACGCAATGCGTATGTCAAAATGATATGTAGTTTATATGCATCATCATCATCATCATCATCATCATCATCATCATCATCATCATCATCATCATCATCATCATCATCATCATCATCATCATCATCATCATCATCATCATGATTTATTTATTTTCAGTAGGCTAAGTTAAAATAATAGCTACATTATAGCTAATTAAGGCCTACTCTAAATTACAAATATCTAAAATAAAATGTTATAAAAATGAAATTTACAATGTGTGTATATACAAAAAGATTAAGTGATAAAAACGTCTATCCCGTCAGGAACCCTACTTTAGGGATATAAGTCTTGCAGAGCCTACAGTTGCATTTATCACCGTTCCAGCATCTAATCCGTTTTTTGAAAATAGGAAGGGTATTGGATTGTTTTATTTTTAGCGGTAATAGTTGCCACAGTTTATCTCCAAGGTAGGCTATGCTCTCAATTCCGAATGACGTAGTCCGTACCTTTGGGAGTTGAGCATCATTGCCACGCCTTAGATTGTACCTGATGTTTCATTCCATGAAAATACCCTTCATAAAAGGTGGGTTTAGATTGAATTTGGTTTTATACATTTCTGTCATTAACAACTATAGGTTTCTTACGTGGATGCAGTGTCAACTGTCCGTATTCTTAACATTCGCCCCCCCCCCCCAAAGAGCTCCTTTGGAAGGTGATGAGGGGGATGCTTTCCTCCTGAGCCCCTCCCCCCATGATTACAACCCTGTCCTGATAACAAATCATATGTGTCCGAAATTTTCTCGTCCCAAAAATCGAGAATTTTGGTGCTTCGTTCCCCAGTGATTCTATTCCCAGGCCTCTTGATATATGCCCTCCTCTGGTTTGGGCCTAAATTGTGTTACACAACCATTGACCACTGGCGTCAAAGATGTTTGCAGTTCGTGGTAGATACATACATTTAGTGAGATCATGGCGAAATATAAATAAGGTAATGGCAGGATAATTTGTTTTATGCTATTTATCGAGAGAAATCTGCAATGAAGTAGAATTCACTGGCATATGTAGCTTCATTCTCACCCACACTGTAGAGTTTGGCAACTGCACACTCGAGATTTTCTCTTGCACATGAAATGCACACCCAGACATGGGTGTGGTAGGGTGTTGAAAGGTGACACAGGGTGGTTTATTTGGTTAATTTGACTATTTTCCAAGTCTTATAAAGATAGTAATGAAGTGAAAATGTTCCTCTGACATGCATGTTGCTCGGTACAGAACCTTTGTGAAAACAGCAGAGAATAAATAAACTGATTGTGCTTTCTTAGCCAGAAATCAAGCAGGCGCTGCAAGTGCACACCTGAGATCAAGTGCACACTTCCACGCTTGACCTTTTGCTCCTGCACACTCGAGCTCTCTCTGGATTCTCACACTCGCGTCTGGTTTTGAACTTACTGAGAATAACCCCTCATAGTTTCGAAGGATAACTGTTAGAATGAAAATAAATAAACTCCATATAGACATTTAGAAGTGATGCCGAATAAATAGTACTGGTGACTGCAAGGACAGAAGGATTCCAGTTGGTTTCCACACCTTTCACCATTTCACTTCAGCCTTCAAAGTCCTTGAAGGATGTTCAGCTTAAGCCTACAGGTGTAGATATAGTTAGTAATAGATTATGTAACCATGATTGATGAAAGTTTTTACACAACTTGGTTGCTCTGTGTTAATCGCTGAGCTTGAATTACAGCCGAGCTTAAAGCAGTCACCGTAGTCACTTATATTGGTCTCACCAGATTGCTCATAATCAAGCAAAGGAACTTTGCTTGAAACATTGCTTGCCAAAACACACAGATCATGTTTACTGTTAAATTCTGACATCAGAATTGTCAATTTTATCAGGACCTAGTCTGAATGAGATTGCAACTGCACACACAGGAGACTTGCCACAATTGGGAGAGGATGTACATCATTGGCAGACTGAATAAGCTGCCAGAGTTTGCCCTTTTTATGCTTATACAATGGAAAGAGCTATTCAAAAAATAAAATAATGGTGGTAGACCGGTACAGGAATGCATATGGAGATACTTGGAATGACAATATCAAGTATATACCTGGAAAGACTTGGAATGATATCATTATGGAATACAAAATGGTGTTACAAATGGAGCCTTTTTGTTAATAAACTATCACCTAGGCAATAGCTTTTTGAAAATGTTCCCAGGTAGCTGCCTCCATAAATGTCAAATACACTATTTATATGTCTGACTGACCATAAAATCTTGATCTGCCAGTGTCATATCAAAGGGCTGAATTATCATTAATATTTAGTCCAGATGTTTGCAGCTCTTTCCATAATTTCATTTCTTTCTTGGACTGTCTAATTGTCATTGTTGTCATTTGTAATTATGGAAAAGTTCTCATCCATTAACAGAGTGTTCATTGTATGAAAAGCACATTTGGTGGTTTAGTAGAAGCCGTGAAGCATTGTAAACTATAAGAATTAAGTTTTTCCAAGATCATTAAGTGACCATTGAGGTTATTTGTATGGGGGAAGGTGATTATCTGCATCCAACAAAAGACGATGTTATAAATGCATACCATGTATGCAACAGATATATGCTTAGTTGCATAAGATGGCATTGAATTTTGTCATACTTTGCATGTCGTATCAGGACAATGTAGCTCAAACTAAGAATAGATTCGATTAATGAAACTGTGTGCATTAGTTTTACTTTGTAAATTTGAAAGGTGTTATGGGCTGGATGTTCTATCGTTAGAAGGATTCAAGTTAACTATAATTGATTTTTGAGGGAACCGCCCCTTAATTCATTTTGGTTTGTGATTTATTTCAATTAGTTATTAATATTATGTTATTGTGTATCGTATGATGAAGATCATTTCTTGATCCACAGAACATCATTTGTACTCAACAATCCATAAATGTCATCAATGAAATTCTTGTCATGTTTCATAGGTCTTACTGCAAGATACGTTGACAATGTTTTAGTTACTACTTGTGTTATTTCTGTTTGAGATTCTCAAGGTTTTGTGTAAATTGCTAATTTTGTACCTTTAGGCAAATATACGGACAGCAGCTGGTGATGTAAGCAAAGCTTCCTTGGTAAATGATATTACTTTCTTCCTTTTAATATATATAACTAAAATACATAAATTTTAGTGACGTTGATTACAATATGTTGTATTTATGGATTTTTATCTGAACCATAGATGGTTAGCTGGAAGCATTTAGGTAGTTGAAGTTGTGTTTGCATTTAATCCCTGTAACGCCATTGACTCAGTATACTCTGCCTGGGAAGCTGGTTATTTTTGTCAAAGAGCTATCAATTGAAGTCAGCTTAGTATTTTTGGATGTGCATGTGGCATTGCTCTAAGGAGAGCATGTACTAGTTAGTTCTAGCTTCTCTGCAGAGCTCTGTTTTGTCAGACATAGTGCAGCTTAGTCTTTGGTTTCAAAGTGTTGATGTGTCATTTTCAGAATGTATATACATGCTGTGATTTTATTTCAATGGAACAAGCTAGAGACCATGCTGCTTTCATGCTCTAATTAAGATTATGTAGAAATACCTTACTTATTTGATAAGTTTTGGTTAGTTTGTCAAATTTTGACCTAGAGGAAACATATTTGTTCACAGAATGGATGAAATGTGGAAAAGTAACTTTCAGCAGTCATTTGATGTACCTTTCTTTGTCTGAGATACATTCATCACTCTTATTAGATTCTACTAGCTTTTTCTGTTAAGCTATCTCTTTTTCTTATTTGGAATCAAGTGAAACCAAATGAGAGGATTGCCCTTTAGAAGTAAGAATTGATTTTGGTGTTGGATGCCACATCTTTAGTATGAGAAACAAGAATGGCAAACAGGGCACAATTACTTGTTCATAAATGTTTTGACATAGTTTTAAGCAAGTGTTCACATAACTGATTTAAGATGTATTCATTGTTATGTTGATAGAAACCAATCACATATGTAGCTTATCTATACAGAAAATAGTTCACATGCAATGTATAATATGCCATAATCTTGAGCTGTTGATTAATTAAACTTAACTGAACTGAGCTGCTGAGTGTAGAATGGAGTGTGGTGTATATAATTTGATTTTTGGTAGGAAATATAGAAAATTGAGGTCTTAATGTGGGTTTCTTAAATGTTCTTTTCATGTGTTATGGCCCAGCACATATTTCATGTTAAAATATATATAAATAGATAAATAATCATTGTTACATTCTGACCTTTTTTTCAAAACCAGACTCTCTGGCTGATTTGTGGCAAGTGGCTTCTGCTGGCAAATGTTTGAAAGATAATTTTTTTGTATAATTCAGCATATCCTATTTTGACTGAGTTTATGCGGATTTCAACCTTGAGAAAAATTATCCCATGTTAGGAATCTTGAGGCATAAAACTGTGGGAACTTCTTGAAAATTTCTTTCTATGTAACCTATTTTATGCACTTTCAAATTAGCTTACATCAGCAAGTATTCAGTTGACCCAGAAAGAGAAAATTATGCAGAAGAGAGACAGATATATAATATCGAGCTGGAAACAAATATTTTTCCATGGGTTATGCTTACTTTATGGCATCAGATGTTATGATTCTACACATGCCATCTCCGTCGATTTGTGTGAGCAGTTGTATTTGCATGTGACCACACACACCATACAGAGGGGGTTGACATAGCTGTTGATATAACGTTGGTCTTCAAGGGTTTTTTCATGTAGTTGCTTAGCAATAGGTGTTAGCTTTGTTGGAGAGCTGCGACTTTCACTTAGAATGGTTAGCAAAATCACAATTTCATTCATCAATATCCATTTTCTTTTCAAGAGAAGTATTTCATATTGAAAGATTCCTGTAGCTAATTCGACATTCCACACCCCCGTCCATACGATATCTATTTGGCAGTATTGGTAGTACAGCACAGTAGGAACATCTGCTGTCTGCCTCTCTTATTGAACACTGCTTGCATCAATGGATTCATAGTTTGAGTTTTAATGAAGACTTTCTGAAGCTTTCCTTTCTATGACGCAGTGAAAATACTATTCCATTCAGTAGTATGATATGTTACTTCGATAGTATCAGGGCTGGCACCACCATGGATGCTCTGGGGGCTGTAGCTCCCACAATTTTTCTGAGCCCCCTTTGGCACTTAAATCTCTGAAGATATCTATCTTTCACTTTCATATCTCTTTACTGCATTGCCATCTCAGTTAATTTTGAGTTGTCACATTTTAAGTCAATCTGAAAGGCATGCCCCATTAAATTTATCTCGCTTTACTCGCTGACGGCAGCTTGGTAGCTTTTGCCCTCCGTGCATTTCTTTCGTGGCGCCATCCCTGGGTAATACAGCTTTATAGAACTCGGCTTGACTGATAGCTCGTAAGATTCGTTTTTCTATGAGTTCCAACATGTACTTACAGTAAATACATAATGAAGACCATTGAAAGAGCTGAGGAACTTTAGGGGAGGGAGGAAGGTAACCCCTTTCTGAAGCTTTAGTAAATTAGATTGATCCAGTTATGTCATAAAAACTGTTGAAGTTTCTCACACACATATCAATGGTTTCATCTGCTATATTAAGATAGGGTATTTCCCTAATATCTCAAGGGTAGTATTCCAAAAGTTTCCCTGGGGCTTGGCCCCCGACCCCCATTCTTTGTTTTGCCCATTTTGCTGTAGCTGGCACTGACTCTAGAGATGACTCATACTTTAGTCAGAAGTATCGAAAATTATTGGAATATTATTTCTTTGCTGTAGAATGGGATCCCCCTAGTTACAAGGCGGCTATGCTCTGTAAATGACTTAGTTTGCTAATATAAGACTTATTGCTTGTACATTCCTTTGTAAAAATAAAGTTTTGTCGATCACTAGTTGGTCTTAATTTGTTCAAAGCAGAACTATTTCTTTTTAAACAACTTGCTTTTGTTGTTCATTCTTTGATCAATGGTTTTTTGTATTGAAGCCATGGTTTGCTGTTGGTGCATTAGCAGCTGGTGGTATTGGTACTGGCATGCTTTTACAACCAAATTTAAATGCTAGTGGTGATGTTGCTCCACCTCCATTCAGCTGGAGTCATAATGGCATTGTAAGCTCGCTGGATCATGCCAGGTAAAGCAAATCAACCGTTAACCATTAAATCAACCTACCTTTTGTTTTGTCTTTGTAGCTTCTAAGGCTCCCAATGTATATGCCATATGCATGTATACTGAATTATTAGATTTAGCTAATGCTATTCTTCTTCTGTACTTTATTAGGCTCGTCTTGAATGACTAATATCTTCTCTAACTTGGCAGGATCTTTGATAAGGTATTTTTTAGAATAGCCGGATGAAGTTTATAGCTTGCCTTCTGTTGGCTTTTTTCAAACATTGCGTTATTGTAGTGGTACTTAGTTCACAGTAAAGGTACGACATTCAATGTGACAACAATGGAAGACATTCCAAATTGTAGAAAGTGTTGCACTATTCGTATTGTGGAATCGATGTAATGTTACTTGGATAATTATATACCAAATGAGCTCAAGGTTTTACTGCTGCTTGGAAATAAAACATTTTGCCACGATAGACTATTCTTCAATTTAATCTTTTCTTTTAGTGTTCGACGTGGTTATCAGGTTTACAAGCAAGTATGTCAGGCTTGCCATAGTATGCAGTACATTGCCTTTAGGAATCTTGTTGACGTTACTCACACAGAAGAAGAAGTGAGAGCTCTTGCAGAGGAGGTAATGCCTTTTGTACTTGTTGTCAGAATTAGAACTGTTGCTCTGTTACTCCCCTCTTGTCATCTAGGATGATGGCTTTGCATGTTTGACATGAATAGCTTGTATATTTTGATGGTGAGATTCCTTTAGCTTTCTTTGTTTTGTTTGTCTAGTTCTTGTGTTCTCATGCGTTAAGTATGAAAAATACCCAAGCCTCCCATTAGACTTTTTTGCCTGATACTTTAATGAGTCTCTGTGGCAGATTTTATCAGGAAGTTTTGAGTTTTGTTTGTTTCAGTCAAAGAAATGGCCTAGTATAGTGTTTTCTCTTTATATATGGGCATAGTAGCTTTTGATTACTTAGTGTCATTATATCCCTAGGTTCAAATTTCTGATGGACCAGATGATGATGGAAATATGTTTGAAAGGCCTGGAAAGGTAAATATCTTCGTACTGGCTTAGAGCTTTGCTCTCACAGGGTATTTTTAGTCAACCAGCATAAGTTAGCTATCAGCTAATCTACCATATAACTGGCTGCGTAGTTCATGGGTTAGAGATATCGGTCTAATTCCCAGTCTTCATAGACAGACCCGCCATGAGTTTGTACTGGAGCCCAAGGCAAATGGAAAAATGGGGCTCTGGTGACATCAAAATGAAAGTTGAAAATCACCTAACAATCATTTGTAGCTTTTAGGGGCCTCTCTCAGATTCAAGACCTGGGACAATCTTTCCCCCTACCCCCATCGTGATGAGCCTACCTGCATACTAATTCTAAATAAGTTTCAAATATTGGTACTTTGCAGAGTCTATGAAATACTATAGTAAGCAAATGCCTTCTTTAGGAAAAATCATTGCGTATAAGTTCTATCGATAAATCTAACTGCCATGTTTTTCTTTGTCTCATTAGTTATTGCTTGTCACATTTCCACTAATTAGGGAATAAGTACAGTTAAATTTCATGAACACTTACCCTTAGGATCAGAATCATGTATGTTATACAGTGCACTAACCTCCTATAAGCAGTGCACCATATGAAGTCAAAATGGCGGCAGTTTTCAGCAGTTTCTCGTTACTTAGGCAACATTCAGATTAGTTTCGAAGGTAGAATTTTGAACCAAGAGAATCATTTGTGGTTCATGTCTTTGAAATCCATATTCGGACTCCATCTGGGCATTCAAAAGAACAGCTTGTTGGTAAATTATCAGTATGCTTAAAATTATATATATACAGTTAATCTGCTTCTTGAAAGCCATATAGGGACGTGATGTTGAATGCCAAACCCAAATAGGTACTATGAAACTAGACTGAATGAAAGTAAGGGAATCAATTGCTTGCGGTGCTACAATGCAGGGTTTGCTCTAAGAGGCTAGGAGTTTACTATACAAAGATCCATGTGCAAAGCACTGATTTTTCATAGATGCTTTTTCAGTGGTGTTATACGGTTATGTTTGGTGTAACGATATTGGCGGATTGGCCGTCAATGATAAGAAAATTAGCTCAAATAGGCATAAGCCTCAAAGTCATCAGTTATGATGAAACGGACAGACCATGCTTAATCCAACAAGGTAGCGTACTGCCCCTCGTTGCCAAAATTCCTTCTGCTACCTTGGTTTTGTCGGCTTGTCTTGGTCTGCTTAAAGCTCTGGTTTGGATTTTATTTGTCGTGCCTGGCTGCTCTTGCACATGTGATTCAGTTTTGACTTTTGGTGCACTCCACAGACGAAAGATAGGCATATGAATTAACTCATTGAATTTTGGGTTATCCTTTGACACGGGTACAGTACCAAACTGTATGTATCCATTTCAACTAGATTCCTAGAAATGAATACAAGTTGAAATAGCCAAGCAAAATACCTTCGTTACCTTTGTTTTTAATTTTGAGCTATCTGACAATTTTGCTAATCATTATTCAAAAGAAGGAACTAAAACACTTCTATTTATGTGTTCAGAATTTGTGTGGAATGCTAGAATGTGTTTGGTGGCAACTTTACGCCCAGGAAATTCTGGCTCATCAATTTACTTCTACTTGAGTTGCATAATGCTTGCAAATATGGGTAGGGTATTACCTCCTTATTCGCCTATGCTGGTCTATACTTTTTTAGGTGTACCATGCCATATAGGGGTAAAATATTAATGTCTCTACTTGTCTAATCATGACCTTGTTGTTACTGATTAGTATACTTTTCGACGTTTAAGTTTCTTTTTTACTGTACTTTCATAGGGCTGTTCAATATCTTGAAGAAAAAGCAATATTCCCTCCTTTTTGTTTAATTTTCAGCTATCTGACTATTTTCCTAATCCTTATGCAAATGAAGAAGCTGCCAGAGCTGCAAATAATGGTAATAGTCGCACGTCAGCATTATAAACTTATAGTTCTTCTATGAATGTTGTGTCAATATTTATTTCTGAAAAGATCGTCGCTTTTTTATAACGTTTCATCGTACGAGTGATAGTTATTTTATCGTCATATTCTATGCGACGTGTAAGTTTCTAGATGGACACGATAACTGTTGTATTTTCTCACATAAAATGTTACATTTTTTGTTATTTTCAGGATTTCTTGTTTCAGTTTAGTCGAAAAGTCTTGCCTCTTTTATTGATCTATTGCAGTAGGCTGTTTTAGAGTTGGAAAGAGTGATGACGTCTATTATGACCAGTTTGCTCTATCTAAGTTGCAAACAAAATTTTGAATTCCATTGATAACAGATGCATGTTCTGGTTTCAGGTGCATATCCACCCGATTTAAGTTATATTGTATCTGCAAGGAAAGGTGGCGAGGTGAATTCTTGTAACTTATGCCCCTTGTTGTAATATATATATATATATATATATATATATATATATATATATATATATATATATATATATATATATATATATATATATATATATATATATATATATATATATATATATATATATGTGTGTGTGTGTGTGTGTGTGTGTGTGCGTGCGTGCGTGTATTGTGTATGTTTGTGTATATGTGTATGTATGTGTATATGTGTATGTATGTGTGTTTGTATGTAGAAATTTATATATTTGTCACATACACATGTATACTTCTTCGTGAAACAGCACACATTACTGTGTAATTTCTCTTTTGCATGTTGTGATGAATACTTCCTCTGACATCATCAATTTGTTTTTTATGTGTAGAGTACATTTGTTGCAGGATTACATTTTCTCCATTTTAACTGGATATCGCGAGGATCCTCCAGCCGGCATTGATATTCGAGAAGGATTGTACTTCAATGATTACTTCCCTGGTCAGGCTATTGCAATGGCACAACAACTTTACCCAGGAGTTGTGGAGTATGATGATGGTAGGTTGTCAGTTTATGTTGCTCTGGTTGTGTTGCTTGTGCAGGGAACTAGTGAATGGGAAGACTGTACACTCTTGGCAGTATGAATCTCTGTGTGTGTGTGTGTGTGTGTGTGTGTCTCGGTATGCTGAGCTAGATGTTTAGTTCAATGAGTATTATTGCCGATGTTTTTCATTCCATAACAGTTTTCCTTGGAGCAGCAAGTGGATTCTATCCAGGTATTAAGCTCAATGCTCCTTTACAAGGGTTTTCTACGTTAATATTTTTGTATTTATACAGGCACTCCAGCTACAGTAAGTCAGATGGCAAAAGATGTCTCAACATTCCTTCGATGGGCTTCAGGTATATAACTGCTTTACCATTCATTTGTAATATTGACATAATTGTTTGCTGTTTCTCAATCTTTGGTTTATGGTCTGAAATTAACATTTTCGATGATGTTGCTATTGCACCTCGCAACCAGTAGCAGTACCACACCTCAGTGAGTGAACCTTGTAGTTAAACTTTGTTATTTTGACATTTGATCACTGTTGCATGGAAGAGTCTCCAGGCTTAATTTCAGCTAGCTAATGGAAGCCAACTGAACCGCTTCGCCACTCACCCCATCTATTATCATACAGCCCCTTAAGATATCAACTGACTAAAGTGATGCATAGAATTACAACGCTGTCCACTTCCTTTCTTTATAAATATATGGAAGTTCAACCCCAGAAAATATATCAATTATAGTCCTTCAACCGATTTCAATTTCTTACGTTCGATTTTTTTCTTCTCTTTGAATGCTTTTGGATTTGATTCTGTTTTTAATTAAGGTACAAATGATCAGTACAGAAAAGCAGCCAAATTACCCTTTACGAGTGGGGACGCGGTTCTCTGGTACTTGTGAATGTATATGCTTAACACTGTGTATATACATATTGTAAGGATCCCCCCTCCCCCATGTAAACACACACAAGCTTCTTGCAGAACTTTCCTTCTCTTTGCATATATACTTTGTTGATGACCCCATATTTTTTAGTTTCTGAAACTTTCTTGAATTTTTTATCTTTCTTTTTTGCGCAGAACCAGAATTAGATGACAGAAAGCGAATGGGAGTTAAGGTTGGCAATTAAAATTTTTTCTATCATCTGTTTGTAATTGTGGCTTACATATTCAGACCTTGTATCCCAATTCTTGTAGTAGGATAAACTGATTTGCAGTAAAGATAGAGGTATTACTTTTGCATGAATTAATGCATATCATATATGTTTTAGGTGATGCTTTTATCTGTTATTTATTTCGATGTAGATTTAGTATGTTTTCTCTCCCATATCAATATTTACATAGATTCCAGCTGTTGCTCGAAACTGTACTTCATTGAACCTTTTTGCATATTTAATTTTTGAGATTCATGCTTTGCGTTTTAGGCAATGACAATCCTGTCGTTTCTCGCATTGATTTGTCTATATTACAAACGCCACAAATGGAGTGTGTTGAAAACTCGAAAACTTGTTTACAAATCAAGTTGAGCATTATGAATAGAGAACGATAGGAATTTTAAAGTGGAATGTGTCTATGAGTTGGTCTATTAATTTCATTGCTTTTTGTATCATGATCGTTATTTGACATGTTTATATCAGCGATATTAATCGTTAGCCTACTGAGTTAATTGTTCGGCTATATGATAAATGATATATTGACTTCTTTAACTCTTTATTACACACTGCAAGTTATTGTGCTGGTATGATATATTACCTGTGTGGTAAAAAGAGAGGCATTATAGTTAATGCTTTCTTTATTGTTCATTATTATCTTCATTATTCAGCATCTGCAATCGTCATGTAGTACAGGCATACAGTTAGGTCTTGGAGAAAATAAGCATATTTTAAGATTTTCTTTTCAAAATACACTCTCGATCCAAAACTACCTTAGAATGCTTCATAGGTGATGTTGAGAGAAAGAGAGGGTAGCATTTGAAATGTGCATTACGCATCAGTAAAATGAGCACAATAGAACAAGGAGGTGCGATGTACATAGGTTGCCTTTCTTCACAGTGACCATTTCTGTATCTCACTTTGGAGTGATGATGTTATAGTTTGTATCACTGTCTAGCTTTCCATGTAGTTAGGTTAGGTCCCAGCCCCTTTGTGGGACCTCGCCCGGCCTTTCCATGTGCTTCGCTAGTTCATTATATCGAATTAAGTTATAGTTAAATTCAGTGAATGTCAAGCACCTTTTGACCATCTTGCTACAGATGTAGCCAAAAGAGGTCTACACCAGTGAACGTGAAAATACTTCTACATACTTCCACTTTTGATTCTGGAAGATCAGCCATAATTAATTGAAAAAGAATTTCTTGTAGTTTCTTGCATGTTACTGATATCTTCACAATTCTGCTGGCTATTGCTCTTCCTTAAGGCCAGTACTTTGATCTTCCTTGAATAGGCTAGTATTTTGATCTTCCTTAAATAGGCCAGTATTTCGATCTTCCTTGAATAGGTCACTATTTTGATCTTGCTTAATCAGGCCATTATTTCGATCTTCCTTGAATAGGTCAATATTTTGATCTGGAAGCATTTAGAATACAATTTGCACCAAGATGTTCCACTTCTTCACCGGGCATAGAAAACAGTGGTATTGAAAATTCAAATACAGAAGTGATATTGAAATGAAAATAGTGATGTAGGACTTGTTGGGTAATATTTTTTGCGAAAAGAACAAATGCATATAGTTATAGTACACTATAAAACGTTTTATGCCCTGCTTCTCTGTGGCTTCCTCTTATTAGTCTGTTGTTATACCTCCATCAATAACTTGATTCAGAATGTGGAATCTTGGCTTTTTGAAAGTGATTTCTTGTTAGAAAGATCTGGCAACTCTTCTGATGAATCACTCTTCCATTGTATAAAGTTCTTCAGCGCCACTAGTATCCTGCTGCGCATGCACTACACTATTGTGTTTACGCAATCTACTGTTGTTTTGTATATAGGCAATGACTTTTCTAACTTCAAATTGAAAAATTACTTAATTTTCATAACTTCGTTCTGAACTTCTGTCTTCAACTTGTCTCACTTTCTTGTGATTAGATGCAACTGCTGTTTGGTCTCTTTCTTGTACTTCTTCTACATAAAATAGTGAATTCACACATGTTTTCTGCAAACCACCTGTGAACAAAGGCAGATCGAACCCATTGTTCTCAAAAACGTTTTATTGAGATCAATGATTGAACCCGGATTCGAACTAGCCTACATTATACTTAGGGTAGATTGTTTGGTGTGAATAAATATAATATGCACACTTGACGCATGACACGATGACTTTACCAACACGCCATGGCTGATTGTTTTTCTGCTTGTCCGGCCTGCTTGCTTATGAATGGTTATGTGCCTATATCATGGAAACCTCTTGGAAAGGTGGCGTTCACGGGCCACCATGGAATTCCCAAGTGAAACAATCCAACAAACTGTACAAGCATCTTTTCGAACAGATGTCCGAACGTCTAGGAGAAGATGCTAGTTATATCCGTTAATGTGCACAATTTCGAGAAAAATTGAAACAGCAATCTCTAATAGCCGATGGGACACAACATTGCTAAAGTAGTGATTACTGTTTAAGGTAGAGAAAAGTACTATGTGGTTTGCCTAGGGTTCGTTCCTTGGGCCCCCGCTCTTTGCCTTATGACTCTGAGCGATGCCCAGAGAAATGCTCGTCAAACATGTTTCATCATCATCATTTTCACTATCATTCATTCACTCATTTATTCGTTCTTTCATTCAGTTAAAGTAAACTGTTTAAAATAGGAATACCAAGAATTACAGCTAATTTAAAACTAATATATGAAATTTACAGAAAGAAAAGGATATATTCAAACGATACGGTCCATATTTAGAGATAAAGAAATACACAAAGTAAGTAAATAAAACATTAATAGAAGAAAGATACATTTGGCCACCCCATTTAACTTCTACTCGGGTAGAAGCCCGACATTTTAAATATATAATTTGCACAACATGCAGTTGCATTAATCATAATGCGAAGATCTGATGTGTGTTTTGAAAACCCTGAGGCTAGTTGACTGTTTAATTTCATGGGAAATGAGTTGACAGTTTATTTCCAATGTAGGCTATGGTTTCAGTCAATATCCGATGAAGTTTTTTGCGCCCTGCCGGCGCAGTTTTTCTACCTACACCTGTAGGGTGGCTGCTACTCCTGGAAACTCCTGGAATGCAATTTACCTCCTGGAAAATACTCCCAGAAAATGTGGAAATTCCTGGAAACTCCTGGAAGTCAAACGTGAAATATAGTTGGCTATGGCTAAATTGACCAATAACTCACACATTTGCTGCTTGGAATGAATTTTCACTTCCTCTCGTTTTGCCAAATAAATTTGTTACAAATTTCTCTTTAATACCCTATAACTCTTCTGTCAGATAACTCGAACATTCACATTTTCAATCTTGTGTCTGTTTCAATTACTATGAGTCATGTTATCAATTGTGAAAACGGATAATGTAAAATTTGATTAAAACCAGTTGCTAGTTGACAAGTGGGGCCAGGTAGGCCCCCCCACCCCACCTCAGACTACCTTCACACTGCTCCGTTTTCAAACTTATCCATTTTTGTAGATATCTGTCCCCCATTTACGCTACTGTAGCTCTTGGTTATACATGGACCAAGTCTGTCCCATGTATCGCAGGTTCGACGAATGAAAATTAAGTTTTGCTACGTAACATCTATCTTCAACAAAACTCAAGAGCTAACTAACTAAAACTAATCAATACTAGGATACATAAGCAGCTTATTAGATTAAAAGATCAATTAACAAATAGTTCAATTGTCAGTTTGGCACATCAAAAATTAGGTACGGTGCCACAGTAATCTGTTCGTCTCTCTCAACCAATGGAGGTCGTTTCCTGCACCCTACACTACCCCGTTAAGTGGTGCCATTGAGAACGTTTTTTGTATACATCCACTTCGAAGAGCGTTTTCGAAACCTCCATTTTTGAACGTTTTTGTGCGTTTTTGTGCGGAGTAGTGTGAACGGTTTCACAAAAAAGGTTGTTTTTCTCTCCGTTTTTGTACAAAAACGGAACAGTGTGAACGAGGCATCAATCAAGCTCATCAAATGGTACCAAAGTAATTTCAGGGCCGGCAAGATAATGAGAAAGCAAAAGTATTCTATGTTGTGAAAATCCAGTGCACAGCACAGACAATGGTAATTTCAAAACTTGGATGATAAATCTGAATTTTTAAATCTTAGTTTGTAAGTCCATATTGAGCAATGTTCGTCGTTATGGAGAAATTTGCATAGACATATGACGTACTCAAAAGAGTTGGAGTTATAGGAAGGGAATTTTCTAGAGTTGCATACACATCCGCTCCTGGAGAGGCTGGGACTGTAGTCCCTCGTGAATATTGCCTCCTCTTTATGCCTACTTTCATTGTAGATTTCTCCTAGATCTTTCATCTAAGAACTATACTATTCTGTGAAATTTTATTCTGGCAGATGCTTGTCAAACGATTCTAGAAGGAAAAAATTTAAAAATTTGCTGTCGAGTCGGACCCAACCATGGTGGGTACGCATAAGTTACCATAACAGTATATGAAAACATGGAGCTGTCCCTGTAAATTGTCATTGGTAGTCATTAGTGTACATATGTTCACCATACATAGATCTGAAGGTCTAAAACTGGGGCAACTGTAAATGGGGTTTCTGTTGTTATATTGCCGATCTCAGCAAGGTTTCTATTGGAAACTTTACTGGCCTGTGCCCCCGGATAGAGAAGGCACGCTACACCAATGATAAAGATGATGCAAATTTTCATAATTCAGTTATAAGCTCGTGTTCGTAGGTGCAAGGATGTGCTGATTTTCATTAGGTTTGAAGCTTAGGAATAAAATCTATTGCGGTCATGTCATGCCTCCTCAATTTCACATTTACTAATATTTTTTAGTTTGTGAGTACCTTACATGCTACTTAAAATATCCTTTTATATTGAATTTGAGAATTATAGCCACGACGTGCAAGATTGCAGATAAATCAGAAAGACTAGCCAATTTTCATATATGTATAGCCATTGACACATCCACTAGTGGCAATGTTGCATTTCATTCTCAAATTTATACTGATTTATACTCTCTAAATTCGGTCTCTATTTTAGGTTTAATGCGTTTTCCGGGAACTTTAAGCATGACCTTTGTAAGAGATGTGACATGAAACTAATGGTTCTGTGTTCTTCACATAGTAATGTCCCGGGCTTCTTGGGTTATGGTAAACAGATTGACTGGCACATCTCTTCTGGAAGTACCCCTTGGCTGTATATTTGATTGAAAAGTTTGCAAAGTACGCATACACCGCCCTGTCCAAGTGTTCTGAGCATCTCACAACTGGTCCTGTTGCCTTGCCTACTTTTAACTGTTTAACTGCTTGTTCAATATCTAGCTGTAAGATTGCGGGACCTGACAAGTCACCTTCACTCTAAATCAGAATGCGTGTTCTTTTCTTTGATATATCTTCCCCAACGTTCCAAAATGTCCTTAGTTTCCATGATGATGTTGCCTGATTCGTCTATGGGGCATCCATGTTTCCCACTTTGGCCCTTGTATTTGCCAGTGATCTCATGGATTTTTTGATGAGCCACTTCTGTAGCTATATTATATATTTCCTCAATTTCTGGACATTTGTCATTTAGGTAGTTTTCTTTTGCTTGACTGTATTTTATTCTTATTTCTCGATTTAAATCTGCATATTCGCGCCCGTTATTAGATATTTTCATTTCTCTTCTTTGCTCCATCAATTCTTCAATTTCAGTAGTGACCCGAAATGTCTAGTTAATGAGGACCTGACATGTCTAAAAATCTGGCTTGCAGGAAATAAGTTGTCAATAAATGTTGCAAAGATAAATAGCCTTGCGATTGGTAGTAGGAAAAAACTTAAGGATATCCAATGCCCACTAGCAATAAACTATCATTTGCGATAAGTGGCGAGGAAATCTCGATTATAGAGCACACTAAATACTTAGGAGTTCAAGTGGATCAATAAATGAACTGGGAAAATCATATAAATCATGTGATAAAAAAGATTCCAAGGGCCTTAGGTATGATTAGACACGCAAAACACTTTCTCCCTTTAACCACCTTACAGACCATGTACAAAAGTATAGTTGAGCCATATTTTAGATTCTGCTGCCCTGCCTGGGGTTCCTGTGGCGTCACTGCCTTAGGCAAGCTTCAGACGCTTCAGAATCGCGCAGCTAGAATCGTGACAAACAGCTCATACAAAACTTTAGCGTCTCCTATCATCGAGAAACTAGGATGGCTAACAGTGAATGACCTTATAGAAACAGAAACTCTAAAAATGGTCTACAAATCAAAAAATCGACTAGGTCCTGAATATCTGAATAGCATGTTTATAAAATTATCCGAATTTAGAAACAGACAGCTTCGCGATAGTGATACCGATCTTTATGTCCCTTTACTAAAATCGGCATGTGGCCAAAAAAGTTTCTCCTATAGAGGAGCAAAGCTTTGGAATAGCCAACAAACTGAAGTGAGGAAAGCCAAATCTTTTACCCAATTCGTGAAATCATTGAAAAATCACCAACCTTAATTTTCTCCGGACTCGTATTTTTTTACTCGTTGCTTATGTTTGTATTATAGTAGATTCTTTTTAAAATATTGTAAACTAGTACTTAATTTATATTCTTTTTTTGTAAAAAGGGCAGTTTGAAAATCAAATATATTAACATTTGAAACTTACCCTGTATAAAGAAATTGTAAAATGAAATGAAAAAACAATGACAAATGAAATCATTACATGAATGTAAATGGTCGTTTTTCACCTGTCCAATCTGGCTTTTTGCGCCTCCACTCAACAGCGACAAGCTTACTTAAAATTACTGACGATTGGTACAATGGGATGGATCTTAGTAGGCTAGTGGGAGTCGTGTCCATTGACCTTAAAAAGGCTTTCGACACTGTAGATCATGAGATTCTCTGTAGGAAACTCGATCTTTACGGTGTACACCAACGTGAACTCTCTTGGTTTAAATCCTGCCGATCTGATCGTAAACAGTTCTGTAGGGTTAACGGTGTTGATTCTACACTTGGGAATATAGAATTTGGGGTCCCCAAGGATCTTATCTTGGTCCACTTTTCTTTCTCATTTACATCAATGATCTCCCTCAGGCTGTCCAGGAATCTAACGTATCCATGTATGCTGATGATACCCGTCTGTGCTACCAGCCACATGATTTGACCCGGCTGAATGAGGCCATTAACAACGATCTCAGGAAACTCGACTCTTGGCTTCAAGGCAACAACCTTTCCTTGAACGTTTTGACAATCCATTCCATGCTTATTTGTACCACACAGAAACATAACTCTCTCAAAAATCAAGATAAAGTTTTGAAATTGAAAATGCGCAATAATGAGCTTGACGTAGTGAAAACTACAAAACACCTTGGTTTGCAAATTGACCAATCTTTGGATTGGAAAGAACAAATCAAAGCAGTTTCTACCAAGGTCTCCAGAGAAGTTGGCTGTCTAAAGCACGCCAAGTCCTTTCTCCCGAAAGAAACTTTGCAAACTCGCTACATGGGTATTTTCGAGCCTCATTTTCGGTATTGCTCTTCTGTTTGGGGCTGCACTGGTTTGACTGACATCAAGCAACTGCAAAAGCTCCAAAACCGTACTGCTAGAATTATAACGAACAGCAGCTTCGATACCCCATTCAGACCTCTTATTGACAGTCTAGGACGGAAGACCATTGATGAACTAGTGTCAAGTGAATCTAAGATAATGGTCTTCAAGTCCTTGAATGAGATGGCTCCACAATACCTAAGTGACCTTTTCATCCGAAATTCTACGTGCTCAGTAAAAGCTTGCGTAACACTGGAACGGATCTGAAATCAACTTTGAAAAAATCAACTATTGGACAAAGGTGTTTCTCTTTCAGAGGTGCAAAACTATGGAACGGTCTATCAGCCGGGTCGAAGCAAGCTACCTCTCTATACACTTTTAAGAAAAGTATATAAAAACAGTTTTTTTTATTTTATTCTAGTAACTTATGATCTTGTAAGGCTGTATATAGATTTTGGAAAATTGTAAATACGATATTAGCGTTTAATTTTTGATTGATTTTGTCAGTACTATTGTAATTAGATGTTTTTAATGGAGGGCTTCTTGAAAACCAACTTCTGTTGAAGGGCAACCCTCCTTAAAAGATTGAAAGAATGAAATGAAATGAAATGAAATGAAATGAAATGAAATGATGACTCGGAAGTCGGTGCATAAACTTGCAACAGACACATGTCAACATATCTGCTTGATATTTTAAGTAGCGCTACTCGATCGGAGATCCCATAAAAGCCTTCATCCAGAGTCCCCCTTGTTAAGATGTTGGAAATCGTGACTTCCCCAAGGGGGTACTCCCTACTTCTCTATACGGGGGATCCATGGCAATATTTTGGGTCTGGGATTTGTACAAAAACAATCATATTTGGGGTCTATGAAGAGCAGCTGTAAATGGTCAGTATTTGGGGTTTGAGAATTACAGCATCAGAAATATTTGGGGCCTTAGAATTGACAACGAAGTTATAAAAGAAAAAAAATTATAATGTTTTACTTCCACAAATGTGTGATTGTGATATTCAATGAAACTTTATGTTAGTAGTAGTCCAAAAATTGTTCAACTTGTAGGGTCTCAAAATTCTGAGATTCAATATTTAGGGTTCCTCTAAAATGTAACTTAATATTTGGGGCTACCCCTGTATAGAGAAGAAGTGAGTACCCCCCTGGGGCGACTTCTTGTAGACTGGAGCCTGAGACAAGGGGGGGGGGCATATGAGGGGAGCAACTTAGCTTTATCGTTGAAAACTGCGCATGCGTGCATATGATGCAATTCCTTCACGTGTTCTTTCACTTACATAGAAATGTTGCTGCGCACACGAGTATCCTGAACAAATAGTTTTGTGCAGATATACATAAATATATATAAATATATATATTCAGGGTAGTCAACCAGGAAGGCAGAGGTCGTTTATAGTAGCATATTTTCACATTCAGCGATTGTATTAGCTAGCTGTGTATTATTATCAGGGTTCATTGCTGTAGAAGGCTAGTACTTATTTTACAAACTACCAAGATGGCGGAGGAAGAGATGGTAAGATGTAATTGGTTATTGGAATTTGTACCCTGTTCATTACAAATCTCATTATTTTTGGACCATTGCAGTAGTAACTACAAATGAAGTATCCGGGGCTTGGTGGAAAGTTCTATTGGCCGGGAAAATCCAGCATTTAGGGGCCCACTTTACAGTTCTTTACATGAACAGGCCATTTTTATGTTAAAAGGATGCTAGACATAAAAAGCATGAAAGTTTTTAGCTGTTGGTGGGGGTAACTGTGAGTAGAGTCTACAAAAGAGAAAAGAAACAAAGTATCCTAATTGTTTCCTGTTGTCATCACTTATGTGTTGGGAATGAGTGTCATGGAAGCAGCATGGAGCCTTATTTCACATGCCTTTTCTATAAAATCTGTTGTTACAAATGATAATAGCTTAGAAAGAAGAAAAACCCGTCAGGACAAACATAACATGCTGTAGGGCTACTTGCAAAGGTCCATAGTCCCTGTGGGCCACCATGCTTCTGGAAGTGTCTAGTTCAAGGATTCCCTTAGTCATAACATCGTGGATGTTGGCTGTTCTACCTACAAAGTGCACTGTTACTCTCAAGAGTGTGACACTATTTGAGGTGATCTCTCAGACTGATTGTACACATGCCAATATGCATAGCCACACATTCTGGTGTGTTAATGTGCACCAACCGATTGACTTAATTATGATTCTACAAATATTGCTTCCCCTTTGTTTCTTTGATGGAGTGATAATTGAAGGTAATTGATATCCTGAAGTCCCTCCATATTAGCCTTCATAGTTAGGTTTTATTATTTTGATGTCCCTCATAGCTCTTTGATCCTATGATGAAGAAAAAGAAGAAAAAGAAGGTTCCAATTGACCTTGATGATTTTGATAGTGTTCCATCACCTCAACCAGAGCCAGAAACAAACAAAGAGAATGAGGTTGTTGAAGCAAATGATGAAATACAAACTAAAAAGAAGGAAGCAGGTAGTAATACATTTTTTATTGTTTTATTTCATGCTGCATGGCTTTTCCCAGATATTTATAAGATATTTTTTCAAATATTTACTTCATATGATATTTTTTCTAGTATGTAAACAAAACAATTACTAGATTTGGTCCTTTTTCTTAAATAGCATTTTGCATTTGTTTAGCATTGTTGAAAAATGGAAGTATTGTTCAGCATTACTGATAGATTCATTCTCTTTGGTTT